>JABVXV010000047.1:0-341204 GCA_013365325.1 Dipetalonema caudispina | reverse complement strand
TATTATTATTATTATTATTATTATTATTATTATTATTATTATTATTATTATTATTATTATTATTATTATTATTATTATTATTATTATTATTATTATTAATTATTATTATTATTATTATTATTATAGCAATAACTTGTCGTTACGAAAAAGGAAACTCCTATTATTTAACTTATGAAGCGGAATTATCAAAATCTGAGCACTGCGTGGATTTCAACAGGTTTAACTTTAGTCAAAAATGATTAAACAAATTGATAACATTTGAATTTGAATCCAGGTTACCGAAAAAAACGATAAAGGAAGCTTGCAGGAAACTAATTTCACGAGAGGTTTCAACAGGTCGTGATAAGGTACGTATGTGCATGGAACAGTACGATCGAATGTTTCGTTGTTATCGTGAACCGTGTACCCCGGTAGACATTCTGCATTACAAATCGATTGCTAACGGAAATGAAGGAATCAACTGCGATGAGCACATACTTGTGATGTGCAATAATCAGGCAGATTTACGCAATAATTACTTTTTTCATTATTTGACGATTGTAAAGATTTCAAAAAGAGACAAAACACAGCAAAAGAATATTAGCAGTTAACTGACTAGATTTTCTGCTAAATTAGAATCTGCTCAAGTTTTGTCACTCGATTTCGTGTGGTTCTTGATCCATGCAGCTCAGTTTCTTGCTCCAATTCAAGTTTGATACGGATATTCTTCTCGGTATTTTGGGTTATTGCCGAATTCTTTTTCTTTGTGTTACGGATGACAGCTTCAGCAGATATTCAACTATATGAATTTAAGTATCATTCAGGACTGACATGTAACTGGTGGAAGTGTATTACAACTCAAATAAAGATAATACATCCATATACAGACATTTGTTGTATTCACTCGACTTGACGGTGTTCTATTGTCACAAGCCGAAATAGCGAAGCAACTAGAAAAGGTGGTTGAGATGAGCAGAACTGGCGATAAGACGGATATTATTATTGCTGGCGGTAGTGTAGGTGATCGTGATGATGCTGCTAAATTTTGGAACCTTATGAAGGAAGGTTCGACTACAAAGTTTATTTAAATGTTGAAATTTGCGGAAAACTGTAATATTAAGCTTGTTAAAATTATATATGTTTGCATATTTCTTCAAAAAATAAAACCAATTTTCATTCATTTTACTTGGTTAATTTTGACTTGAAATATCAAAAATTAAAATATACGTAGCTTTCAGTCGGTATTTTAAAGAATATTTAGATAAAGAGAATCAAGAAGCATTAAACAGAATCCAATCCGCTTCATTTGGGGTTTGCATCGATATTCACGGCGAAACAAAATGGTCTGAGAACTACGAGAGTAATTTAGCATATCGTGGAATGCATTTATTACATGGTTTTGGCAGCAAAGCACTAGGTTTAAATCGATGGTATGATATGAGCATACAGGTAAGGATTGTTCCGGAAAGTAATCCAGTTGAAGATGTATTTCTGTTTCCGAAATATTCTTTACTTCACTTTGTTGGGAATCGAAAAAGGTTTTGAATAAAATAATAGTCATTTCAATGACTAATCATAATTAGTTGTGTAATATAGCATTCTGGAAACCTGTCAACTAACTTATTTTTAATTTTCGAATTTTGAAATTCTCTTTGAATTTTACAAATTATCCGAATTATTTTTGAAAACGCATTTTTTTTTTAACAGATTGTCGTTTCGAGTGATGGTACAAATGGGTTGTGCATTGAACATTCAGTTGCAGAAGGAATTGTACTCATAAACATGGTTGAACATGCTATGCAATTTGTGGAACGGAACAATGGGCAGCAAATGGTATGTTAAATTATTAATATCTTGCCGTATTTGCGCTTATTTCTTCGTTTTATGTTCAATTTCAATTTTTTGCAAAGTAATTTCATTTTTATAGCTACTGGGATTTCTTGATGAGTGAACTGCTCTTTTCCTTCGTTGTGTGCTTCAATTTAAAATATTTTTATAAAGGGAATTTTCCAGTGGGATAATGCAAAGAATATAGCACCACTGAAGCTTCACTGGACCGTATCACCAAATGCTAAACTGCTTCTACAAAAACAAATCGAAGTCTTCAATGAGTAAGTTTTCTTATCTCATAATCATGAAGTTGATTGAAAAAAAGCTAACTTCAAAAGTTGAGAAATAATTTTAAAATTTAAAATCATTGATGTGAGCAAAAAAGATTTGATTCGTAATCCGGTATTAATATCCCTAATCAGGTAACTGTAAGCAGTTGTATCGAATCCAGAAATGATCCCAGCAATTTCGAATCGTAAAGAATAGTATCTGATTTCCACAGCAATCTTTGTAATTTACGCATCTAATATGTTTCTTGGTATCTGCTTTACTTTTTATAGTTTGACGAATGATTTGAACTTACAAGTATTAATTTTTGATGGATTTGGAAAAGAATTCATAAAATCGTGTAATATCAGTCCGGATGGTTTTGTTCAGTTGGCAATGCAACTTGCTTATTACAGGTTTTTTTTTTTTTTTTCAATGAACTAATTCATTTCAGGAAGCTTGTTTCAGCTGGATAATTACATACTTTATTAATAAATATATCAGAGCGTGTCTTTACGTCTCACGAAATGCTCCTTGGAGAGGAAATTTTCTGGGAAGAATTTGCGAATTCGAAAAAAGTATTATATTTTATCTGTAGATTACACGGACACTTAGTGTCAACATACGAAAGTGCTTCCATCCGACGATTTCGTTACGGTCGAGTGGATAATATTCGTGCTGCAACACCGGAAGCGTTACAATGGGTGCAAGCAATGCACGTGAAAAATAAGACACGAGTATGTACCTCAATTCAAAACTGTCCTTTAGATTTCTTTATTTCGAGAAATTTTAACATGACAAATTATATTTAGAAGATGATTGCATTAGTCTAATGATAACCTCTGGTCTAATTAGTTTTCTGATTAAATGGTTGCTTTACTTTTCCTGGAAACATCAAGTTTTTCTTTAATGCAAGAAGATATATTTCAGAATGAGAAACAAAAACTTTTTGCCGAAGCAGTGAAGAAGCAAGCAGAAATTACACTTGAAGTATGCCGCTTATTGAGCTTACCAATTGTAACATTTTTTCTTTTAACAAGAGAAGTGCTGGCACAGAATTTGTTCTACGCCTGATGAATCTCTGAAAGATCATGAATTCAAAAAATTTTAGATTTTGCAATCATAAATTCTTAAAAGCTTTGCAGAATATTACTGGTTATGGTATCGATAATCATTTATGTGCTCTTCACTTGCTTGCTAAGGAGGAAGTGAAAGACGGTTTGTTAACAAAAATGCCGGATCTCTTTCTGGATCCCACATGGACAGAAACCATGCGATTTCCACTATCAACAAGCCAGGTTTGTCAACTGTGCTTGATTATGTGTGGATGTCTTCTCGTAAAATAACGTGAAACAACAGAATTAACAACTTATTTTTCTTTTTTCTTCGCAGGTAACAACCGCTGCCTCAATCAGCGATACATACCTCTGTTACGGACCTGTCGTTAAAGATGGCTATGGTTGTTCATACAACATTCAACCACGTTCAATTATCTTTGCGCCATCCTCATTTAAAAGTTGTCCTGCAACAAATGCTGAGCACTTCAAAAAATCATTGGTCGATTCACTGTATGATATTCAAACACTAATTATGCAATAATTGATTACTAATATCGATGAAAAACTTTTGATGAAAAATGATACAACCTATGATGGTATGTCTGATTTTTTGATTTTACGTTGTGAAGACTTTGGACTTTGTTTTGCATTTCAAATGATTAAGCATTGAGAAAAATTTAAACCATGTAGGTCTAAAAGTCAATATCATGAAAGAAAAATTAATTTGGAAAAAAGTTGCAGGAAGTCCTATGTCGTTTATACTTTGTGATTAATTTTAAATAATTTGAAATTTTCGGAATATATCTTCATGACATTTTACGTACTTCTAAAAGAAGATTTTCCAGTATTATTAAAAAAAATTTTCTTTGCTACTTATCCGATTTTTCATTTATAAAACTGAAATAAGAAAGTTGGTATATCACTTATGTTATTATATCCATTGTGTATTATTTATATTATTATTTGAAAAGCTCAGTATTTTGTAATGTTTGTTTCTTATGTATAATAATTCTTCGTACTTTGAAATTGAAATTATGAATTCCTTGGTTGAGCTTGATATTGTAAAATTTAATTTAACTATTATTTCGGTAGGCATTTGTAAAGGTTCTATAATTTTTTTTTTGCAGCAACAATCTCTTATTTACATTATTTGCCTATTTTAATTCCAGACAAATAGCTATTATCAATTTTAAGTGCAAAACTTAATATTTGTACAATTTTTTTATTCTTAAATTTCGTTCTAGTTTGTATGTATTCAGGTTATCCATCATTGCTAGTTGTTAATCGATAGATTTATGTAAACTTTTTGTATGGTGTCATCAATTAGTTAATTAACTAATTAGAGGTGTAGTTGGAGTGCTATTAACCATAGTTTGACAGTACTTAATAAATGGTTCAACAAATTTCGCGACAATTGCACCATACTTTAAAATGTAAATCAGTTGACTGAATTTTAAACTATGGCACTTCATCAGATGGTTCATGCACATACCGCCTTGTCCAGTTTACAGCAGTGGTGCTTCCAAGGATACACTGCACGAAATAAGCAGGTACTTCTGGTTAGTTTTCGTTAAGAAAGGTGAAACAAGCAGGTCCAAATGAGTACATACTTGAGGTAGTCATCCGGACGTAAAATGTCTATTTATAAACATTGATAAAGTACCTCTTGGCACTTTTATTCATTTGCATCTAATATTAATTACATGTTCGAGTGGAAGCAATCGTTGTAACGAGTTCAAATTTCAAATTGCTTCGCGGTAATTGTCTTTCCACTCCCATTACTTCCAATAACTTCATTTGTGGTAGTTGGATTTCCAGAACACTGCCGTTTTCTCTCATTTCTGGAATAGAATTCTATTACATCAGCCAAGCAAAAAGTTTGATTCATGTAACTTCTGCAAAAGAAAAATTGAATTTCGACAAGTCAACAATAGGTAAAATATCGCAATTTATATACAATGTATTCTTCAAGTTCACGTACGAGGTTGAAAAGCATTAAGTATCTAAGGTCGACTCTAAAATTAGTGATTTTTTTGTCATGCATATATCTGATATCTACGATTTGACAATATTCTGCTATAATAATCTTGATGCATATGGAAATGTGTTACCTTTTATTTGGTGGATCATTGGGGTAAGCGACAGGAGGAAATTTTTTTGTTTAACCGGTAGCAGTTTCAACCATACTGGCAGAGGTGATAAGGTGATGACCGAGTGTTGCGAATCCGACATAACTGGAGATGGTAATGAAGCATTTAATGCTGATGCTGACATAGTCCTCACCACAGCCGTATTCCGAACAGTAGGTTGTGGCGACAGCAAGTCGAAATTTAGCTTTTCTATTTTTGAATGGCATTCCGGTTCACGATTTGAATCGAGTGAGTAACGATCACTATTGACGAATTTGGACTGTTCAATAACGGATGATTCTTCAAACTTTTGGCTTGACAAGCTGCTGAAGTCAAAAGATGGCACCCCACCGCTCCCACTGTTGTTTGTTGCATTTTCAGCGAGTGCTTGTGCCCTGCTGTTCAATAAAGCCTTCACATATGATGAGGTACTTCGGAGCTCCTGCTCGACTTCATCGATCATAACGTGCACTTTCTGCATCGCACTATCAAGTTTCCTCCAGGAATCCATTCTGTCAATGCCTGATGTAGCCTTGGATTTGAAATGGGGTGTAACCGTTGGAAAAGAACGTGATGTGATTGTAACAGGGTGGTGAGCGCAAGGTCGAATATCAAGCGATGAATGATGGAATATCCTTGGTGTAAATTTGATTCTCGGCTTACGTTTCAATGAAGAAGCAGCAATGCTCGGGGTGATACTATGAACAAAATCGGAGGGACATAGCTTCAGATTCATTGCTAATAGCCTTTCGTCAGCGACATATGTTGGATACGACCAACAACGTGCTATGTATTGCGCCCTTATCAATACCCCCTCTGGCACCTGCAATCAACTCGGTAACGTTTGATGTCTGAAATTTATCTGAGGATATGCATAAATGTCATATTTGTTGTCATTACCGAAAAAATCTGATAAATTGATTAAGCGATACAAAGCACAGATTGTAATCTTCTTATTTTCGTGCTACAAAAACCATCTTGCAACGAACAGTAGCATTTATAAAATATGAAATTAGAAGTGAAAACGGAAAGTTAGCTATAAAAACCTTTGTGCTAACTGCATTTATTTGCAGATCTTGCTGTATTTCATTTCTGCTTACATCTTCTTGAAATATCTGTAATAACTGATGAGCAGTAGCGGATTGAAACGAATTTAATGAAATGTTACTATGAGGTTTTGTCTAAATATCAATTTCAAGTTTTATCTATTAAGATTTCGAATTACACAAAACAGCAGTAACGGATCGCCAATAACAATTAACAGAATCAACGAACCACTTCTTTGAGCAAATGATTTCGCCAGCAAGTAATATTTTCGAGACAAAATTCACTCATGTGCGCGAATGGTGAGCGAAATGTAGACAGATAATCGAACAAATGGTTCAACTGTTCGAAGTCGCTCTGGTCAGCTTCCCTCATCCATCTGAAGTTGAAAAGAATTAGAAATAACATTAGCAGAAAGAAGATAATTAGCCCCTTGAAAACTACTTTTGGTCAAAGTTTAATACTAAATCGTGGGGTTCCAAGATATGAACTGGGTATTGAATTGACGGTTGAAAGAAAGGAGCCAACATAATGCAAGTACTGATGACGATATTATCCCCCTAATTGTGTCTTATGGGCTCTTCTGTTCTATCTTATCTCTTTGCTTCATTCAATTCTTTCTTTCGTCTTTCTGTTTGAGAAGTACTGATAAACTATTACAATTTCAAATTAGATCCTGAAAAAGTGAAGCTTCAAAACTCTAAACTGCATTAAAGTATCTGATGCATTGTAATAACGATGTACAATCCGTCATTGTGATAAATGATGAAGTGATTGCACAAAAAGGAAACAAAGATCATGTACTGTCAAGGTTGTCTAATAAATACTGGAAATTTTAAGGGTTAGATTTGAAAGTGTTATATTTCTGGAAATGATATGCATTTAATCCATCGATCATACTTGACTAATGAACCATCGTCATCGTTGCCTTCTCCTTCATTCAGTAAGTTGTAATACTTGATAGTTGCTTTTTTCATTTGATTCTGAAAGGAATTTACAAAAAATGAGTTATAGAGCAATTGCATTATCAATGAATATGACGAATTATGTCTGAATTGATAATGTTTGGTCGAAGAAATATTCCTTTAAATTTCTAGAAAGTTCAAGCCTCTTACACTAGAAACGAGGCCATGTCGGTGTTCTATCGAAGCAGCATCACGTGTTATAAGGCGTAATATAATGAGAATAAATTTCAAGAAGCCACGGATCCAAAAACAAATTGATTTTGATCGAAATTGATTTTTTTCATTATGATTCCTTCTCGGAAATTTCCTGTCAAAATACTACACACGACTGTTTCATATATTGCGGTATCCCAAAATATTTACAACGCTAGTTTCATTTAAATGGTTTGAATTTATAAGAAATGGCACCTTCCTACTTAGACGGAAATACAGGCACGCAAGACTATACCGGCTACATGTTTTGGAAAAAGCTTTAAAGTTAAAGGACTAAAAATCTCCGAAGGATTAAATTAATGTCAGCAGTTATTTAATTATTACTTTAGCAGACAAATCACGTTAGGATCAAAGTTCAAGTCATTAATTTTCCTATGATGATAGAGCAAGTCTCTTACTTCACATTCGCCATTTATTTCCAAAAAATTCCAACAGAAATGTTCCATACAAATGAGCAGTACGTTAGCGTCAGATAACAAGCGTGCGTAAGCTTGGATAAGAATCCATAAACGGACACGGCAATACTGCTCCTCGTCAAAACCGATAAAAGTTGTACACATATAAACTGGGGGTCGTGGTAGCTACAAAAATTTAAAACTTAATTGAAATTTGTTATTGCAGGAATTTATGCTAGAAATATACGACAATGGATCCATTAATTAAGTTGAGCCGTGAATTAATCCTAAATATATTTTGAGATTAATTTATCGAAAATTTTTTGTCGAATGACCTACCGATATGTCAGCATTTACAAACAAAGGCATCATCGCATATATACTGCACATTTTGGCCAATATCCGATCGAGTAGCAAATTTACTGTCCGTGTCTCCGCGATCGCATCCATTTGAAGCAATGAATTGGCTAATTTACCCCATACAAATTGTAAATTTTGCATGCTTCCATATTCTGTTATCTCTCTTAAACTATCCAGTTCGTTAAAGGCCATTTCAATGCGTTCTTCACAAAACATTTGCAAAAGCTTCAGCCTGAAGTAGCATAACAGATTTCTCTTCCCACCAGAAGACCAACTAATGTTAAGCGGAATTTCAAATAATTGGACCAGTTTGGTAAATTTTCAATCCTAATAGTTCAGATATTCACTGCCATTTCTTAGTTGATTTAGTAAGATTATACTGCTCTCATTATGCGAACATTACATCATACTGTTTGTTGCATTATTAATTATACATAAATGGCCATTGCGCTAGTGATAGCATTATGTAAATGAGCGAGGATTTAATTAGAAATCGATCCCTGTCTATATTTGTTTTTACAATATTGGCATAAGTTTCTTCAGTGGCCACTTTTAAAGTAATTTTCTGATGTGATTATCAGAATACCGATATAAATTTAAATGATATTGATCATATAACCATAAGTTTCATTGCGTCCAAATGGTAACGAATTTGAATATTTAAGTACTGAGGTAGAAGGACACTATGGGATATTAACCATCAAAATGAAGATTGTTTTTGCAAAATTTAGCAAGGATGAACCCTGATAGCTGTTCCTCCAAGAATCGCAGCATTGCTTGTGATTTAAGGTCACGAAATTGATCGCAATAATAAATGGCCTCAATGTGATGACCACAAGCCCACAAAAGCACTGGTGGTGTACGTTCGTCACATATAGTCGATATGGTTTTTGCAATGTCAGCTCGCTTCATCAGCACAGCTTCATCCAAATTAATGTCTGCAAAATTCATCAAAATGTGAATATGATACGACCATTAAATTTTTTTCAAAGTGGAACAAATTCGTAAAACACCAGTGAATGTACATTTACATGCTCCCCACACTTAATATTCGCCATTTTTTTGATGGAAATTAATGACTACGCTCTTACAGACAACCTTAATTTCATGTAAAGTAATTATTGAAAAAGCCGAAATTCGATTACCTGATGGTAATTTTGGCCATTCATAAAGCGAAGGGAGTGAGCCTGAACTTCTTGGTGCGAGTAACGGAAAGCCAAGGTAATATGCCGCAATTAGCCGAGCGAAATCAACCGATCGATCCGAAAATGGATCTTTTCTGAAAATTTCCCACAAATTTTCGAGATAAACAGGAAATGAAACATGAGTATTTTCAAGCACCGACATCACAGACCATAATGTTGATATCTGAAAAAAACATTTTGAATTTTTACAAATTTTTGGTTCAAATCATTTGCAACTAATTAATGTCTGAAATCTTTCAAATCTTCAAGAGCCCGCGTACCTTAAATTAAAAAGCATTTGTGTACTATCAAAGAATTAAAGAATATGAAAATTTGTACAAATTAAATCGCAAATTTCAAAAAGGTATGTAAAGAATGACGACAGCAAGGGTAGGAAAGAGAGAGGAAAACGCACTTGGACTGAAAAATTTAATTGCATGCATGCGTATCGCGCAGCGGACAAGCAGCTTTAGCAGCCATTTGCTTCTTCCCTTAGCAACGAATTTTCCCAATCCCATAAATTGTTTTCGTTGCTGCTTTTCCTACTTATCAGTTGTCGCAGCTGAAATAGCGAATAACTGAAGTTGAACTACTAACTGCAAACCGAGAAATTGAGAGCATCATATTGAGATTAATTCATATCGAGATCATATTGAAGTTAGTTGAAATTTGAATTTAAAGTCAGTTCCACATTGGCTAAACAAAAATCGAATTGCAACGACAGTAATAGAGCAATTTTGTTTGGATCAAAGTGAAATTTTAAGTTAATAAACATTTAAATTATACGGCATTATAAGCAATTCGAAATGTACCATTTTCTAGGATTTCGGAAAAATTGGTGGTACTGTACTTTTTAATGTTCCCTAAATCCATTTTTTAAGGAAATTTGAAGTTTCGTTCTATTTTATATGTTGTTAATTTAATCTGCCAAAATATCTCATTCTTCACGTCAGATTTTTGGTAAAGTACACAGCACTTGAAAACAGTTTACATGCATAATATTGAAACTGCTTATTATCGTTTCTATTTTTGACTGATTTCCTTTTAATAAAACTGTTTCCATCAATATTTGACGAAATATAGGCGTTTTTTCTTCTTTAAGATTAAATTTTCATGAGAATTTTTAGGAAATTTGAACAAAATTCGGAATTAAATAATACAATGATCCCATGTCAAGTGGAAGCATTTAGGTTTTGACATGAAATTCGATGTTATTTCAGAAGTTACTTGTTGGTTGAAGTTTAATAAAAGCTGCAAGAAGATTTTTACTTTCTTCGTTGCCATTTCAAATGAAGCTCTATTTTTGATCCAAAAGCATAAACCATTATTATTATAGGCACACAATAAATGGGTTACTTGGATGACCTTTCAAGATGACATTATTTAGCTAATAGAAGTGTGTAATTGGTCACAGTTGGAGAGAAGACGGAAGGAAGGATAGAGGGAGAGGATAAAGTATAAATATGATGATACGGATCAATTTACACTGAAAGCAACAACCGGTAGCATGATATCTTCTACTCATCTCCTCACACCACTCCTTCTCTTTTCTCAATCAAGAAAAAACTTCGTGATCGTCTTTGAGTGGTACTTAGCCTTATTATCTATGGATAAGGCATATATTGAAGATAAGATTTAGTGGAGAAGAGGTACAAGACAGCTGAAAGGAAGACGGAGCTGGTAGAAATGGGAAACCTATATAGTAGTTTTCGAAGAATTCCGCTGAACAAGTTGAATGGGAGTAGCATCCAATACGAATGCTCTCCAGTACTATCTTGAAGTATTTTTGAAGTGTCGTCAGCTCATCATTAATTTCGATATCTACACTAATGCTCTTTACATTGGATACAATCCAATCAGAAATGGTATCTTCAATTACAAGATGGCGATCACTGCCAGATACCGTAGTGTGCAAATAATTCAAATATACATGTATCGCTTAATTTATCCGCAATTTTCTATCCGTACTATAAAGTTCATTTTGATTTCTAAACGATTGCCGCATGGAAAGAAAGCGTCCTCGATTAAAATGGCTTAGCAAAAACATCTGAATTTACCGTTGATTTATAATTTGTGAATTCATCCTTTCTTTGCAACACCTTTCCATGAGAAATTTGGATTGACTTCAGAAGTAATAGAAATAATGAGTGCTTTTGAATTTCGATAAAGAGCTGTGATCATAAAAAATCTGAAAGTGATGAATTTAAATCCCATGGCCGTTACACCTGAATAAAACAATTTAGACGAATTTCGCTTTTCGTCTCCAAACTGCAGGTTTAGTAAATTCGATAAGTCTGCAAAGTTCAGCTAAAGCAAATACTTGAAAGTGAGTGCAAAATAAAGCCCTGAATTTCTGCGGAAAATAATTGACGGTCTACGTGAATTACAACAAACATAATAAGAAATTGATATTAAAATTGTGATAAGAATTGATATATTTATCGTGGCATTTCTTGGAATTGATAAGAAAGAAGAATTAATAACTTAATATGACAGTGAATGCAAAAGCATCGAATCCAGAATTGATAAAAGAATAATATTAACAGTAAGGACTGTAGTGTGCTGATAACAATGATGAGTGTGACAACATGGTGATAGTGATAATTTCAGTGAATTGATGGTAATAGTAAAATAAAATGTCATACTTTGATATGGTAAATAGAAGTTAAACAGAATCTGAGTTTAAGCAAAAAAGCAACAGGCATTATACAGGTGTGTTTGTGTGTGTGTGTGTGTGTGTTTGTGTGTATGTGTGTGTCTGTGTCTGTGTATATATATATATCAGTCTGTCTCGGTTAAATGTTTGCTCTCCTGTATTTTACATATATTTATATGTGTGTCTGTGTGTGATTGTGTGTGTCTGTGTGTGTACGGTATTATCGATGGTGCAATCAACCAACTCCGCCTTGATGTGTTGATATTTGGAGCTTAATTTGATCTGCCTTTCTAGTAATAATTTCTCGATATAACATCCGGTCATAATCAGTAATAGTTGAATTTTTAGACCTCCAAGAAAGACTTGGACTCGTCCCTTACCATTAGTAACTAATTAATACATAATGTTACTGTTAGTAAAAAAATCTTGCTTCAAATATTTAAACAAATTTTAACAATTTTCAATCTCTAGACAAATCTTCCTCGCAGGATGGCTTTCTTCATTCATAATTTACTGCAATCATCCGAAGTTACCGAGCAGTCATCATCAGTCAGGTTTGATTTCATTCCCTTCTTTTTTTTTAACTTTTTTTCAGTGAAACTGACATCATTCTTTGAATTTTCCTTAAAAAATCAAATATTCCTTAGAACCCATTAGTAGCTAAAAAGTTCACTTATTGTATTATTCATCGGCGAAGAAAAAGTAATCATACGGCTGTTCTCCAACAGAAATCATTAAAACTATGAATGGATTGGAAAAAAGAAGAAAGGAACTCTTTTGGTGAACTGAAGATAAGAACTACCAAAGAAATATTTTCGAGGAATAAATTAAAATAGAAGACAAGCATCTCAGAAGTACTATTGATTCATTAAATATAAAACTGTTTCGCACCGACTGACTTCCCGACTTTCTCTGAATAATGGTATGTAAACACTTTGATGGATGGGAATCAAGAAATAAAGTGGTTTAATATTTCGTCAAGTGTTCATATTTCATGAAGCTATTGGAAATTTCTTCAATATCTTATTAGCACCTAGGAGATTATAAATATCACATATAAAACTTCTCATATAAACTCCCAAAACTCTAATAGCCTATACTCATAAACTCCATATAAACTCCTAAAACTAAAGCAATTCAATAAACTCCTAAAACAACACATTCATATAAAATCCTAAAACTTCTTGATGTTCGGACAATCTCCACATCATACTTTTTTCTTTTGTCACTTTATTTAGTATGATGGTGCTCGAAAAAATTTTTTTGATTCCGATTAAATTTTGATTTCTAAGCAATGCTAAGCTTCTGTTCAAACTTTAACTACAGAAACATTAAAACTTAACAAGGCTAATTTTTTTTGAATCTTTGAAAGTAAACAATAGATCTTTCGAACATCTCATCAATTTCAGCCTTGATACCTGAAAAGCTTTTCAGTCTTAGAATTGTTTATAGAGCTACTCTGAATGAAACAGGATTTTGTGACGAGACACTTGTATCATGCAAAAGCCTACAGCTTGCAGCATATCCAACTAATTTTATGGGCTCCTTCAGTTCTCCAGAATGGTACCAAGCAGTTAATTACGTCAGCATGGCTACTCAACATATTGGACAACAGATCAGCCGCACGAACAGCGAGCATTATCCAGTCATCATCGGTGCGTGTATTAAAAAATTTTTCTCCATTCTGGTTACATTTTAAATTTCCGGTATTATATGTTAAGATTTGAAAGTGAACAATAAATTTTTAGAACAATTTTTTCCCCGGAAAATTTTCGAATGTTATCCGTGAAGAAAAACTGGTTGATTATTACTGATAATTTATCGTATTATTACAGTATATAATGTTTTTGTAAACATAGTAAGTGTTTTGAGTTAAGCACTTCGTTATGCAATAAATACATTTTTGTATTCATTACTCTGGATTTTATGAAAGTCCTGAAACTCCATCAGATTTTTAATTGGAATTTTTAGAGGCTTATACTTGAGATTTATGTTCAAGATCTAACGGATAGTAAGGGGTGAGACATTTCCTCTCAATCATAGTCGGCATCACTATCTGAGTTATTTCAAGTTAATGTAAGATTACTAGTAATTCATACAACATAATTCTCTTCAGTAATTATATTTAAAACAGTAATTTTATTTAAAAATTCAACCAAAAAATCCAGTAATGCATATAGTGCAATATTATTCAAATGGTGATGAATCGACTACATTATTTGGATATAGAAGTAAAGATGATTTGTTGTCTTTGGATGGGACATTTAATTGAGCGGATTAAGTTTTTGTGGTAAATTCTCGTGAGAACATTCGAAAGGACGATAATTAATTATTCGATTATACCGTTTTCATTCTGTAGAACTACTGATCCTTCGAAATTCTACTCTCTCCTCTTTCTTCTCTCCATATCTCCTTTTCGCTGCCTTACTCTCATTAGTAGTTTTACAATGTTTGTTTAACGTAGATGCGGGAAGCTTTTGATGAAGACGACATTGTTCTGATTTGTTCCATCCTTGTTCTAATTTGCTCTATCCTTATCCTTTTTCCACACTTAAGCAATTAGACCGGAATAGTTCTACGGAATGAAAGAAAATGGAAGATAGATGGGACAAGAAGATGAAGAGGACAACGATACTTCATTGGCAAACAGATTTAGTTGGTTAGCTAGTGATGAGGTATTTATAAACGATATTATGTGATCCGTGTAAACACTTGGCAACACCGTATTCAAGTATTCATGCGAAGTAATGTAACGAATTCTTCTCTGCTGTAACAACAACTTGATGATGGGGTAGTGGGATTCGGAGAAAAAGCTTGCTGGACGTTATCAAAGGAAGGATAAAATCAGTATGCCATTTGATTCTTCCTAAGCTTCTTGTAGAAGTAGTTATCAGCTGAATATTAGAATTAACTATTTCAGGATGGGATCCACGACTGCCGTGGTTGCAACCTTATGTACAGAAATTACAACATAAGCGGAAGGGTGGTCAAATTCGGTTTACGAATGAACAAACAGATGCACTTGAACAAAAATTTGACAACCATAAGTATTTGTCATCGCAGGAACGAAAGAAATTAGCAAGAAGTTTACAGCTTTCTGAAAGACAGGTTTTTTATCCATAAATTTTTTAAGATCTTCCCAAATTCCCAAAGCCAATAAACTTATTTATTTGCTTCTTTGTGATAAGTTGCAGGCAAGAGTTTCTCATCATTTTTCATTGCTTGATTCTATATCAATTTTTTATTCTCGTCGGAAGTAA
Source organism: Dipetalonema caudispina (assembly GCA_013365325.1). Taxonomy (NCBI): domain Eukaryota; kingdom Metazoa; phylum Nematoda; class Chromadorea; order Rhabditida; family Onchocercidae; genus Dipetalonema; species Dipetalonema caudispina. The sequence continues at coordinate 325,864 of JABVXV010000047.1, read as the reverse complement.
TGAGTGCTATCTGTATAAGTGCCGTTCAATAATCCTACTTCCATTAACTAATCATCTATTATTCTTTCTACATCATCGCTTTGCTTTCTGGCATATATTTTTCAATGATTTCCCACACACGAAAGCTTTTTCCTATAGACACTTATAAGAAGTGAAGGAAAAACAAGAATTTTGATTTCGAATTACAAATTTTAAAATGATTTCAGGTTAAGACATGGTTTCAAAACCGGCGGGCTAAATGGCGCAGAATCCGTAAAGACGAAGAAGATGAAATTCATCCTGATGCGATGATCCATCCAATACCACAACTCGTCCATTATGATCATCAACAGTACCATTCGTCCTTTAAAACTCACATGTGATGTTGAAGTTTGCTTTAGGTTACTGTATTCCTAGCTCTCATTTTTAATATGAGACACTTTCAGCACATTACTGCAAAGTCAAATTCACTAATTTCCATCGCAGTACATTTCGCTTGCAACATATGCTATTACACTGCCGATGGACACCTCACAGTAACTACCATCAATCATCAAATGATATATCACACTTGATGATAGTCTTACTGTTGATTGAATATTACTATGGCGAAGCTTACAAATATTTTTGTAACTTTCAAGAATTCCCGTGACCCTGAGTTCAAGAATATCCACTCTTATTTTTTAACTTTAAATCTTGAATTTATTGGGTTGTTCTCACGTCATCAAAAAAATCATGTGTTCACGTTGTTATATCTTTTTTAATGAGACTACCCATTTGATTTTGCCGCAGTGAAGAGTACTTCACAAATACTTGTTGGATAATGATAATTTGCGTATATTCTTATCCATTTTGAGCTACAGTTGTGTAACTGTTTGAAATAGGAATAAATTGGCTAATTATCTCTCAGAAAAAATTACTTTCAAAAAATTAGCCGGAGTCACTCCGGAAAAAGAAATTACTAGAATTCTAAAAGTAATTTTTATAGGAAACCTTGCATAAAAGTGGTAATACAGTAGCCTAACTTGAACCTTGCTGTTTGAAACACGATTCACGTGATTCAAAGGGATCAGAACAAAATTGAAAACTCTAGTTGCTCCTGATAAAAGCATATCCTACTCCCGCAGATTCAGGTGATTTATTCCTACCTGTTTAATTATTCGTAATTTAACTTGTCTCCAATGAATGGAAAAAATTTAAGAACGGTTAGTTGTATTTTTCAAATTTTCGAATGAAAAATTTTTTTCCTTTCGACATTTATTTAGAAATTTTCAGGTAATATTTTTTGAAAGGATTGTTTACATCCAAAGATTCATGGAACATCGGTTTTTTTAACTTAACATTTAACTGAATCTTCCAGGTGTCTTGGGTTTCAAGCTTTTCTTAATTTTTCACTCTCTCGAAGTTCTCCGTGATGTTCTTTAATCATCTGTTATGACTATTCTAACGAAGCGGAAATTCCTAAAAACAAAAGTACCAAACTTCATAACTTGAAAATATATCAATTAAAATCTCGCATTACAATTTCCTTTTTTTCGCTCGATAAGAAAAGTAAGTAATAAAAATACGCGAATAAAGGTTTAAACAAATATAAGTAACAAAGCAATATTGCTTATCGATTATATAAATATTTTTGACCAGTAGAATCTCGTTGGTTTATTTATAATCCATACTGATAACTTGATTTATTTTAATCATTTGATCTATCAACGGTAATTTTTAAATATTTTTCATCGGCTTAATTCAAAATCTGATTGGAAATTTGTTCCTTTGGTCGACTGTGCAGTATAAAATAGCATAAAATACTTCAGAACATGGCTTTCTTGGCTCAATTTGCATAACAGTATTCATTTCCGTTCTGTTTAATGACCACTTGAAATTTTTGATTGTTGTTGAAACTGTGCTATAGAAACAAAATGTTTCGTACTGCAAACTGGAATAGTGCGAACGTCAGTAATATTAAATGAAATATAAAAAGTATTGAATTTGCGGATGTATATGTGTAAGTGTATGTGTATAAATGGCTATTCCGAAGATAAGTGCAAATGGCTATGCAGAATGTGTCACAGGAACAACTGTCCCCGGAAAGAGGGTGATAAAGCTGAGCGGTTGTAGGATGGATGTTATCCAAATGTTCATGTTGTCTCCGTAATAGCATGCCAACTTCGGAAATTTTGCTCTCTTCAAAATGTCTATCTTGCATATCGTTTTTAGTGTGGGAAAGTTGAAGGATCGAGAAAACTCGGTAAGAACGGATAGAGCAATATGCTGGCACCCATCATTCCGAAGGATATGAATCCATTTCCATTCCAGTCCGTAAAAGCCGTGATGTCCGAATGCGCTCTCAAAGCTCAGACGTTTTGAAGATTACCAGATCTACAGACCGCAATCAGGACATCATCACAAAGAAGTCATCCCAGCCATTAGTCAAGCTTAAGTCTACGTTCATTCACGGTGGTTCTCTGAGTAAGCCTCGTGTTTTACCTTCTATTGTGGAAGGTGTAGAGATGCGACTGAATTTAGAGATGTCTCACAAAAAAAAAAAAAAAATATGTATTGAGGAAGACGATAAATTTGGTTCCAAATGTACTTCATTGCCTACTTCCGATTCCACATTAGTAATGGTTAAGACAACAACGACGACAGTTGCTACTACTTTAGCATGTTCACCATTTTCGGATTCACCTCTATCATCCATGACCGGTAAAGCATGGTCAACAGTGAAAAAGATTCAGTGAAGAAATCGAAACAGAAGATTAGGAAATCGGAGTATCGCGAAGTTCTTTAATAATCTCCTGCTGAAATCAAGAGATAAAATTCTGTACCAAATGAAGAAATGTCCTGATTTGAATAATCTAGAAAATTAACATTTCTATTACTTAACTATATATATTGCATTTTGACAATTTACCGTTTACTCACTGTTAAATGACATTATTTTCTTAGCCTTATATTTCTTCGGTATTAATGATTAATCTTTTCTTGATTAGAGCTTCATTCATCCATTTTGTCAACTTTCCTTCTATGGTTCAATCCTTTGAAGTTTCAATATATAACTTGGGTAGACTCACTGTAAAAGATTTGCTGCTCTTGAAGTATGAAAGTTTTAATATTTCTTGCTGGAATAATCAGCTAAACATTGTTCTACCTGTTGTTCTTGAGTATTTTGAAAATTGTTTTCTCTTCTCTCCTTTGTTTTGCTATTTTTTCGCACGTAAAAAGCTGCAAGCTAAGCCATTCACATCTTTTTGCAACCTTTCCTGGAAGCGAAAAAAAAAAAGATTTGCCTGAAAACTGAGTAACCAATACTATGGAAAAATTGTGCAGCAACGCAAATTAATGCATTGTGTATTTTGCTGAGGAGAAACGAATACTGCTCCCGACCATTCATCAATGACTTGGATCGTTTCTTTTTTCTGAAACCAGCGGAAAGTTCATTCCACCCTTCTTCATGTTGATCATTTCTTGCTATTATCTATATCACGTTAATTTTATGAAATCTGCGCAAACTGCTTAGTTTTGAATTCCTGAAATGGAAAATTGAAAAGTTCATTCTTTATGATTGTATCAGAGCGCGAAAACTTCAAATTTTAAATTATTGCTCATCATAAGATTTAGCAATTCGAAGGTGCATTAGATTGAAATTACCGCTGATTAATGTTTTCTATATCCATTATCTGTTTAGCAAAAAGGAAATGAAAAAACATATGAATGTTCCACACAGAAATTAAGTTCACTGATCAGTAATTAGATAAATTTAAGAGGTAAAAAGAGATCGATTTGTGGGGTTTTGAATTTTCAAGTTTTGTCATGGTCATGAAGGATGGAAGGGCAAATTTTAAATTTTTCATCCAGTGCCAATTGAAGTATTTGTTAGTGAAAAATAATTGGACTGCACTTTAGAAGGAATAAGTTTGATGATGTATCAAGCAAGAAAAATGTTATTTATTTAAATTGGTTTACGGGTAATTTGTTTAAAATGATTTTCGCATTATTGCTATACATAAAAGGATGACTGTTTTATTTCACATTTGCTAATAAAGTTAAATAAAAAAGATAGTGTCAATTGAAACAATTTAACAAGTATTTGGAAGAAATAAAAATTGTGTTTCAGCTCAGTGATTTAATATCACATGAGCAAACATCATCATTTGGTTACGACCTAATATGTTTTGCTTCACTTCAGATACAATCAAGTCAGCCGGTAGAGACATCCAAGGGTTTGAATTTGTCTTAGTAATAATCACTCTTTTAAATTTTTAATTACCACTGAGTTTGTTTTTATAATTTTATTATTGGTTTCCGAACGAAATCGCAAGAAGGAACCAAAAAAAGGAATCAGCTGAAGTATTTCGAAAAAATTTCTATTATTAGCAATCATTCTTTTTTCTTCATTGTCAGTTGATAAGTGATGTTTGTACTTTTCTTCTGTCCTAATTATCAACATATTTCGTTCCTTTTTCAAACTGCAAGGACAAGTTTAAATTGTGTAAACAAGCCTCAACAAGCAATTTACATGACTTTTTTGCGCTAACTCCTTTCTTTTTCTGAAAAAAATTCTTTCTTCTATCTTCGTTATTTTGTTCATTCGTTTTTAAGTGTTCCATTTCATTTTGTTTCTTATATATATAAACGAAGTTGTGAAAGAAATGGCGTGCTCTACCATCCCAGATAAGAAAAGTAGTTCTTCAACCGTTCAATCGAAAAGGTGGATATTTAAATGAGGGAGGAAATCCTGAATTCTGAAAATTTTATCGGCTTTATCGATTTTTCTACTTTTTCTTCTCGGTTTTGATAACGGGAATATGAAGAGTAAGAGTTTTAATGAAGAGATTAGTTGACAATGAGATTTACTAAACCAAGATAAGCACATGACTAAAACTGAAGTATCTAAGAATAAAACTGGTTAAACGGATTGAGTTGATGCAAGATTTGCTATAGCATAACCCTTGCAAAGCCGTATTTCTATATATATAATAAATTTGTTCGGTGAATAACAATACGATACCGAAAAGTACATATGACTAGTTTTAAGAAATTGGTATTCCTGTTGTTCTTGATAATATCATCATATTTTTTGTAAGGTAAGAACTGAAAGATTATTTTCTTTCAGTATAAAAACAGTTAAGTAAGATATTAATGAGGAAATAGCATCGTCTTTTTATGACAATAAACGCCTCACACCAGCTTTTACGGTATCAGTGGCAAAAAAATTATTTCCAGCCATAAATTACTCATTTACAACAGCCAACATCCATAAATTACCTCATCGTGACATGTTTTGAAGTAAACTACTGAATATTTTAGAATTTTCAGAAGTCTTTGTTGAAGGTTTTTTTAACAATGAGTGTTAAATAATTTAAGCATGTAATGATAGAAATTTTAATTAGTACAAATTATGTAAAAGTTATTAGAAGTCATTGTTGTGATTGCTGAAGCATTCTGAGTCTTATAACTGCAACTGAAACTTTGGAACTCTCTCAGCAGAGCTATGGTCCCAAATTGAGTTCGTGAACTAAAACCGTATCAAAGTATGAGTTAGATAATATAGCTACCTATTTTTGGACCATTCCACATCTTTCTCGTTGTGCTTCTTTTACTGTGGATAATATTTTGTTTTAAAATTTGATTTAATTTACATCTGTTAGATACTTCTTCTGTACCAATAAAGATTATGGAAGCAAATACTACCATCATTGGCACTAAATACTATCATCATTGATCATTTTTATTTCATCTTGTCTTTTTTACTCTAAAAGTAATATAATAGGTCTAGCCTTCTTATTTTCATAAAAATTTTACTATTCATTTCCGTGTCATCAATTAATTTTCTGTATTAAATAGTGAACTGAAATATTGTTATTTCAAATCAACACTAAAACCATGCTGAAAATCCACATTCTCACTTGTAAATTAATTAACTGTTAGAAATTTATGTGAGCATGCAGGAATTTCAAGATATAATTTACAAAATTTAGTGATTTGTAACAAGATTTCTTTCCGAACACCGATGAAGTTCAATCACTCCCAGTGTTATTCGTTTCAGTTTTTCTTCTATTTCTTTCTTTATAGCAGTAAATTTATTACAGCATTTATTTATCGTGATTTTTGTTGTTCTCAGATTAAAGGAGGGTTCAGTTCAATAATTTTAAAATAATATTTCAGAAAAACCTTGATTCTCTGAAATGTATCATTTGAGCTTCTAGGTTTAGGTCATATGTTACATTTGCCAATTGTTTTCATTTTTTTATCACAAAACTTTACCCTTTGAAACAACAGTTGATTTTTATCATGACACAAGTTGCAATTTTTTCAAATATGGTGAATGACTTAAATAACTATGAACCGTCCAAGAAGCAGAAAAAAGGAAGCAAAGGTGAATTTGCTTCAAACTCCGAGAAATGAAGCCAATAAGCAATCACATTTTTCTCATACAAACTATTTTTGATCCTTCAAAAATGTCTTCATCTTTCACAAATTTGAAGCACTAAAGTCTTCTGTTGTTTTCCTTCCATTGACAAAGCTTAGCTGTAAACCAAACCTAACTTACATTACTTTGTAATTTTCTAAGATAAAATAAATTTAGAACAAATTTCCTCCAGCGTTCATAATGATGCGTATACATAATGCGATGAATGGAAAGCGCAAATACCAAATTTGTACGGATAGATTAGATTAGCTTGCTTTATTGACTTTATTATATTTTGAGTTCAAGATCCAAGTACTGAAGAAGCAAATTTTTGGTCTAAAAAAAGCAAATTTTAGTCCAATAATCTATAACTTCTCAATTCTCTCCACTTTTCATTCTTTTTTTACGGTTGTCTTTCTCTCTTTGCACTTTTCAACTTTTTTTGCTGTGCTATTTTTGTGAAAAATATCAACGTTACAACCCAACGTAATACTGTTGGAAGACTGTACAAACGTCTCAAAAATGTGCAAACGAAGTACACAATAATAACTACTCTACTTAATATGTGAGTAATAGGCTTAAATTAACTAATATTGTTGGTCTAATTATCGTTGTAAAAATGGTTAAGGGAGCGGTTTATGTTTAGGTTGTAGATAACATTTTTAAAAAATTAGTTGTATTCAACAACATGAGTTGAATTGAACTGAATGTCAAGTACAACAAAATATTTTAAGTTGAAATTCTCGAGCAATTATTTCCTGAAAATTTATTTTTTCGAAATCTCAATTTCTGAAACGTCAATAAAAGCTATTTTTAGTATCGGGAGCAAAATTCAGAAGTGGTCCCTTGAGCGCTTATTAATAATGAATTAAAAATTTTTTTCGAGGCGAATGAGTGGTCGCATCATCCTCATTTGAATGAGAGGTATGACCCTCATTTGAACTTTAGAATTAAACATGGATGAAGAATTTAAAAAAGAATAAACTTAATTAGTTGAGGCGTATCCAATTAGTTTACTTATTACTGACTTTCAGAATTTTTCGACGTTTACGGAGAACTAATTTAAAAAAAAAAAAAAAAAAAAAAAAAAAAAAAAAAAAAAAAAAAAAAAAAAAAAAAAAAAAAAAAAAAAAAAACCATATATGCAAGCACTGATACATGTAAGCAAGGCATCCAAATATTCGAAGGGATGTCCAGGTTTGCAAATTTCTAGAAAATCCTACAGCTTTGTTCATCGGTATAAATTACTTCGATTATTCACACAAGGGAAATTGCAAACATATGAAACGGAAGCTATTTATTCAATTCCTTAAGCAACTTATATGAAAATTAATTGATAGGACAATAATACCTGCGATCGTTTTAAATAATAAAGTAAACAAATATTAAGTAACTGTACTTCATACAATTCCGTTATTTGGATAATAAGTAACAACATAATACGATGCGTTTGATATTCGAATTTTTTAATTTGATTTTTGAAATCAGCCATCAAAATCCGATAAATCTTCGTAGTCTGGATCGTGATATTCTGTGAAACGATTTGGTATTGGTTTATTCCTGTAACTTCTTTCAGAGAAAAGTAGCAACAAAAAAACTACATACTTTAAGGAACATGATTTTTCTGATAATATAAAATGCCAAAAACTCCGATGTATTGGGAAGGTTTGAGAAGGTCTGAACTTGTTTTTTATTAAATTGCAAACTTTCCTTCAAATATCTTTTAAGGTGGGTCAGAAAAAACTTTGCTTCTCACTACCTTTCCTACAATCCTTCGTTTTCAGGTAATAAATAATACATTAGATATTATTTCGGATAATATGTAGGCGATGATTTTGTCGTCAACATTTTAGGGGTAGAAAGAAGAAAAAACAAAAGTAATAATAAATAATTGCAGTTTGAAATATTCTTCAAGAAGAATAGTATCATGTAACTGATAGTCCTCTCTAAATTTCTAGCAAAATGCAACACGGAAAGTTGAATGAGTAGTATCAGGAAAATTATGCAAAGGATTTTTAGAAAAGATCCATAGAAATATAAGGCTTGAACATCTCAGATACTAGATGCTGTAATTAATAGATTACAGAAATTTTTTCTGCAAACCTGATTAATTTTAATAAAGTATGATAGGTTAAAATTAACCTTGCAAGGCTGTCAAATGAAATTGGATTGCTTTCACGAACTTCTCGACCAATCGATTGGAAACGATGTTCCCAAAACGATGGAGTTCGCAGTGCGGCACTTAAGTAGGATGTACCAGCAGTACGCCAATCCGTATCACCCTTAAGCAACATTTTCATGTACCTCACTGAATTTATTGGTTCCTTTTTTGTTATTTTGGTCTGGAAACGCTTATCAAATTTTTAATTCCAGAATTGTTCGGAGCATTCACAGAAAATATAATTATTAAATTGCACATGAAATTCCCAAAAAAAACTGATGGAGTATGCATCAGGCTTGGAACTGTTTCTTCAAACAAATTCCTATTGTTAGAATCAAATGTAGATTTCAGAAAGAGCGGATTAAAAATTAAGAGTGTCGAGAAAATGAGAAGCAGCAAAGTACCTTTGTAAATATGTAAGTTGATAGAGGCGCATCACCTTTCGAACTTGATTCTCGTAGTAATTTCTCCTCCCAAGTTTGTGGCCTAAGAATTAGAAATGAAACTGAACTGCAAAATTGAAACAACGAAGAATGTTGCTACTTGACATTTTGTATGCTGTGCAGTAAGTACAGTAGTACAAGTACAAGATGTGCACACATATTTGCAGTTTGCATCTCACACCGTCATTATAAACAACTTATTTTAAATCACAACAATACACTATTGAATAAAAAACGAAAAAATTACCCTCGTGGAATATATTTGCCTTCTGGACGCTTGTAAAGATCAACAGAATATTGCAAATCAAAATCAAAATAATCCGGATCATCGCGATTTGGACGACTATAATATGGACGTGGCATAAACGTCTGAAAGTTCGGCAAAATTAAAAGTGATTTTCTAAAAATATCAAGAGTTTTCTATATAAATAAACCAGCAACAGTAATATTTTAACAGCGGGAAGCTTATGGGAAGTAGTTTGACGATAATTCTGTGGATTCTGTCAAGGAACCCGATGACGTACGCGTATTTCGTTATCGCAAGATATGCTATATAAAATGTTAGGAAATGCTTTTGTGATATCCCGTCTCTTACGTCCGTTATTTTTTTCCTGTCTAACGATTTTAATACTAAACCTTTTGAATTCGAGCTTTCAAAATTTTTATCGGGTAATTGCTCTCCCCACAAATTTTCGGCATATTTTAGAATCAACAATGGCAAACAAAGTCGACTGAAAATTAAAGCCTTTCAAAGATGCATGCAGTAATAAACGAAGTCATCCAACTTTTCGTTTATATCTTTCAACTGACAACAATTGCTGATATTATAAAGTAACCAATCTTATTCTATAGAATTGAACTGCCTGTTTGTCTTACATTTTTTGAGTAAGAGTGGGGAAATCAAATACAAAAAGTAAGTTTGGAATGAGGGAATTACGAATTTCGAGACAAAAATTAAGGTGAATTGCTAATATGCAAATATTACCACTATCAGATTGACTTAATAGTATTTGTGGATGGCGAGGTATAAAATATTTCAACTAGTAACCAAGAATCTGTTTAATGTGTTGCCATAAACTTACTTGAAAATCCGTTTCATCGACGTATGCCTCTGAGGCACTACCAGGTGCGGGAGCTGGCCCGTTTCGAAAGTCATGCATCGTAATGGTTTTCATCGAATTTGGTAAAATTGATGTTTTCAGCAGATGTGCCTCAATATCGCTTACTTTTTTATTGTAACGTGCTTCAATTCCCTTAGAAGAGGATACAGCTGGTGCTGCGTACGGACCTGAAATATTAATGTCATTATTCTTTAATATTGCGTTTTGACTTGCAATACATTCGTCATATTATTATAATTTAGGGGAAAAAATTTTCATCAAATTTGGCCCCCCCCATATTCACTTCATAAACCAAACCATCATGAACTTAGATTCAGCTCATAATAAGAACTATGAAAAGAAATTATTTTACGTAGAACACGGTAGTACTCTTTCAATAAATTTTCATAAAGGATTATTTTGAGATTTATTCCATTCTCGTTCAAATTCCGGTTTTGAATAGTCATGCTATAAATTTTAAACTGCGAGCGAAATTCAATTTTAACCAATTAAAATGGCTACGAATCCACTAAAAAAATGTTAACCCGTTTCGTGGTAAATTCCTGTAGTTTGGGGATATAATGCATGATGACTTGGCCGTTGAATCGATGGACTACGTATTGATAATTCTTCGAATGGACTGTCAGGCCGTTTTTCTCGGCGTCGTACTAATTGGGAGTCGTTAAACACTGTTTCTTCAACGCTTTTTTCGGCATTTCTACGAACCTGCAAGGTTTATTTTGAATTTTCTAACTTAATGTTTCGTAAAATGAACATAAAATTACCATTCATGAGACAATATCATTGAAAAGAACAGTGTAATGATATCAAAAAATAATATAAATATTACCATACATTGAAATGGAAACGATTTTAATCGAAACAGTATGGAAAATCAGGAGCTTACCGTATAATAGGAATCTTTAATTGAATCCTGCCATAATTTCCAAGCAGGTTTTCTTTCTTCAATTAGTGCATCACTTAAATCGCTAAAATCTATCCGTTTGAACGACGGCATATGCATTGAATATCGAATACTGTAAGAGTTGGAAAATTATTATTTACAACGTTGTTGAAATGATTCACTTTTCTATTAGTACATTGGGGAGAGATGATGTTTCGCCTGTTTATAGCTAATATTTTTTGCATATGTGAAATTGTCTTTTATCTGTCATTATCATTATTACCATTATCGCATCATTATCACAGTCCTTCAATCCTTCAGTACAACGTGTTTTCTGCTAATGACGTGTCATCAAAGTGAATATAGGATATGTGAAAGCAACCAGTCACGCCTAGTACGTCTAACCATCCACACTAATCCGTTTTTTACATAATGCTCACTGCACAACGAATTCCAATTTTTATCACTGAATATTCCGGAACTTCTTTTCAAATTTCTTGACTCCCGACCAATTAGTTCTGACCGATATGGAGAATACAAACCAGCAATTGTGACGTTAAATTATCCTTTCCATAAGATATCGAATCCACGGAAAAATGAAGTACATCAGATAATGCTTAACGCCTAGTTACATCACTTTCTTCTGTTGTTCTTGATGTACGCAATCTAGCGTACTTTTTTCAATGGCATAAAAGTCCGTAAAATGTCCTCGGTGAACAAAGATATTTCTTGTCGACAATCGTTATAATCTAACACAATTTCAAGTTTAAAAATACATAGGCATCAGACCTAGAGGAAGTAGAGCTTATACTGGACGAAGTTGGCTCCAAATGAGGCAGATTTTTGGTAGTAAAATCATATTTACTAATAGATGATTTTACAGCTGGATGGTTGTTAGTTGCTGAACGTTTTGAACTTCCTGCTTCCACATCTTCCTAAAAAATTTTACCAATATAATTTATATAACATGAATGTTTGACAGTGCGGAAGCTCTTTCACATTGAATATGATCATTTAACATCAGATATATTAGAGTCTGGAAAACAAAATCACTAGGTCCAAAAAGATAACCGGTTACATCATTATCTGGAAATTTTTATCACTAATCACAAAATGAAACCATAAGTATTTTGCTCTTGTAAAAAATGTATATCCATCAATTTCCGTTAGAAGGACGAAAGGAAAGAAAGTTACCTCATCCGATTGTGTGTTTTCCACCAAATTTGGTATGTCGTCGTGTACAATACCGCCATCCATTTTGTCTGAAGCTAATCAATTGCAGTTTGTACAGATTTAAGTTATAAAATAAAGAAGAATTATTATTTCATCAAAGATACAAAATAGATACAAAAAATTCATCTAAAACTGTGCGAAATCCTGCGATACTTCTCCAGTCAGATTTTTTTTTTTCTATCGCTTGTATTATTTTCAACATACAGTAAGGACAGGAAAATTCTGACTGGTATATACAACGACGAAGTAATTCCGGAATACTGCTGAAGTACGTAAAGTTTCTGCTGCTTTAACCAGTTTCTAAAATTAATTTCATTAATCCTCCATTTTTTCAGCTCTTAAAGGGAACCTCTTCTATTTGATTGACTCATCGCTTGCTTCTCACGTTTCAAAAAAAAAGCAAATAAATAAATATATCTATAAAACAGATTGTGTCTATGTTTAAATATATAGACGTAGACAATCTGTCTGCCAGATAAATAGATTCATTCTTTTTGATACACAGCACAAATGCTCTTCAATAGCTATTGCATTTATCGTTGATACAACAGTAATTTCAAAATTAAATTCCTGCTTAATTGTTCTAATTGAAGAGTATAGTAGTAGAGGAGAGAGAATAATGGTCTTTGCAGACAAAGTTAAAATGGTTCTGTCAACTGCAATATTGATGATACTTATCAGTATTCTAACTATAATTTCCTGATTATCGTAAATATCCAGTCTATTCAGCACAGTTCATTCTAAATGATGGCACAACCTTATGTCTACAGTTATCGGACAATGTAGTAATATGATGTACAAAAGTTCAATCATCTCGTCTGTCTCTGTTGGTTATATTATCAATGGCCTGGGTACCATCTTTTGTTACTGCCACACTGCGATGAAATTGCCCGATCTGACTTACCTATACCGATAATGTATAAGTACCATAAAATCAAGCATAAAAGTGAATGATTTAAATGCTGAGAATTTCCATTCTTGGACAAACCTAGAAATTGGTAAGGATTTTGAAGTTATAAATTTTCGTTGTTTTCACATCCCAATTTATTCAATTTGGCCAAAAAAAAAATTGTTATACTGAAGTTTGTTTATGGGAATTTATGTCAGCTGGAAGTTGATGGCAAGAGTGGCACCGGTTGTTCTTATTTCTATCAAAAACTAATTTGGAAGAGAGGCAATTTATACACACAAATAGTAAAGTAATACAAAACTAATTGCTTAATAGATATTAGTAGCAATAAAAGTTGATATATTAGACGATAAAATTTGCGTAAGCATGCGTTACTTGGCAAGAATTTATGGAAGTGTACAGAGGAATTTTAAAAACAATGATGATAGTAGAAAGATGGACAGTGTTTAAGACGAATAGTGTAGAATTGTCTCTTTTCAGAGGGGAGGAGGGTGAGGGGAAAAGAAAAAGCTTAATGTGAAAAATGACCCGAGGATGATAAAAGTTTTTCAGGACCACGATAAAAAGGGAGGTGTCAGGATAACGACTGCTTTGCAACGTGTAAAGCAAACGATCGGATATTTGTTGTTGTAATAGGATACATCTAAACATACATACATACACACATACACACACACATACACATACACATACACATACATACACACACACACACACACACACATACATACACACGCATACGCAGATACACGGACTGTGGAAGATGAATTGTAAGGTTGAATTTGATTGGGATATGTTCCTTATCTTCGAGATTTCCTCTCATCTTTTCTTTCCGTTAACTTTCTCAACTTCATTTCCATTCTATCCCTCATTTCACAACAAACCATCTCGAACAGAGAAATCACCGATCATTGCAATAGCATCCGCTCTTTCTTCAATCTTCAGCTCTTCAAACAAAACATACATGTACACAACAATTTATCTGTCTCTCTCTATTCAGCTATTATTGAACTGTGTAAAAATTTCACTATAGTGTATGTGTGTGCATATTTTAGAGTTTCTGAGACATATGTAAAATAAATACACGATCATTGCAATTTAAATTGTTTCCGGATTGGGTTACTCTTAGTTTTCTATTTCTCAATTAAAAAATTGCATCTGCGAAACGCTGATTTCTTTATTAACTGAAAAAAATTTAGTAGACGATGCGCTTATCATCCCATGTCAGTCGCTGATAATCACTTAATCATGGTATCAGATCGATTATTCGCTCAATTCAAGTTACTAAGACTGTGATAGATCTTGAAAATGATTCAAACCTGTTTCAAGTATCAAATAGTCCCAATGTGCATTTACTGCAAACTATGTCATACAAAGAGGTACGAGAAATGTTCTTCCCCCATTAGACAAGCATAATGCAAGAAATTTCAGAACTTCTGACTGCTTATAATTTGAGTAGCCTTTGAAAGTGAACTTTTCAATAGATGTAAGTACCAAATGCACTTCATGGGCGATCTGTATTTCTAGAGAGACCCAACTAAACATGACGTATTTCCTGAAAGTTGAAGAAAAAAATCTCATATATTTCCAAACATTTAGTTCGGTAAAATTTTGTATTTGTTGGTAAATTCTACTCCAATGCTGTAGTTTGAAGACTAAGTCAATCAAACTGGAAGTGAATTTCACCTCAAGGTAGCTATTAAGCATTACAGTTTAAGGAGAAGGTTTCGGTGCAATAAAAGTGAATTCTTTCCAAGCAGTTCTTCATAGTAACACGAGATTCCGCATAAACGATAAACATAGATTTCTGGATCATATTAAAAATTTTAAAGAAAAAGATAAAAGCTTACGACGAGCTAATATCTTCTCGCATCGTTATGACATTATGAAGCAAACTTTAACGATGATGAAAAATATGAGCAAGTGTAAATTACCACCAGAATTGTTGTGGCAAGGGGAAAGTTCGAGATTTTTGGGAAATAAGGATTAGAAATAAAGGTAAACTACAAAACTGTTGAGACTAAAATAGCCTCAAATACCATCCAGCACTACATACCTTGCAGTATTACAAATTTCAAATATCTGATCCGACGAAATTTTATAAACATGCAATAAAAGGCTTACTGAGGAACACAATTGGATTTGCATTAATTATTTATCGATAAGTCTCTTAAGAACTGAAAAGTCACAGAGTGAATTGATGGTACTTCATAATGCGTAAACGAAAACATCTAGTGTACTTTTGGGTGATTGTTAATTGAACAATCCGAAAATAACTCAGCGTTCCAAAAATGTTCAAATATCAAATCAGAAGTCTTGGTATTTCTTCTTTTTCACGTTCCACCATTATATCAGTAAGTTAACACACTCTGACAAATTGTCCAAGACTTCTGCATCGTACCTCAAAACCCACACCCACTTAACCAGCATTCCGGTTAAAACTATTTCTTAGGAATTCACAAAAAGAGCATCTTGGAAATTTAATAATCTCTAACAAAAATGATTTCAGGATATTCCAGACTTTACAAACTTCATTTACAAATATGAAACGGCAACTTCGAAGGACTCTGACAAAAAGAACTTAATCCCGAATAGAATGAAATTTTTAAAACTATTGAAAACATTTCGAAAAATATATAAATGACGGAATTCAAATGCACAGATGACTTGTTGCACTATTTGTAACAAGTTATGGTACAACAAGTAATTTTCGCATTTGAATTCTGTCGTTTGCACACTATGTAAAATGTTTCCAGTAGGCTTGCAAATTTCTCGTCAATAATCATAGTTCAATGTTTCTGACATGAAAAAGAAAGCTTTATGGATGATTAGTACGTTTAATTAAAATGGAATACTTTTTGCTTTCATATTTCAACATCTCAAATAAACTGCGATATCTATAGAACATAAGATTAAAAGCAACTTCTTGACAAAACTATATGGTTAGCAAGACTTGAAGAAATGTCTGGATCAAAAACGCGCGATCACAATGTCACCGTTGACTACACCATATTTTTTACAAGCGTAACTACGAAATAAAATATTATCAGCGTCTGCTGACATTAAATAGAGAAAGAATCAAATGGGCCATAGATCGTTTCACAATAATGATCAGACTACCGTTGGCATTACTGATTGTAAATAACGGCAATATGCTAGCAAATTAACTCGGCGAACCACCATCGCGCTGCATTTCACGGAATTTCGTTTCTAAAACATAAAATTCCCAAATATTTAAGGTTAATTAAAATGAAAACAACAATGCAATCAGCAGTTTATTGCAAGACCGAACGCTGAAAGTCCACGCAAAAATAGTATCGGACTACTTACCCAGCGCGGTTACGTAACGGTCCAAAACATTGGCAGCCTCCTCCAACCTTCTTGTATTTTCATCAACTTCATCGATCTGTTGCAAATAAGGACGTAACGTTTCATCTGCAGAAAATTGTGTTGTTTTCTGTAATACTCCGGAAACTATACCAAATTTTCTCCGATAACTACAAACAGCTACTGAGACACAACGAAAGGATTACATCTGGAATTCAGTTGTGAAAGCTTCTCCGCAACACCACTCGCCACCTGCTTCATGTCATCGTAACGTTGACTTGTAGCGTTATTCATGTTCTTCAATAGTTTATACTCCGCAATGGTACCTAAAAACATAACAACGGCAGGTCAATGTTTTTTGATACGGTAGGATCTTCTTTGAATATACGGCTTTTGCAAGATGTATCAATTAATCGTAACTGATACCTTCGATCTGTCCTTGAAGATATACTGCAACTTTGTTATACATATTATCCGCTAGTTGTTGCACATGTGTCGCTACAGCCGACGAATCGGGAGTTGGTGAAATCTCTGCACTGGTCGAGGCCCGTTCATTAATCATTTTTGCCATACTTCCTACAATTCAGTTATCCAAAACCTCAATCCTCTTCATTCAAATTCATCCGACGAATAATACGGCCGATCATTGAGAAGGAATCCATGATGACTCAAAGTATTCTGTCACAATCAAAACAAATGCCGTCCTGAGAGGTAAATCTCAATGACAAATAACGGTGCTAAAAGTAACCTTCCTAATTTGCTGTTGAAATAACAATTGACAAATTCCCCAATTCATTTTACTGTTTTTCTTTTTTCTTTTTTTTTTTTTTTTTTGTAGAAAAAACAACACCCAATAAACAAACATTTCGAGAACATGACATTAAAGCTAAGTTCCCTCTTCATCACATTTTGAGCTCATTCATCTAATTCTATTCATTTTAAAAGAACATGAAAAGAATTATCGATGCAGGGAAAATGATTCAACCACAAGGTAGTATTGATTAAATCCCGATACTTTTATGCGATTATTAACATTAAAGATAACAATAAAACGGTCGATTCAAACTTCCAAACCAAAGTAATGGATGCAAAAGACTTAGATTTAAACAATCAACTTGTGTCAGAAATTTACTGGATGAGGAAACGAAAAGAATCAAAGATAAGAAGTACTAACTTACAAGTACGGACAATAAAAGTAATAGTTAAACAATATATTATATTCATAATGCAAAAAATTTGCTATATGAACAGTGGATGAAATCATGCACTCACGATCAGGCAGTATTGGTTATTCGGTTATTTAAGATATAAATCAAACTACAATACAATAAATGCAAAGATAACGTGCTGGAAACAAGCATAGTAGCCATTGACTTCAGTGAACAAAATAATACTAGATGAATATGATGCTTTTACATAATAGCGCGGGAAAATATGCCACTGGAACTTAACAAAAATAAATTACGCAACAAATCAACGAATTCTCGCGAAGTATGGACCTCATATTACGAATGATATAAGTTAGTCGCATTGCATAACAACTCCAATCTCCAAAGAAACACTACATAGAACACTAACGACAATAATACATTTCTATGTAGACAGAAAAAAAAGGGAAATAATCATTTTTGGCAAGTATTTTCCGTTTTATCCCGTACTTCCAGATACTACCCGTGAAATTGAGCATCATCTTTACGAATCCCCAAGAAACAAATGATACTAACCAAAAGCTCTGAAAAAAAGAAAAAACTGAGTTTCATGGATAACTTCAAAGACACATGAAAACAACAAACAATAAAATGATGTAAAAGTAATACAAATAACAAGCCATCATCATTTTGAAAAAATATTTATCTTAAACTTACAGATCATGCAGTGGGAAGATTGGGGAGACGCAATTTGATCGGATTTCCTTTCGGAGTGTTCTGATGACGCCTTGTCACAGTGGTACCTCGACGTCCTGAAATCAATGCATCATGTTTCTTCCTTAACTTACCTCATTTCTTCCTTCTCCATTAGTTTTCCACTCTAGTATACATTACTGTCGCATACTTTCAGTATAAACTCAACACACCATATTATTCCGTAGTTCTATTACCGTAAAACTCACCTGGCATAATTTTAAAGTTTTCAAAGTTTTCTTCCCTTTTCCTGCAAACATGCACAACAAGACTAATTACCTGTAACTGCCTTTGGATCATTAAGGTCTTTGTGTTCTACAGAATTTGCTTTCACTCCACCGGTTTGGAACTGCTCAGTAGTCAAAATCCATCGTAACTTTTTCTTCGAAATTCCTTCATGTTTAGTTTTTCCCTTCGAAAACTGAACATTTTCATTCAGAATTTCCACTTTAATGTACTCCTCTTCATCAAGAACTTTCCTTTCATCAGCCTTTGGTAATGTAGTATTGTTAATAGGCGGAAGCATCGCAGACTTTCTTCGGACAATATCTGAGTCAGCCTTATTGTACTCCGTTTTATGAACCGAATTTACACGATTTATTTTCCTATTTTTTTTTGCACCGTTGTCCAATGACTGGGCCTTGATCTGATACGACCGTTTAATAATAACACCACTGATTCCACTAGATCTTTTCAGTAGTTTAGTTGCGGTTTCTTCTCTTCTCCAGGGACTAGGATACGGTACATAAGTCTTTTTCGAGTACAGTAAAGGTGATCCAGTCCTGGCCTGCAGCGAATTTCGACGATTCTGTGAAGACATAAAAAGTGAAATACGCTCCATACGACCATGTCGCTCCGATAATTCGCATTTCATGAGTTCTTGACGACGATTTCGCGGATATTCACTGTCTGCCATATGATGACTTGGTTCTTGACGTGCATGCACTACTGGCCGACGTTCCTTACTTGGTGAGGCAACTGGAGGAAGTTTCCTTAACAGTCGTTTCGAACCTGAAATTTGAATCATGTTAAAACTACTGCTCTATGGAATCTAAGGTAGTACACTGCAAAAAAACAATCTCGGCTTCATGAGAATCACAACAGAAGAATTTACAACAACTTTTAAAAATGACACTTTTAAGATTAAAGAATCAGTGCATCACAAGAAAACAAACCTATTACGACAATGAAGAGAACACTCAATTACACAATAATCGAATAGCTTCGTACGAACAGATACACTTACTGAATATTTAGAATTTTATTGTGAAAGAAATAACCGGTTTATGCGACATTTCTGACTCATCTTGGTGAGTATTACCCACCCCCATGAATGTTGCCAGATCAAAGGACACTTAAATTTCAGGAATCGCATAACACCCTTTTTTCTTGTTATCTAAAAAAAGAGTTCTTGTCGCCTTCCAGGTTTTTTTCTGCTTCTCATAAAGGAAGAAATCATCAGTTAGAATTTGAGAAATTATATTGGGTAACAGGAAAATTTGTTGGCGTTTCAATAATATCACTTTCGGTTGGTCTGTGGTATTTCCGGCTCGCCAAGAGACCAGTAAACATACATTATTCTCATCCTTCATGCTTCGAAATCATCAGTCTTTCTCGATATATTTTCTCCTTCGAATTTATCAAGAAGGTTCCAGTAGCATTAGCAAATTAGGGTGACTTGGTACGCTTGCCATCCACATATAACATAGTACGGCAATGAAATCTCATCTATTTCGTGATATGCGCAGTATTTCACTTTCACAAAGATTGAATGAACAAAACAATAACTGCATCACTGAACTCTTCCGAATAAACTGTAAACACTGCAGTCCTCAACTTCCCTCGTTTATTCTTCATCCACTACCCCATGACTCTCTTCGACTCATCCCAGAGCCAAAATCGAGACAATCAGTCACAACACTTTTTCCTATTTCGAAAGCCATCACTCGGATTTCTCGTTATTTCTCGGTAGACACAAATCTTAAAGTCAGTCTATTTCTCCAAAAATTCAAACATTTCGTGAATGTCATTCCATTTTTCGCCAATTTCCGACATTAACAACGCATCTTCCGTAACGACAACAATCATTAACGATTTCTCTCATCTACCGTGAAATATTTCTCTCAACTACTGAGGCTGCAATTTCCAACTTCTCTATTTCGCACATTCTCTTCATATCCCTTTTTTCGAAGTATATAAACCATTCCTTGGTTTTATAATCCGATGTTGTCTTAAGAAGCTTCCATGTTCCTTGCACTGATAATCTATTCTTCTTTAATCTTTCCCAATCTTTGTCATTTCCTATACCTATCTGTTGAAACATAATTCCTTGGTTCTTTCATGCACTTTTGCTTGAAAGATGATAAGCAATAACTAGATCAGCATTTCCCATATGTTCAAAACTACATGAATCAATTTCTTCTCAGTCTTCAGCCTCGTCTGCTGGAGTTTTTAAAAACAGTCCCATGACATTACCATTCGACCCTACTTGGGTGTCAGCTGTAAACAATAACTGAAGTAGCATTTCTCGTGTTTTCATAATAACTGCAGCAAAATTAAGTAGAATCGCGTCGCTGAAAGGAATTAAGGAGCACATATAATCCTGCAACATTTTTCCAATATGCTGGCGAAAATAACACAGCTGACGAATACTTGTGGAATACATAGATTTCCAAAGATGCAGCGACCATATACCATCAAGCTTATCTGAAGTTTTGCCGCAGTGAGATGATCCATCGCTGTTACAGTACTGTTGTGAATTCCATTTGTCAGCCATCTTTTCAGTTGCATTCTGTTTCTTCCGCGGATCCTGCTGTGGACCATCTTTTGCTTCCTCAGTTGTGTCTGGCTCCAGGCTTGCTGCCAATCGAACAGCTTCCTCATCAACATCACCGGAAAGATAAGGCCAATCTTCGTCATCACCATATATTCGTAAAGCTGTTGATGATGTCAAATTCGCATGGCTGACATTGACCCTACAAATTAACTTCTTATTTACTTTCCCATTAATTGGTCGGACACAATAAACATCAGCATATAACACCGAACATCAAGTAGTTTGTGGGAATTTCAGATAGAAGAAAAACCATTCGTCTATCTCTATGCCTTGCAGCGTAATACCAATATCTATTCGAATTAATTTAAATTCAATCAATTTGACCTTCGTTACCTAATCTTTCCTTTTTCTGATGACTGGTCTAAGCTTGAATTTTTCCCTGATTCCGAGCAATCAATATCATCTCCTTCACCTGAAAATCAAAACCCATTTTAATGGTGCCCCGAAAATGGCTAAGGAAATAAGCAAAAGTCGATTGAGGTAGCAAGACAAGAAACATAAGGAGATACTAAAATATTCTTACAGCTGTCAACTTCTAAAAGACTTGTGCCGATTATAAGTTCGTCCGGATTTTCCATCCTCTCTACTCTACTACATCTTGCATTTGCAGCAAAATCGCTCCGTATCACATTAGACGTTTTTCCATAACAACAATATTTAGATGACGTCTGTTTGCTATCCGAAAAACGACATCGTGCGATATCACCATGCTTCTTGTGGTGGTTTACACATGATTCTGTCCGCATTCTGGAGTAACGAGTTTGTTGCATGATCTGTGACAAATTTTCGACCTAAAATACAACAACTGTTTGATTGGCTTGTAATTACAGGGATTACACTTTTCTACAATTAAGGAAAGGAATAGATAAGGTAGAACTACTGATAAGAATCTTAAGTATAATGTCGAACAATATAATTAAAGATCCAAACCTAATATACTGTAATTCAAATAAAAAAAGATCATACCGTGCTAGATTCTAGCGACTCTCCTTCTTCATCCAGACAAATTAAGTCATCGAAAATCTCTTCCTGTAAATATCTCACATAACACAGACAGCAAACAAAACCTAGAAGAGATAGAGAACGAATAGCAATTACTGAAAGAGGTTACAAGAGTGCACTGTTACCTTACAAAGCATTGATTAAAAAAACAAATGAAAAGTACCATTCTAACGCTGACGCAATTTCGTCTCAGTTATTAGGCGACTTTCTAATACGGATCACACGACCGTATCACTGTAACAAAGTAATTCAGAATGCAAGCAAAATCAACTCCAATCATTTCAAACACCGGGTCCTCACATAGAGAAATTTGACAGCAGTGCATTACCGTTGAAATGTTACTCGAAGCAAGATAGAACCGAATCATCGTCAGCTACCATTCACTCATCAGCTATCATCCTTCCCCAATCAGGAACAAACATTTCATGTAAAAGCCCGTGCCACAAATTACCCCCGTCACGAACTAGCCGAAAGGAAACCGTGGACAAAGCGAAGTTTTACGAAATGATAAAGCTTTCAGAGTGCCAGGTATGTTGGTTCGGAGATGGTTTCACGGAGTAATAATAGGCTACTGCTAATATATAAGTTTTTGTGCAAGCAAGTATCAAATGGAAGAAATATTATTGGTTGAAAAACATTAGTTGAATAGTTGGAGACTGAAGGAAATACAACAATGAAGATGTTGGCTGACTAGGCTTATCTCCTTGACTAGCTTTTGTACTTCCAAAACAATAAAACAACTAATAACTCCAAATCTTCTCATGAGAGTTCCAAGACAATTTGTCTAGACGCTAGCAAAGTTCGAAGTACTGAGTTTGGGAAGTTGCGGAAGTCTCACTCTCGTTTTTCAATCTTGCCAATTCTTACACTTTGTCTACAAAAAATGAAACAAAATCTTAATCTTCCTACAATCAATCTGTTCGAAAATTACCCATGAACGGGTAAGCAGAAATTGTATGCAGAGATCGAACGCAGACATACGCTGATCAGGATGAGAAATTGTTCCCATTTAAATCAACCAAGCTTTAAGCTCCTACACATATCGGCTTTACACATACTTATACAAATCGCGCCAAACACAAAACCCTTCCTAATTTGTTTTGTAAAGAAAAAAATAAACATAAAGCAATTCGTAGCCTACAAGGAATGAACTCATGCATCGGAGATAATTTTTTGTCTCCCAGTATGTATTCCAAAGTTAGGAAGCATTGAGACACTTGCTTTCAAATTTCTAATTTTAAACATTCATTTAGCTAACTACCATTTGTTTTCTAGACATGCTCCCCCGATTTCTAAAGTCAGCACCAAGTACCGCGGAGTATGTAAAGAAAGAGTAGAGTCGAGGCAAACATTTCATGGGAATTCCCAGTTTGTGACAACGACCTCCGTTAAGGTCGAGAAAAATTTATTTAACAAAATAAAACATGTGGCTATTACCCCACAAAACGTAATATTTCCGGTTTGGAATGATTCAGATGAACAGAAACACAATGACAAATTACAAGAATAACAGGAACGGTCAAAAGATCTAAAAAAACATTCTAATTAGCTTTTTTGTGTATTTCTGAAAAACTGTCGCAACATTTCATCACGATTAAAACAAAAATCAATAAATTCTAACAGATAAACAACGAACAACAGGAAAAGTTGTCATGAAAAAAACAATCGATTTAAAAAAGTAATAGGGAGGGTCGATATTTGCATAATTATTATAAGCTGGATTACATAACACTATATTTTTGGAAATTTCTTTTCCCAAAAATAACAACATTCGGAAATTCCAGTTAAAATTTCGATCAATTCCGTTGCTCTACATATTGAAAAATAAAAAGGAGAGTTATCCAACCAAGAGCTCCCGAGATCATAAATCCAGACTCTCAACTTGGTCTTACATATGCACCCATACAGGACCCAGTGGTGGTGCTTTCATCTTGCTGAAATCTAAACGCTTATCGAGATCTTCATCCAGTTCACCGATTACTGCTCTGAAAAAAAAAATGGTAAAAGTAACAAAAGATTATTATATCAGCACAATCCAGTTCTAGGATCCTGTATTCTCCATAGTGGGAAATTTCGAGAACGTTGACTCAGTGTTCAACAACAATATTTCCTGAATAACTATGTTCACCAGTCGATATCGCTTTTCCATTTTCTATGTAAACGCTACTGTTCTAATCGTAGAAAAACTGTTGCCTTTAAACAAAATAAACTGTGGTCTCAATAAGTCATGATGTATATCTCAGTTACTATATAATCAATCAGTAGAAGCAAACTGAAATATCCATTATGTTAACCAAACACGGCCCTTTACCCCATCTTTCGAAGAAGCTAGGATACAGAGTTGTGTTCGGTTTTCATAGTGCTAAAATTCAAAAAGCGGTCATTGGTAACGCAGTCGAAAAACATCACATAAGCAATAGGAACCCAAATGATGCTTTTTTGGGAATCTAAATATGCATCTCCTGATTCTTCATAAGCTTTATTACTGTTACGATGATATACCGCTCACATAAGTAATTTTTCCCATAAATATTAATTAAAACTAACACATTATCGCCCCTGACAATGTATAAACCAAGAGGAATTTGTTCAACACCCGCATCTTCACTAAAAACACGTTCATGCGAATCTTCTAGTACTAAGTTGATCGTTTGATCGAAACCTTTCATTAAGCCGACTATATTTCGCCCATCACCAGTAATCACCGAAATTACTTTGTTGATAAACGACTCCAATGTTTGTGTCATACTAAAATTTGGTCGAATAAGCGGAATCAAATGGACTGCGAAATGACATAACGCAAAAGAAGAGAGGAACACCATCAAACCAAATTACAAACCAATTAGTGCTCCGTAAAGCGGAAAACAATTTGACAATTTCTTAATTCTTTTTCCAGTCAAACACTAAAAATAAGCATGCCTTCGCCATAACTGAAAATGGAATATTCCAGACAGGAAACTAAGAATTGACATTCAAAACCATATTCCGGTTTCGAGAAAATGAAAACTGCAATCTCTTCGCAGCAATAGATCAAATTTTGAAGTTTTCAGTGCATTCCGATTCCAAATTATCGCATAACTTGACTTCCTATTTTCCGAGCTGTTTTAAATGACCGTTATCATATTATAAAAAGCAACCGCGAACATCTGCAATCCTAGAGCACAGTACCCGGAAGACTGAGCTACTGATTTGTAATGACCAATGACTGCTACGAAATACGTATAGATGATAAGGGCTTTTCCGAGGGTTTCGATTATCAAAGATATGTGCGCTCCCATTCCACTCCACTCCCTCTTCATAACAAATAGACTATAACCATTTTCTGGGAATTTTTATAGGACATAACTGAGCAACCTACCTGATCCACTAGTTGAAGTGAAAAGGGATAGCCATTCTTCTTCCTTGACAGCTTGGTAACATTTTTGTAGGGATAACCTTCGTTGAGGATAAACAATAAAAAAACCAAATACACAATTCCACAACTTCCAATTTATCCAACACCAATTTGCTTCACAACTGACAACGTTAGCAACCATGTTTCACACTATTAATCTTAGAAACAATGAAAGTGTTTCAAATTGAAACGTTAGCGCAAGCGACCAAAATGGAGATAAGTGGAAATATTTCTTGATACAATATAATCTCCACATTTAAAAAATTACTACTCAAAAGAGTGCTTACGCCTCAACAATCTACACACACATACCCATACACACGTACACACACATACACACACACACATACACACACACACATACACACATACACACATACACACACACACACATACACATACACATACACGCACAAACGCACACACACGCACACACGTACATTCCACATTTTGCGGCATGTTAGAACATCGTTGAAGGCGTACAATTCTGTTTCGGATAAAATGGAACACAACTTACGAAACAACGCAAAAAAAGCAATGTTGAAAAGTAAACAACACGGGGAGTAAGAGGGGAAAGAACACATCATGTATGGGGAGAACAATGATGTAACTGAGAATAAAGAGAACATGGGGAAGATAGCCGGTAAAGTCGTTGGATTGAATTCCGAAAAAGGAAAAGTTGACAGAGAGGAAGTACTAAAAGCGGCAAGGAGTAGTAATAAAACAGAAGAAAATAAGGCGTAATCAAAATGTTTCACATCATAATACGAAATCAACGTATTGTTGTCTTTTTGTTAACAAATCTCTGGGTCTGAGTTAAAAAGTAAAACAATGAAACAAGGACTTGATGCATAATATATCATTTTAATGTACCGATATGACGTCCTAAATCATGGAACAACTCCACTATCTCTTTTAGAGTCCCAGTCTACTTTCTTACTAAAAAATGGTTTGAGAAAAAAAAATAAAAAAAAAAAAAAAAAACTACATATCGAACCAGGGAACGACAAAAACGTCCAGAGCAAAACAAAAGCATCAAGCACCTTGAGCATGTGAACAAGAGAGAAACTGCGCACCGGCCTTTAAGCCATTCTCAAATTTAAAACTCATACACAATCAGTGCAATAATAAACTATAATGTAAATGAAAAAAAAAAAAAAAAGCTAAATGAGTTTTAATTAAATCGAGTGTTTAACAGAAGTTGAACGGTCCATTTTCCTCAAGAATACAAAACTAAACCGAATACACCAAGAGTTTTGTTTCACGATAAAAAAAAAAATGAGGGATGGAATAAGAAACGACAGACGGAGAAGGGAAGAGGAGGTAAAGGAGAAAGAGAAGAAAAATGCCCACAGCAATGCAGAAATAAAAGAAAATTATGCACCACAAAGGCATGGTTAACATTTCCTTGCGGCTACTGGTCTCAAACTTTACCATACCGAACACTGGTGATTCCTTATATTCCAGGATTTAAGTTTCAGTTATTTTCCAAAATCTGACTTTTAACAGTGGCACGTTATTTTTCTTGCCATTTTAAGAAAAGAGTGCAAATAGTTCAAAAAATGATGCAATGCAGCTTAATGTAAGATTTGATCGGACAAATATAAAATGAAAAAAAAACTAGAAAAAGATGGAAGTACCTCATTTTTCACGGAACAAAAATTCCTTCCAATATTTGGGAGGGAGAAACTGAAGTGTTAGGAGACCAGCTAACTGCTCAAAAAAATAATAAAATGATTGACAAATAAAGAGATGTTACGAATTGTTGAAGGCATCGTTGGCTGGATGTGCATTTAATTATAGCGTAAAACAACTCAAATTTCTGAGAGACAAGATGCAGAAATTCACAACGATACGGTACACCTTAGTACAACGCATAATCAGTCGTACATTAATGGTTTGCAGTGTTAAGATGGATTTCAGAGGTAATACGAGAGACTCAAAATTTTTCGAAACAAAACTAAGACTGACTGTGTCATTTACTTTTTGTTACTTTCACATACTAATGTCTAGTTAGTGTTGAAGGAATACTGTAAATCAAACTTCGCTGAAATTTAATCAACAAATCTTAAATTTGCAATCTTTGTAATACGAAATGGACATATATCTTTTCACACCCTAAGTTAAGGCATAGCTAAACGCTTATTAAAAATGAAGGAAAACCACCGTCGTGAGGACTAGGGGATTTCAACGAGCTAAACGACTTCGGTACAAGATGTGTGGGTCAACACCAACCACTTCAAGAACGCTCACAAAATGACAAGCATATAAGCGAATATGAACTCAGCCAAGACTTCACAACAAGAAAGTATGATTCTCGATGATATATAGTTGAGGAAAAAAAAATTCATATTATCTACTGGTGAAATGGCTGAGATCATCATTTCAATGTAAAGTGTATGAATGAAGACAAATATAAGGAAGACCCACAACGTTAAACAAAGTGGTTTGATGAAACGGTAAAATTACTGGTACGTTTATTATTCTGAAAATTCCAGAGAAACTGAATATTTGAGACAGAGTGACTGAGTTACTGTGAAAAAATCCGACAAATTTGCTTTCAAAAATGCTATAGATTCAAGAATGAATGAATATGCCGCAAAGTCAAGTGAAGCACACTGCGGCATATATCACTCAAAACCATACTCCAAGATGATAGCAACACAAAATTTGGGAAAAAAAAGAAAAAAAAAAACTGCATATAGTGAGAGCATTACAACTGCTACAACCACAAATTAGCTTACTGAAGCAAAAACTAATAATTCTGCGATATACATTTCTTCCAATTTCTTAAAAAACCAATGAAAGATGGTACCGTTATGAGGGATATTTTAGAGATAGTTAACTTTTATAATGCGAAGAACTGTTGATTAGTGCTCAATGTCCAAGTTACAAAATTTTTTTATCAACGATAGATCAAAGATATGAATTTGGGAAATCATCGACAAAAAGAAAGAAGACCATTACGAAAATACAAAAACTCTCGCCGCTTTAGTGGAATACTCAGTATTGTTGCTGTTGTGGATAGCGCTGCTGACTTGCCCCACGCTGGGTCATTCCTTGGGAATAAGCATCATAACCGCCGGCACCTAAAATCATTCAGGATGAGACAATCAAAAATTGTAACGATTGTGCAAATATTACCAACAGTCTTTCGAAAATCATAAAAAAAGAGAATCAAGAACTGGAATTTATAATATGCACAAAAAGAGAAAGTTCAATAAAATGTTCTTCCATGTTACCCTACCGACTTGAAATGGAAATATAACTCTACCATAGTAGCCACCAGCCTGTCCTTGTTGATAGTATCCAGCAGCAGCAGCATTGCCATACCAGTCACCCCAGCCACCTGCAGTTCCAGTACCCCCGCCATATGCACCGAACGCCCCCATCTGACCCCATCCGGCTTGTCCAAACCAACCATTCATGACACCAGCCCGACCAGCTCCATATCCAGCTCGCATTGTCGCACCACCGCGACCACCCGGGAAACGCTTACCTTGAGGAACGGCCTTTTTGACGTCGCACTGCAAATGAATATATGAATATAAGAGTGCTGATCATATATCAAATTGGTTAAGCGGAAAAACACACGAGGAACAAATACAAAACATCACACATATAGTATTAAGTAACCTCGCGTGATCCAAACATTTGCTTTGGTGTAGCCGATGCCCGTTCGGCTGCTTCCTCTTCTTCAAACACAATAAATGCGAAATTTCTTCGAGCTTTTGTCTGTTTGTCGAAAGGCCATTCGATGTCCTCCACCTTCCCATATTGTTCAAAGTGGGCCCGCAGTTCTTCTTCTGTAACAAATGCCAATTAAATCACAGAATCTCCGCTTGATACATACGCTTCGTTTCACTCACTAAAGTGACAAAATGACCAGTTGCAGATTTAAAAATCCACTGCTTCATAAACCCAAAATTCCACTAATATATCAAACACAATACATAGAGATGAATTTAAACAATATGAAGTCTGCTTATGGGTTAAAAAGAAATTTAGCAGTACAATTGTGTCAGTAAAGCCAAAAATAAGTCACTTTTGCTGAAATATTTCAAAAAATATATATATATATATATATCAACCTGGATGATCAGCAGGCAAACCACCAACAAACACTTTCTTATTTTCTCGAGATTTTGCTGGCTTAACTTCAACGGTTTTCCCCTTAAGCGATTGTTCTCTTGCGTTGAGTGCAGCTCTACATGCCTCACCGGTTGTGAATTCTACAAATGCAAAGCCGCGAGAACGACCCGTATTTCGATCATACTTCACCTGAGCCTGTGCTACCTCACCATACTGCGAGAAATATTGCGATAGGTCTTCGTTTGTAACGTCGTAGGCTATTCCACCAACGAATATTTTCCTACAAATAAATAATCAACAAAGATGTTCCCTATTGCAACATTTACACTTGTCTGTGGAGAAAATGGATTCAAGGAAAAACGAAATAAGTGCATACTTGTCTTCGTTGCCCTTGCCCAGATCTTTCAAACCTCCTTCGCTAACAGTACCACCATTAACAGTTTCTGAATTCTGAGTTTGTTCTTCCTGATGGCTATCCTGAGTATCCATAAGATTCTATAACAACAACATTAACTTGTCACAATATCTTTACAACAGAATTTGTTTCTTCGTAGAGGGAATGTCATCTCCTTATATACGGTCAATTGTTCTCTATTAAACCGACTCCCTAGGCAAAAAAATCCACATCAACTTTGAATCGAACAAAGAAACTAACAATTGTAACTGTAAATAACTAACCTGTTTACAGAAGTTATCCAATTACCAAAACTTGAATACAGGATAAGGAATTTAGATAAAGAAAGAAGGCTTATATAAATCAAAATTTACGAAAGCTTAGTCGTTACGGACTATCTAGAAAATACCCTGAAAAAGTTGATATTTTTGAACAAAATATACTACAGTTGACCGAAAAACATACGAAAAACGTAATAAACACAAAGGCACTGCAAGAAAAAAACGATACTGCAAACATCAATAACATATCGCTACGTGGCTAGGGTCAAAGGTCATACAGCAATTATGTCAAGCTCCGTGCACTGATCAAAGCAGCAGAAATATCAATCCACTCTAAGAACTAACTGCCTTCCTGTCAGGGCATGTATTTAATCAATTCCCATACTATATAACATCAGAGAAAAAAAAAATCCTCAACCCAATTCAAAAACTCAAACTTCTAATGTCGAAACAGATGGAAAAAGAAATCTCAAGAATCATCGCCCTCAAGTCGGTACATGCACCTATGTAGCAGACACTCTACACTACACGGTGCCATAGAAAGTACGACCCAGGTGTCTGCCTCTTCGATTACAAGCAATGGAGGGAAGATTTTAATTCGCAATGAACATCTCTTCGAAAGAGGAGAAAAACATTAGCATCCAGAGCTGTGGTTCAGAAAAATGCAGCAAATAAAAAGAGAACTTGAGGAATACAAGGTCGACCAACGAAAATGATAGATTCAGGCACGACAACTACTTCAACAAAGCGTATCTGCAGACAACAAAGAGTACGCCAATGATCTTCAAGTAGAATAATCTAGAAGCAATGTACAAAATCGACTCCTCCAAATAATAAACAGTTTGAAGAGCAATAACAACTGAAGATATTAAAATCTCAGACAGTCACTCAAATTCATACGTAGCAAAACACTATTCTCTGTTATCCCGGTTACCCTCGTTCTTTGACCCCCTTCATGCACTACCTTATATCTCGACATGAAACAGATATTTAAAAAATAATATGACAGATGGGGATCGCATTTCAATAAACCAATGGGATAATCTCCGCGCAACACGTCCTTAAGTTACGCCAGCAATAATATATGACCAAATGAGTCACGCACAAACTTCTACAAGCGAAAGGATCAAAAACCTATGGAGCATCGAAAGTCACATCTTGTGCAGTTAAATGAAACAAAAGCCTAACGGACATTGAAGCCAAATACGTCTGCAACTAAATAAATTCATGGGCTCGTGAAGTGTTGCAAGCCACGTGTGTAAACAATTAAATGTATCAAAAACCGAAGCAGCAATTTTGCTACATCACAAAACTAGTGCCTAATAAACTATTTCATCATAGCGCTGCAGCATGTATTCCCATAATGATATGACTATGCGGAAACGATGCCAAAGGCTGTCATACTTACGAAGGTGAAATCGATCACACATCCACTCATCAAATCACTTCACCTTCTAAAGATATACCTCTTATAATTCTACAGATGCTATAGCTGACTTGAATGTCCACAATAAAACAATCAGGAGAAGATAATGACTCTCCATCAGATATCATATCACCTGTCAGTACGTCTACATCTTTACGCAACAACAAAATCAATACTACCAACATCCTCCACTCAGAACCACAAACACGGTTACGGAACAACCCAAAACTCAGCTGCACCTACACCCCGCATGTCCTACAACACAATCGCAACGCGTTGCATACGCGTAACTGTTCATATTCTACCGTATCTCAGGGCCATCCGTATGGAATTCGAAAAATTATTTGCAGCTTACTAGCATTCAATTATCCTCCGATACCATCGGGCTCAAATGATCGGCGGCTGTTATCTATTGACACTAGGGGACGTTTAGAGGAAATGTGGTGATATTATCAGTTTATTTTAGGAAAAGTTTAGTCCGAATGAAAAGTTGGCTACACTCCAAAGGTAGTCCAAAGGGGTCAGTTCTACACAACTAATAGTATGTTGTTTAAAGCAACAACAGCAGGAGCAGTAAGGATTTCACCAAGGCTTCGTTGCACTTGATGTTATGACTGATACACACACACATACACACATACACACACACACACACATCCACATTCACACCCACCACATTCACCTCCACTTATATTCGCTTATAGACACGGATAGTGACGTACATACATATACATCAATCTCTGCGATGAAAAGGGTTTGATCCTCCTTCTTTGGTATTAGTGATATAATCATATTAAAAAGGAGTAGAGGACATTTCATTGTGAGTTGCTTCCAATTGTAATTCGGAAATGATAACAGTATCTGATGTCTGAAACACAAAATATTTGTGAATTCCGTCACAAGAGGAATCGTACTGTCCCATTAAGGTTTAACGACAGGAATCACCAAATGGTTGACTCATAGGATAATGCACGGGGCACTTCTTTTTCACGATATTTACAATATGGTAGTAAACTGGAAAAAATCGCTAGATGGACATGACCCGTGCTGAGACGATCATTTGATCTCGTGGTACCCCCAAGATTGTATTCATTCGTACATAGAAATACTTCGACCCCACTGTACAATTTATTATCCGCAAAAGTGTCAACTGCAAAGGAGTTATGCTTGTTTATGGTATGGGTAGAGTGACTCACACCAACAATTAACACACTCTGTTTGAAATTTGAAAAGTCTAGCAGTAAAACGCAGAATAAAGCAGTAACCGTCTCAATACAAATAGCCACAAATGGTTTCGGCGAGGTCGATGGCACGATTGGCCGACTCGGAATTTGCCCGGTCATCCAGTGCAATGCGTTTTCTAGCTGTAGGATAGTAACACATCGGGAAGAGTGTTCGTCAAGTCTCTCGATAGTGATGACATAAGAACTATAAGTGCTCTTGTTGAATACGACTTCAAGATTTCGACAGGTTACCTATATTCGTCTACACATGTGACTGCCATGACATATTCAGGCCCACTTTGCCACTGCGTGACCGCCCCACACGTGATTATATTTCGAAATCTGAGGCTCTCGCAGAGAAAGTGACCATTTGACCAAAGTATTTCTGGTGTTTCGGAGTGATGGGTTCATATCCTGTATCCCATTAATGGTAATAATATGGTGATAGGATCTAGTAAAAGTGTTCATTAATGGAAATATGGATTTTAGTATATTTAAACAGAAAGTTATTGGTAAAAACAAATATACTTCTGTTATCATATCTTTAACCTACATATGATACGTTTCACTTTTATCAAAACGATTCATCACAAAGCATTTCATCATCCCAGCTATGGTAATGGTACGGTACGGGATTAACAAACATTCGTTCGTCGTATACAACATCTTCTAAGAATAATCCTTGGGGTGGAGCTGTTACCATCCCGAAATGATGTAAATTTTCAGGATTTGGGTTGTTTAGGAACCATATCAGACGTTCCCGCTGCAAACGTCCGTAAGCATGCTCGACAATGGTGCGTACCATATGCCTTATCTGAAAGTAATATCAGCACCTTATTATCAGTTAAAGCAAAATACAGCAAATTAAGAGACCGTTAGATTTAACAATTTATCAGTCCTCCAATTTGTGATCTGGACGATGGGTCATTTTTGGCCGTATACGTAAGTCCGCAATTTTCCCAGCTAATGAAGTTTGCTGCTTAGTTCATCAAATTCTTCGCTTTAGTCTAGACTCCTAAAGAACATATAAACATACAGACATAAACAGATGCTTCGGGTCATTCAGTTTCTTATAATCCTTCCTTGTCCGACCCTGATCATGAAACGTCAATTCCAGTTATTGTGACACAAAAAAAAAAAAATCGTTTAATGGCAAGAAATGAAAAGACATAGCTCACTTGTGATCGCAAAAAAGATCTTGAAATAACATTAATATCGATTAAATTGAAACCATTAGCATTCCCAAAACGACTCTCTCCTGCAAAGTTCAATTATCTTGATTTAGTCCAGTTATCCTGGCTTCAAGAAATATTTGATCCAAGATTAAGGCGATGTGTTGTTAGCGAGGGGTGTGTACAGATAACTTTGAAGCGTCTGAACAACTTTTCAGAATGGACATATTACCGAGAACTCAGTATTTGAGCCATACTTATTGCACGCATGATAAATGATTGCAACTCATCGCTTTCTTGTACACCGTATTGCAAAATTGGTTACAATAATCTTTTAGTAAATAAAAAGGCTAGCGAAGCATATAAAAAAACATAAGTTACATTTACCTCCAGAAATACCAACATGTAGCATATGTCTCATCGTCGGAGTGCGACTATCAGTCTTTAAGCGATTACGCAGCGGATATTTCATGAATGAAGCCATATTGTGGGTACCATGAAAAGAAAGGACGCTTTCTCCGGGTTTAGAATAGAAAATGTGAAATTGTACTGCAATGAATACCATGGAGTTTACAACTTAAAATGATGAAAATAAAAGATAGGTTAAAAATTCACTTGAAATAAGGAACATGCATCTGCAGCCTTCCGGATATCAAAACCATTCGGCAAGAACCACATATATGGCCTTTCGGCGAATTGCCATAATAACGGTTGTTCTGTATTTCTCAACCATTCTTCCTCGTTTTCTGCTACGGCTAATCGATATTTATATTTTCTACAAAATTTCGGAAAGGAAAGAGATATCACATGTTCGTCAGTATTGGTTACACCATGAATTGAAGAATTCACAACACTCCAATCTACTCTTCACTTAAAAGCCAATGCAAATGAAATTATGTAGGTAAATTTTTTTATCACGTTTAGTTTTTAACCCTATCTTCTACGAATTTCACTAAGCGAAACAGAAAGCATATATACCTGTATGAAACATTTCTCCTGGAACAGAAACCTCTTGAGACGGTATGAAAATCTAGAACACGTAATGATGTACCAATGCATTCATTAGCTTTGTGATTCCACTCATCTAATAGGTTACTTTTGCCTACGTCCGCATTTCTGATGGGAATTTGCATGATGAAAGCGTTTCGAATCGCATGTACTCCCGCATCAGTTCTGAATTGGTTAAGCCCGGAATGAATAATTTCGTACAAAAAGCCTCAGGACTCCTCGGCATTTTAGAGATTACTAAGTTGTATTTGCAACATCTTTAAAATCACTGAATTTGTATGAAGTATTGATAAACGACAAACCTGCTTGATGGCGACATTTTTAACTGCTTTCCAATATCAGGAAAAGTTCCTAGTACAAGTGCCTTCAGAAAACTAAGTACACTATAATTGATACTTCCATCAGCAATAGACAGAAACCGAGCACCATCATAGGATGCCCATAGTAAATACCGATACGCTTCACTTCTGCACATCCTTCTGAATCTTTTCACGACCTCTAAGGAAGCAACGATCTGATAAACAACACGTCCAATTTGTCAAATGAAAATCCAAAAATATTTTGAAACTTAAAACTTTACTGGGAAAAGATAGCGACAGGCATTTCTGCACTATAACCATTTCAAGATTGTGTATTCCAGTCCTCTGCAAGGGTTATTGATGGTTTCCCCACTTAGTGTTCTTGAGATAATGAGAGCAATATGTATTTCAACTCTCTTACGGCATATGAGATCACTAATCCTACTGAATAATTGTACTTCAAGTGATATAATGATCAGTTTTTGTCAAATAAAATACATGGTAATCTAAAGTGGAATGCACTTTAATCGCAAATGTGGACAATATACGAATATAACAATATGAGCAACAACACATTATCCAAAACTATTATTAAATTTGGTAAATACTGGAGGTAAACCAATTTAGTTAATAATAAAAACCTTACTCATTATAAAAAGTGGAAGGTAGAAGAGCATAACCTAAACAAATAAACCTATATTAAACGGAAGAGAAGTCGCTGAGAACATACTAGCATAGTGACAAATCAACAAACATAAATAAATGAATAGACTTCATCCAAAGAAGCTGTTTTATCAATACGTTACTCCATAAGTCAAAACCTCTCAGGAGAATTATGAGACCAAAAACCATTACCAAATCTGTTCTATAAAGAAAAATATTAAAAAAAATTCAACAAATTTACTGCAACAGTGAAATTCTTAAATCCGCAGTGAACTGAGTTATTCGGCAGATTTCCCCATACTTCAATAAAGGCGTTTGTCGTAACTGAAAACAACTATTAATTACTTCAGATCTCTTTTTTTGCATTTCAAGATTGTTATGAACAGCTCTCATGTATGATTTTTCTCTAAGTATGATTTTCTCATAAAAATAAAATGCTATTCCTAACAATATAACTTGTTGAAAAGAAATCTGATAAGCTTACGAGTGCAAGGAATGCACTCCTCCCTCAACTTGTGCATTCGATGACCGACGCTCAAATCTGACTTCACCACAAGCAATACCATTCCTGAAATAGCAATATTTTATTTTTCGCAATCATGCAATAGCATTTATAACGAACGAAACAAAATACAAAAATGCAAAGAAACATTAAATGACATTATTACTGCGGAAAACAAAAAGAAAGGCAGAATATGAAAAATCCAATTTGATTAAAACAAGAAGGACCTGAGTTCATTTAAATTTTTGACACCAATATCTTGAAAACCATGCTGAATTCCGCGCACTAAATACGGAACGAATTTATGGACGCTACCTCTGTCTCTCATCGTAGCAGATACCCCTTGAGCAACTTTGATCGCATCCGACCTACTGAAAACAAACTCGTTTTAATATGAATATAGTGATAATATCTGCGGTGTGGAACGGAATTTAATTGCATGAATCTTGCACTAAAAAGGAACTTTTACGTATATTTTTCAAAAGCAATACCATTCGGACTGGGAAAACAAACTACAACAATATTTCTGAAAAAAAGAAATTACCTGCTAAAATATCTATCTTGACTACTGACATTTGCTTCCATAGCATCCAGTGAACCCATTCCACGATAATTCTTAAGACGCACACCACTTGGACCCCAGAAGTATTCTCCGGGTGCTTCTGTTGTGCCTGCTAAAAGACCACCCATCATCACTGTCGATGCGCCAAGTGCCAAAGCCTGAACTTCTCAAATGAGAATTTCAAATCACAAAAGTTACGCTGAACAACTGAGACCTATAAACCCATCACAAAACTACCTTCGTGATATAACCAACATCTCTTATTCCACCATCAGCAATAACGGGAATCCCACGAGTCTTGGCGTACCTTGCAACTTGATATACCGCTGTGCCTTGTGCTCGTCCAACTGCAGTAACTGAAACACAGAGATGTGAAAATATTGCTGTTCGTTTCATCTAGATATACCACCGTCAAGATAAAAATTAAGGTCCCCTAAGCTGATGAAAGTATTGTTTTCTGGAATGCACACACAATAGCAAAGATTATATGCTTATAAAGTCAAACAGAAAATGTACATACCTTCTTGAGTAATACAAATTGAACCACTGCCCATACCAATGCGAATGGCATCCGCTCCAGCATTAATGAGAATTTCTGCTTGTTTTTGTGTTACGACTGAAAATAAGGAAATCTTTAGAAAAAAAGTACAATAATCCAGTGAATACATTAACTCCAGTACCAGATACTCACCTTATATTTTTTTGCCACATATGAAAAATTTAAACTTGAATAAGGTAACATTACATTATAATTTTCTAGAATATTCATCTGCCAAATACATATCTTGCATAGAATACAAGCAACATGTTACATTATTTCAACATGCACCAATAGACTATATCCAGTTAGTGATCAGAACAAGACAGCAAGTTGTTTTGCTTGAAAATTACCTACCAAATAGGTTGCTAGACATACGGTACAAAGCCTCAGTGATAGGAAAAAATATCGATTCCTTCAATCCGGTAATTCAGCATTATTCCAGTAAAAAAAAAGTAAGGAAAAAAAAAACAATATAACGTAACTTGCCATTGCCCGCAATTATTTGTGGCGTTTTTGGATAATTGCTTTTTATCCATTTCAAAAGATTCACTTGATACATACTAGCACCTTGTGAAGAATCCTACAAATATAGAGACATTCTTTTTGAGCATAACGTTCTTTAAAAAATATTTAGAAATTACTTTACTACAAGTAAATAACAGTCAACTTTTCGCACAAAAATCATCGTCACGAAAAAGTTTTCCTATTTGTTCTATTTTCAGTAAAACAAAGAGAAATGAACAAATACTATGCATATTCCTAAATTTCACAGAAAAAAGGGTGTCGATACACGAATGAAATAATTAGCAGAAACTAGCATGTATGAGGTAAAGCCTCTAAGACCACCTTTTATATCTATTAACTTCCTTCTACCGATAACTCCTTCACTTACTAACATCTCTCAAGAGCTTACAAATGACTAATATAATGGAGAAATAATCGTCCCTGTCTTATAGAATCATTCCAAATTAAGAGAGAATGAATTTTCTGAATCAATTTCCACACTCCAGCAGAAATATGATTGCTACAAATAAATGGGTGACATAATGCCAGAGAACCGTTTTCTCAAGTGTCGGTAATTATTATATTAATGGAAATCTTCTCGTGACTATCGCGAGAGAGAGGGAGATATCGACGACAAGATGGAGAACAAGGTCAAAATAAAATTTATCACTTACAATGACAAGAACATCAGCACCAGCCGCAACTAACTTCTTCACCGCTTCTTTTGCAGATTCTCGAGTATTTATGGCTGCACCCACTCTCAACTGTCCTTTCGAATCATATGAACTCCATGGAAAATCTCGAGCTTTCTTCAAATCTGTGCGAGCTATTAAGGATACCAATTCGTTTTTGCTGTTAACAATAGGCAATTTCCCTGCAAAAATGTTGAGTTAGTGAAGATAAACAAATCAGCAATACTCTACGATATCAGAAATATTGCTTGCTCACTATCCAAGGGAAACAGTTATTTCAAAGGAATTGCTAACAGATATCTAATAAACATACAAAGTTAATAAATAACCACTTACCTTTCTTCTCATTTTCTAAGATTTTGTAGGCATGTTCTAAAGTCAAGTCTTCACTGCCTGTTATGAGCCGGTCGAGTGGAACCATTACTTCGCTTATTTTCGTGATCGGATATCTGTCCTCATCGATAAAGTCTACATCACGTGAAGTTACCAGACCTACAATTTGAATGAGATTTAAAGTGAACAACAAGTACATGACATTTGAAGCGCAGCATAAATTTTGTAAACCGAACCATTTTAGATAATCGAAAAAAGCAGTTTCTAGTCATCGATAAAAAATTTTTCTTCCAACTGGTTCGTTTTTGCATATGATCAAACTATGATCCACTTAACGGGAAAAATTTCGGCAAAATGATATACCTAACAGTTGGCCACCAACGTGCCCTGTTGATGTAACTGGTGTCCCCGTAAAACCGTATTTCAGCTTTATCCTCATCAAATCTAATACCGTATCGGTTTCTTTGATACAATGAGGGTGTGTTATAAACCCTTGCTTGTAACGCTGCAAAATTTAATTAAACAATAAAAGCAGATATTCTTTCAATTTTTTATCATTCTCTGGTTACACCAAAGAATTACTACAAGCAAGACAAAGAAACATTTCGTCACTTCCTGAAAATATCTCGCCATGTCAACACCTGTGCAGAGTCTAACTAACGTAGAGGGCAGTCATACAACATTGACGGTCCGATTAAAATCCAAGTAAATCAATAAAAGCATTGGTGAGGTTAGAAAATTAGGAGGTTTCCAGAAATAAGGAAAAGTCCTTGAGCAAAACTTACTTTCACTTTAATAACTTCTTCAACCTGTTCTTCCAAAGAGGGGAAATTGGCGTGAATTATACCAATACCACCATGTAACTGAAAAAAAAAATTGTTCACGCTACCTTAACATATCGAAGTTTGCAAGAATAAATCTTGTCAATTTCAACCACATCTAAATATCACCACTTGACCAACTAATGCGTGTCCAAACGATCCGATCTTTCCGAACAGAGCTGTTATTTATATCATATGATTTGCATACAAACAACGCCCCACTAAAGTTATTTGCTACTTATGGAACCTCTTTGTGCCATATTCATAACATTAATCTTGTCAGATGACAGATCTACCATTACGGCCAACCGACAAATAATCTATACGAAACATTTTATGCGTTAGCGTTTCTTCAAAAGGACAATATAGTGCTGTCTAAAGTAAAACTGAGTCAGTATCATCGATATATATATATAATTTACGCTACACTGAATTAGTGCATATCACTTGTCAATAATCTAAATGTTATCTAACCGCCATAGCAATTGCCATCTCGCATTCAGTTACTGTGTCCATCGGTGATGATATCAATGGTGTTTTAAGCGTAATATCCCGTGTTAAATGCGTTGTTAAATCAACGGAAGAAACGTCAAAATTGATATAACCCGGCAGTATATTGAAGTCACTGAAATAACTATGCTATGAGCAAACATATTTCATTCCAAAATGTTTACTTTTACCTGATCATCAAATAATTTCCCTTATATTTACTGCTCTTACTAAAACTTAGTTATCAGAAAGGAAGTAAATTAGTCTGAAGGAAGAAAAAAGCAGAAAAGGAATAAGAGTACTTGTATGTCAACCCAACATGACTGCTCATAAGCTCGTCAATTGTCTGCCCATCCTCATTAATTTTGATAACGTTGTCACCATCCATCTTCATAATTTTGCTATAAATTGTTAAATTTTATATTTTTTGGGAAAAATACACGCAAATCGGCTTCATTCAAAATCTGGACGCTATGTGCACAACATGAACCTTCAGAATGTGTAAACCTGAGAAAAAAGACGACCGGAATTCATGGTCAAGCACTAGTAAGAGATTGTCACGTTAACCACTACGGAAGATACACCGCTGTTCAGGAAAACTGGAAGGAGAAACTACAGCAAACCTCGGTGGACTGTTAAGATTAGTATTACTTCCATATCTAGATCAATATGCAGATTAAATAACATTTACTCGTGTGATGCATCATAATCACAAAGAATGATTATAGGGTGAGGATAGATTTCCAAAACGACACCAACGGATTGCTGCTACCTGAATGTGCCACCCCAACAGGAACCATGCGCTAATTAATTTCTTCTTGGATGTTAAGACTGGCCGCTGTTTACACATAAGGTTATGTAAGGTCATGTGCTGATCCTACTTCGTTACACGGTTGAAATTCAGACTTCTTTGATTGGAGTTAAGCTGTTACGTTTGTTGCACGATCCTAAAAGGTCTTATAATTGTTGTGGAGTTAGAGAAAGCTACCATTGCTTTCCAAAACATACGTAGTTACAAAAGGGTTCAATAAACATCTTGATCATACGTCAGGTAGAGATCGTTAGTTCAGTTAGCTTGTTGAACCTAATTGTTGTCCATATATGCGCAGATTCCAATACTCTTTGGAGTGAGCAAGACTTTTTCTGGTCGTTAGACATTCCTCATGGCTATGGCGAAAAATATAAAAGCTTGGTAAAAAATCTAATTTACGCTATGAGCTTGTAGGCTAACTGGGATGAATAAGTATAGCAGCGCCTGTTATATTAATAGGTCTGACACAATATCGGTTTAATGCACTATTATTAACTAACAAAGTCAAAGGTTTTACATTTTCAACTGAGATTTAGTTGAAAGTACACTAGTAAGCTCACAGAGAATCGTAGTAATTTAATGAAGCCATAATGAATTTTTGAGGGAACATGCAGTACAGCATGTGCACACTTTCATTCCCCAAGTTAAATATAACATTGCTTCAAGCAAATTGAGACTCTA
This sequence comes from Dipetalonema caudispina, assembly GCA_013365325.1. Classification (NCBI taxonomy): domain Eukaryota; kingdom Metazoa; phylum Nematoda; class Chromadorea; order Rhabditida; family Onchocercidae; genus Dipetalonema; species Dipetalonema caudispina. The sequence goes on along the minus strand of JABVXV010000047.1, from coordinate 283,771 downwards.
TAAAGCAGAGAACTGGCGGAGTAGGGTTTCAGCTCATGTCACAGAAGTAGAAGTTAACAACGAGAAAAGGTCCTTGCAGCGTTTGCATTTTGCATTGATAGTGTCGTCCATTACTTTTCTTTGCATGTATTTCTATGGTAACTTAACACTGGCAAAGCCAAATACATCTTTGTCTCAATCATTCCTACATTTCTTGCAGCTTCTATGGAATACTAACGTAAAGAGCTGTTCAAAGGGAGGCTGAATGACATCTTCGTCGAAACAGTTCTGCTAAGCGAGAACTACCTGTCTCGAATTCGATGTTAACCCTCTAATTGGTAATAATAGTATTTGGTAATACTTACTCAAATACAATAATATTCGGTAATAATTCTCGAACATACAAAATAAATACATTACGAGGAACTTGAACTAGCTCGTTCGCGCTTTTTGTCTCATAGAATCCCTCCGAATATTATTCCAACCCAATAACTGACCTGAACACCCTTCTAGTAATTGAACAGCTAAAACAATTAAAACTTAATTCTTCAATTTATTAAGCAGTTAGCAGCAGTTTCCGTTCATTCATCAAAAATTACCTCCAAAAATAACTATAAGAAGAATCGGAGATATCTCTCCATGTTTGTTCCCCTTACCATTGACAGGATGATGCAAAGGATTGAAACGATTTGTGTGGTTGCAAAAATGATTCCAGTCCTTGTTGGTAATAAGGTTAAAATTCTCAAATTTAGGTGATAAATTAATTCGGTAAACCGGAATTAAATGTACAGTTCGCGACATTATTTTACTTGCCAGCCACGATATACGAGAGTAACTCGCTATTCCTTTCATTTAAAAATGCAAACGTATGAATCTACGTGAAAAAAGTAAAAATCATTCCGACACAACAAACAGTGTACATCTGTACCTGCTGGACTCATTCTGGCAGAACGAAATGTTTTTTAGGAAGTATCACGAAAACTAGCCAACTGAATGAGAGGTCCCGAATTACAGTGGGACGGTAAGATTCAGTACAGGAGCCATACTTTGTAAAAAAACCCTAAATTATGATTTGAAGTTTCTCTGAATTGTCTCTGTTACATTAGACAATTTATCATATATTATAACTAAAATGGTATCGTTTGATATCACAAAAAACATTTACAAACCAAAATACAGCAGAAAGCCAAAAACATCAAGTTAAGACAACCAGATTAGATTCAAGTCACCAAATATATGAACATATCAACTTACCTATAACACAGAACAGTGATGGATCTATTGCTTTCAAAGATGTACTATAGCTTATGGAAGTCTTAAGACGCTGACTTTCCCCCAAAACGGACGTTAATTAACGGGATTCCCTCCGACCAAAAATTTTGAGTGGGCAGCTTTCAGCTATAAAACTATTCATTATTCAGAAAACGTGATGGCGGAACTTGAAACAAACATTAAGTGGGGTCAAAGGAAAAAATTGACTATAAAAAAAATACTATTAAAAAAATAAGACGCAAGGAGACAGACCCTTGTCCATAAATTCCCCTAATTTGGGCTAACGAATCAAATAATAAATTATCAAGAAGACGAATAATGCAAACAAAACAAGATAACATGTCAAATGTTTGCCACCAGCTTTAGCAACTCGACTCAATTTTCGCATCGTTGAGCCAAGCAAACCTTTCGATGCATCGAAATCCGTTTCCATTTCATTTAACAAACGATTCTGTTCCCGTACATCATCACCAATTGCTATTGTTATTTTCTTTAATGCAGCTACCTTTCCGGATAGCTTTTCAACCAAAGCATCATTACGACGTTCCATGAATGTTCCATCATTATTTTCACCCATCACATTTACACCATTACTGCTTCCTCGATATGTCATACCAGTATGTCATCAAATAAGTGGATCTTTTTCACAATACAAACAAGTAATATCTGAAAATGTAAAAACCACCAAGATAAAACATCAGAGAGGGAGATACTAAAACTGTTTTCTCCAAATTCTGCCATATTATCCTAACTCCTACTCCACACGGAAAATTTCCAACTTTAAAACAACAAAGTCTTGCAACAGCAGTAATGAAAAAATAATATATATGTTAGGGATTAGCTACGAAAATTGCAAATTAATATTGAGAAGTTATAAACTATTGCATCCCAGAGGATATTAAATATTCCGCAATGGATTACTTCGAAAAGTTTCCGAATCACCAAACAATGAACTTCAATTCTGCTGCAAGTCGAAAATTTGCAAGAACCATACATGGAGCCGCATATGCAAGCATATCAAAAAAAAAAGTAACTGCTAAATATTTCGTAAAATTTATGCTCTTATAACTGGTCAAATATAGTAACAAAAAAGTAAATAATAGATAAACTGAAATCTCCCTCAACAATAAACTACCAACGTACACTTAGTGAAACAAAACGTTAAACTTGTACTTGATAAAGAATTCTCCAAATCTTAAATTATCAAATTATTACACGATCTGATTAACACTGTACTGTCCTATAACACTTCAGAAATTGCACCGAAGAACATCCCGAGCTAACTAAGCTTATTATCATTTGATTTGTAACGAAAACAACCAGCAACAAGAAAAAAAATCAGATACAACCTTAATAAACTTCTAGAAGAAACAAGAATAAGCTTAAGGTGGTCTACAAAGAAAAGACAATAATTTAACAAATGAAATGTTGAATGAATGGTAAAAAACAATACAACAATCATTCACTCGTTATATTATTTATACTCACACCACATTTCTCTACACCTCAACCAGGACGAAAAAGAATCATAAACACATTGAACACTTCAGCAACAATTCAAAGCTAAACGAGGTAGTAATCTGTGATGCATTTAACATTGGAGAAAGGTTCTTCCCGAAATTACCGTTTGGTTTAAATGAATTTAACACTTACATTGTTGATGGTACCTAACTTCAATTCTGAAATGTTTTTAGCATAACTCCGCCCATGTCTGCAACTTACAGAGCATAAATTACAGAATCCATTCTCTCTTTTGCTTCATTCAACTTCTGCGCATACGACTTCTCTGCATCGGCGAAAGCCATTTTAGAAAGCTGACCTTTAACGAAGCGTTCCGTCTAAAATTATACAGTGTTTTAAATTAATAGAAAAAAAAACTGAAATCATATCTGATTATTTCATCTCACAGATTTCTTAAGAAATCTCCTCTAGTGAACTAACCATAACTGTTTCGCTTCGAAATATGATGAGATATATTCCGAAGAACGCTAACATACTTTCACAGGCTAAAGTCAAACAGTTCGAGCCAATGATGGCTTCAACATTCATAAAATGAATAGGATGATTTGGAGGCTAACAAAGGAAGACTTTATAGAAAAGTTTATGCAATGCAACCTTAGTAATATACAAGCAGTGAAGCCTTTGAGACTGCCTAACACTGTTATGCGAAGGATTTTCTTGGTGTTTCAGCACAGTCCAAAGGTAAAATTTCTAACAGAAGTTTGTCCAGCTCTTTACCATTAGTGGTGTCGATTACTGTCTAATGAAAGATGATGTGGTTTGAAAATCTAGCTTCAATTCACATTCCTGTACATGGTGCAATATTCTAGGTACTCAACTTTTTTATTGCATCCATAGGGACCGAAAAATCGCTCAGCACTACAATCAACAAAAACATGAAACCCGCACAATTTAGTCACATCAGTTTAGACTTCTTAGTTCAGGTGTACCGGGAATCTTACCTGTCCCAAATAATTGTTTATAACATCCATCGTTAACTTGTGCATTTTGTTGACTTCGTTCAGCTAAAATCAAATAACAATCATGAACATTATAACTAGAATCCGAAAATAATACTTGATTTGAGTCATTTCTTCGCATTTATTTACTGCCAAAAAGGCAGCTTCTGCTTCCTATCTTGTACAAGGAGTAACACATAAAATTCTCCTGATATGAGACAATAAAAAGATCTGAAATGATTAGCACTTTCTTTAAACAGCTGTAAATTAATATTATATCTAGTCTCATTACATCACTGAATGCAACAATCGCCAGCAAGCTGGAGCGAAAATAAAGAAATACTTTGTCAGATATGTCAGCGTTTGTCGATTTTAATTCGCTCTGCAGATCACCGATAGCTTGTCCAACATTTTTCAAATCATTCTCTGCCTTTTTTCTTGCTGCTGTAAATGCAGCCAGATCCTGAAATTATGTGATAGTAACAATTTTTACTAAGTCAGAAAACAATACCATATGAAGCATGATACAGTACTCCCGCTTGTTCTTATATGCTTAAATGCTCAGAAAACTTCGCTCGAAAAACAGTAGAAGGCAAACAAGACCTTAGTATTCTTGAATTTGTTCACAGCATCCGCAAAATGGTCATAAATTTTTAATCGATCAGCATGGAGATCCGTAAGTTGCTCTACCTGCCCTTGTGCTTGCAAGCGACTTTCCGTTGCGACGTCCTCAAAACGCAAATGAAAAACTTTTAGTATCTAATTTTAAGTTCACATTAACAACACTGTGTTGGAAGAGAAACAGTATAGAGAAATGAAGTACATGAAAAGTGAGAGAAAACAATTTCTTACCTATCAGTAAAACTTTTAAGGACCAGTAAGGAATAATTATCTTTGATGTCTTCCGTATGAGACTAAGATATTTTTAAATAGGAGTTCTTGGAAAAAGACCAAAGAAACCAGAAATATATATTCCATATAAAGGCAAGCCTAAAATAAAAAAGCACTGAAAATGAACAGCTTACAGGCGAGATTGTGAAATCCAAACGGACATATATGATGATTGCAAGAAACAAAGTTGCGAAAGCGGCACAAGCAAGGAAAGGTTCTCTCCAAAGTTGCATGCGGTCAAATTCGTAGTGCAACTGCAAAATCTTATTGTGATAAATAACTAACACATCGAGACAAATTTACATTACGCCACTTTAATACCAGAATGGCTTTCCAGTCTGTTTATTAATGGAAATCAGAATTTCTTCACTTTCAATCATAAATAGAGAAGTAAAGTTCTCCGCTTTATTATGATTCACTGCTTATCTATAAAATCTTAGGAAAAGTACCTAAAAAAAAAAAGAAAAAAACATACAGTGAACATTTGGATATGGAAGTCGACGAGGTTATCTTTTTCGATTGTAATAACAGGGCGGCCCGTAGTGTCCAGGTATGTGAAATGCAACTCATTCGGATGTCTCGTCACTGGATATGGTGTTGTCAGTTTGAAGTTCCTGGAAGCAGAATATTCAATGGGTAATTGTAGCAGCTTTCGTCGATCGACTGCAACTAAATATTGTAAATCGAAATAAAACTAGCACTTAACTGTGAAATGTAAACACTTACTTGCTTCCTTCTGGTAGTATAATTTTCAGTTTCAAGTTCTCAATAACAGCGTCGTCGAACAGATGGTCGACAACACGCATCTTCAATACAAATTTATTGCCCGATGAATAAAGATACTGATAAGCTGGGACGTTATAACCAAGTACATAATCCGTCTTCCATCCACCGAACAATGGGAAACGCGGTTGTACAATTAATTCAACAACATCTGTCATTTTCCGCACAGATGAAGTAGAGATGTTGCCAATTTCGTCGCGGTAATAAATATCTCTCGCCGATGCTGGTAACAAAGTCTGCAATTATTTCTTTGAATCAAGTCAAAGTACGTAAACAGAAATATGAAAGTTGAAATGCATAATTAAAAAACACATACTTTGTACTGCGTTACCACTGGCCTTTTACTCCCCCTTCGATCCATTTGGAAATCAAGACGAGAAAATGAACCCTAGAAAATGAATGTTAGAAGAAGATATCATAACATCTTCAATACAATAAACATCTGAACAAAATCAAGGATACTTTTAATTCTGCTCCCTTATGAATGACACTTATCGCTTCTTCCACGGCAATATTACCCCAATGTGAAACTTCAATCACTCTCACGACATCAGTTGCTACAACGAACGGCGAGTTGTTTTCACAGTGCACAACGATTTCCACCTTAAACAAATTTACAGTTCAAAGAAGTTATTTTAACCAAGAAGTTGTGATTTTAAAATTTCGACCTCGAAAACTTGCCTTCCGGTAAACAAATAAATGTACATGCATACATATATATATGTATAAATAATTAAAAATCTCACCGACGTGTACGGTTTTTGGTTTACATATGGACCATAAGTTATTTTGCCATTGTCGACTGATGTTGGTGAGACTGTTGTACGAGATTCAAGCTTCCCGCTAGGCAGAAGTATCACAGTTTTTTCTTGTTTCACTGGATAAATACTTGGAACATGTGCATTTCCTTTGTAAATGGCAAACCTAAGTTAGGAAAATTGTAAATCGATGATATCGCAGTGAAAAAAGTTCCTCTCTGAAATAACTACCAAATTTTATTTAACGTGAGATGCTTCACTGAAACCTTTGTCTGTCGCTAAGAAACAAATTTGCCGCACAATACACAGTTCTAAAATGTACAACAATTCTGTTGGTCTCAGCGAGCAGTGACTGGTAGTCTTGATGAGATTATATGTAGTGAAATCCAGCTATTTGAGCAAGAAAATGGTTCTTAAAAGAACAGAGAGCCTAACAACTTAACGATTAAGAGCAAGCATCTTTTAAAATGAAGACAACCTACTGTGCTTCAGCCTGAGTGATTCTCTTTGGATGTGGTTCTAAATATTGTGTCAGTTGGTACTCCACAGTAACAACAGTTTTGCCATTCGGTGCAATGGTATTTAGCAATTCAATCTATAAAACAAACAAAATTTCATGACAATTTCTTTCCTCAGTTACTTTTCACAACATACAATACCAAACCGAGCACTAACAACTTCAGAAAAGTGAAAAAAAAAAAAAAAAAAACCTTGAAGGCCACAAATCCTTCTTTTATCCTGCCCTTTCCATGCTCAATATTCGACACTTTCAATCTCGTGTCTTTTTTCGAAACAACCGCGGAAATGTATGCAAGCCGCAAGAACTCTTTTTCGTGGATTAGATGTACGAAACTATTGACTTCCTTACTGCCATCATTTGTTATTTCATACTTGTTGGTTACTTTTACTATCTGGAAGAAAAACTAAAATATATATTTGTAGCAACAATTAAACTTAGATGTACATTAGCCTAGTGAAAGAAACTTAACTTACCACATGGTTCTTTTTTCAATGAAAAAAGTTATTCCTCGTGACTTTTCTTGCCCTCAACCTCATGTGGTTGTGACAGTTCTAATGAAAAAGACTACTTCAGCTGATCAGAGAATAAACTGAGTGTAACAGTTTTCTAACACCGTGAAGCCTTGTTTCAAAGATCTAAACACGACCCATAAGCTATCTTGCATACATTCATGCCACCCACTGGATGTGGCATTGTATTGAATGGCTGGTAAATTTCAGGAAAATAAGAAATCGAATTTAAAGTTCAAAGTGAAAAGAGGTACCTGTGTCGATATATCAATCACTCGTTCTACGGAAACTGTAATATCACCAGAAGGCAAGTCGATACTATCGACTAAAGAGGCAATAACCAATAGAGCAAGAAAACCTTTCCAGCACGACATCATCATATTTCTCCAGAATTTCTCTCACCGGATAACAAATTCGTTAGCAGTTAATTTCTCAAGGATGCATCATTACACGTAAACAACGAAAATTACGCAGATGATGTGGATTTTAGATGGATTAGCGGAAAGAGTATTAAAAGAAATTAGATCTACCTTAACAAAATATTTCTTACGGTCAAAAATGAGACAGTTAAGTAGTGATCCAAAAGTGTCACTGCTCTTCTGTTTCTGCTGCCTTAACTTACATGCTTAGCTTAAAATCCCCAAAGAATATACTGATATCCTGAATTAGCTTCTTCTCGTTAACCTGCTCCTTTGCAAGACTAATTTTAGATGCAGAAAATACCTAGCCTGCTGGAAATGTCAAAGAGCACCATATACCAACCATCCCCAAAACTCCCACGTTGCACAAGTCGGCAGAAGATGGCTATAGAATGGAAAGTAGTGAGTGAAGGAACGATGAAAATGAAGAGAGTGCAAGAGTGACAGTATTGCGAAAAGACTGGGATGTTTATGGGAGGAGGTATATTCGGGGATTCGAGTATAGGTATCGTGGTGATCATATACTTCAGGAAGTTAGATGGTAAAGGCATTACAACTGTGTTATGAATGAAGAATTTGGCGTTTAAGGTGTAAATCTAGAATTTATGACTTGAAATGTAAGCTGAACATCCCGGAATTGATGGAAGAAATAATGTTTTTTTTTTTTTTTTTTCCTCTCAGAAACCCTGATAAAACGGTTTTCGGGAATGACAAACATGTGAAAAACATCTGATGCGCAATGGGACTCTTGGTCTCTCCGTGATAAGTTTCATTACAAAATGCATTTTATATTTCGCAGTAGTTCGTGTATCGTAGCGAATAAGTTTAATCAATCGTAATTGAAATTCGGATATGGGCTGTGGTTAACCGTCCGACTTTCCGGTTATAATTCTATGCTGAAAACTTTATTTACCCCATTTGTGGAATTGCTTATAAGCTAGCTGTTACTGGTTTTGTCAGAACTGGTTGTATTTCATTTTTCTGTTGTTGCAGTTAGGTCATTGATATTAAAATTTTTAAGCACTCTTTGCTAAAAAGTTAACGAAATAATTTATTTGGAATTCCATGTCAATTTGCAAATTGAGAAAAGAATTGTTGTCCATGTTGTGTAGAAGCTTAAATTTTCTTTTGCAAAAATTTAAAAGAATTTAAAGAAAATGAAAATCCAGAAATCCTCTGCATGATTCAGAATTTGCTTAGTGCTGATTTTCCGAATACATTATATGTCGGATTTGGGAGTAATCACGCAGCTGTTTGAAAAATAATGAAATTTAGAGAGACATGTGAATAATAATGGATTTGGTTCTGTTCAAACAGTGGTTCACTTTTACATACCTTCAAGGTCATGTGAAAGTGAGAAATCGACAATTGTTTCAGAAAAGTGGTTAAATCAAGCGTTATAAAGTTCACATTAATTTTTATGTTCATCTATAAACCGGAAAAAAAAAAGAATATATCATGTTATCTTCGAAAAATTCAGGAAATTCCGTACGTTTGGGATGTAAAATATCGAATTCATCAAATAAGCTACATAATCAATTTTCAGGGGAATTTCTCGCGCAAATCATTGTTAATAGAAATAATTTATCCTTCTAGTTTTTGAAACTTGTCTTCGTAATTTTTCCCAATGAAATTGCCAACATTAAAAGCAGAATTTCGGCGGTGGTCAGACATGTGTACCAAATAAAAGGTCGGAGCAAGATCAAAATCGCTTTCTGCTTATTAAATTTATGAGAGCTAAGGGTTCTGAACAGGAAAGAGTTCCGATAAGTAGGGATAGTTTAAAGTCCAGTGGAAAATGTATCTTTCCCAAATAATACATACGAAAGTTGCATAAAGTTGAGGAATTCCATTTCCGAAATTTGATGAAGAGAAACGAGTTGTTGGATATTCATCGTTTTGTTTTTTAATCCAATGAATAGGAAGGGAAATATGGGGGACGAAGGAAAGATGAGCTTTTCTGAAGTGGTGCAAATTCTGAACCAGCTGGTTAGAATTTGCGATTATGATAAGATTATAACGAACCGACAATAATACAAGTATCAAGGCATTACCTCCATCCAGGTTTTCAGTGAGGAAAGACTAATTATCTACGGCTATCATTTAACTATTTAACTATGATGTTAGTTAAGACAGAAGTTGAACCTTGTGACAATTTTTTCTTGAAGATTGCTGGCATAAGAGATAGCATATCCAAGTTGGGTTCATTCCTGTTTTCTGCTTACGTAGCGAACTTGCTGTGCTTGGGTAATAATTTTAATATCTACTGTTTTTAAATTTAAGCCAAGCAGTGATGGAATATGCAATGATTCAATTTTCAGATGCCTTCTTGGAGTCGTTACCCATTAAAAACTTGAAGATTTTCCTCATTAACAACAACACGAAGATTGTCAAGTATTTCCGAAATATTCCATCTGATATTATCTCAAATCAATTGTATCGTGTATGGTGACGTATTTAGTTACTCTAGCGCTGGTTAGAGTAACTAAATATAGGAGTCTTTCGAATATCTATCTGTCTAGACGTAAATTCCTCTTACCATCTTCTTATCTTGACGTTGTAAGTAAAAGTTTCAACTGACAGATGGGAAGTGGGGAAAAAAGTTTTGCTAGACTGTTAAGTGGAACGAAAGTGGGCGAATCCTGAAATGCCGTTGGCAATTGATAGTGAATCCGAATCACTGTCAACAAGGTCGATCGAATCAGTGAAAAAGGTGAAAAAGAAAGCAGTAAAAAAAGCAAGTTATTAACAAAATAGAACCGGATCTATCCCATCGTCTTTCTTTTTCCAGTTTCTGATCCTTTTTGTACAGACGTCCCTCCAATACATGATTCAAATGAATTCTACTAGCTGTTTGACAAAACTTACATGGTTAGTTTGATAGGTAGTGGGAGGAGATTCATATTTTGTATATAAGCTCCAAAAAGTTTACTACATAAATCAGTTACTTCTTCAACGTCGTAAAGAAACATTTCCACCCAGCAATTGCTTCTACAGCTCTTCCTTATAGTCTTTAAAAAAAAAAAAAATTTTGACATATCTTAGTGTCTCCACTTTTCCTGTTCATTCTAAAAATCTAATAAAGTCTTGGGGAATTGGAATTCATAGTTTTCATTTTGTGGATGATTTAAATTAATCAACAAGTGTTTCACCGCATCACTTGGTTAGTAGATTAGAAACTGGAAGTTAGATAGCTGGATTCCTAAATAATGTTAAGTAATAAAAAAAAGGGATAGAGAAGTTCTTTTGAACGCTTTTAAACTGTGGATTTTTACCAAAGCTTCACTTAATTAGTTCAATGCTTTGTTAAGACCGAACTTTGGTGGTGAAAATAAACCGAAGTTGCAATGGCCAACGGCATGCTAAATGCTATTCTCCTATACGTAAGCATTCACTTCGGCAAGGCATGCTTTTCATCTGGAGTTTGTGGTGGCGGTTACGGTTGTACACAACCTGTAGCTCCCGTGTGTTCTGGCGGTTGTGCTCCCGGATATGCTTGTGGACAATACGGCTGCTACTCTAGAGCACGTGCACGATCTTCAAAAATACTTGAAGATGTGGAAAACGATAAGCCCACAGATGGTGTTGTTACTGCTGTGGCTGCTGCAAAAGTACCTTTAAAATTATGAAATTTGTAGCAAAAGAATGAAGTAAAAGGAAATGACTTAACCAGAATTATTGACGCTTATGTTGATAATCCTGGTGCAGAATTTTTTATTATTGAGCATTACTCATTAGTAACAATAACGTAGTTTATCAACAATACTTAATTTCAATGAAAAACTCAAATTGTCAATGAATAAATCCTTTTCTTTTTTAAATAATTTTCAAAGCAAGTTTTTTTCGGGTAATTAAAACGTAGTCGCACTTGACATTCCTTCGCGTCATCATTATGTCATCATCACCCAGTGGGTTTTACTGAAAATTGAACATTTCTGATTTTTTGCTGGAAGATCACTTTTCGCGAAATAGAATATGAAATTATTATACTGTTACAACCTTAGCTCAATTTCTTCTATCTTTTTTTCTAGCTCCAAGAATTGAATGCCAAACAAATGGCCAATGAACAGTTCTATGAATGCTGTGTTCATCAACAGCTTCCAGATAGTTGCTTAGAAAAATGTTCATATACTACGTATACAAAGAACACGTTGCAGGTAATGGCTTAAATTTGAAAAAGATGCCTGTCGGATTGCATTTTCGCATATTTCCTTTCTCAATGAACTTCGAAAAGACGAATTGATGGTAGCAAGATTACCTAAATGATTCAATACCTAATTTTGGATTTAGGCTATGTATCTTCAACTTGACAGATGCCCATTGTCAGCATTAGCTGATATATCGTATTGTGCTGCCGGTGGACTAGATCATACAGAATGTTGTATACGGAATGATGTTGCAACAACATTTGCTGGAAGGAAATGTCTTACATTTTGCGATCAGGTATGAATTTTATCCCTAGCATAATTTTAGGATTTCGACTTAATTTAAATTTCACTTAAGTTGCACTTTGAATTTCAAAGCAGGTAATACAATTTTATCGTTTTACAGCGACCGGGTAATGTGACAAAGCTGGACTTGTCCTACCTTCCCTGTTATGAACGCTTCGAAAATATCAAACGTTGCTTTATGGAACATATTGCCATCAAAAATAAGCCAGCAACTGTTGATGTAGGACTTGCACGAACATTCGAAACTTGAAGGAGGGAAAAATTTCCTTTCCCGCTCAGTTCTGGTCAGTAAAAATCCGGTGTTCTTTGCAAAAATCGTGCAAACAACAATGAACATTCTAAATTTATTTTGAAAGCTTGAAATTTTCTAAATGAACAAATGATTTCGAAATTCGCCCACTACTTAAGAATTTAAGTAAATTTTATATCTACTTTTCTTACATTTGAATAGTTCAATCTTGAATCATAGTTGTACGCGAGACAAGTACAATTCTCACATTTTGTTACTTCAGTCTGAATTGTTGTAAGTATGCTAAATTTTGTTCACCGTGCTGTTTTATGAATGAAATGTTATTATCCAATAAAATAATTACTCTCGAACCATTTGATGTACCGAAATTCACTAATTCTATTTCGCAATGCCTCAACTTTTGATTGATATTTCAATTCTTTTTCATTTCTTAGTGAGTTTTGGTAACTCACTTATTCATCACATTTTCGACCTATATGTTTTTTCATTTGCATATGCAAAGAACTTCGCTGTTTGCAAAATAACAAACTTTTATTATCCATAATGACAAAAATAAGACTGAGAGAAACAAGAAGAATCTCTAGTTTGAATTTCTATACTTGTCTTAAATGATTCCTACAGTAATACATTTATAATCACACCATAGTAACTCATCCGTAATCAAAGGTCTACAAATTTTTGCTGAATAAATTTACTACTAATACTTGCACAGCTATATGTAAATTGCTGAATGTTTATAAGACTAATTGATGAGCAACAGCATAAGAACAACAAAACTGGACTGCTTGGACTATGAGGAGAAACGTAAAGAAAATAAAAAATTAGAATAACCGGTACTTTAGGTGTTAGCGGAGACCACGTAGGTTGAATAATAAATATTCAGAATATTTTAGGAATCTTTCAAGCACGAAGAATTTTTGAGAAGCATGAAAAGTCCAGATAATGCATTTTTTTGTTGAATTATATGCTGCGCATCAATGAGGTGTGCTATTCAGTCAAGTTCATTCTCAACATCACTTACAGGGAACGCTTCTGTTTCATAAGTGGAATCGTGTTTAGCTAGTATTCTCAACAGTGGTCGTAATCTCATCCACCACTGATCTTTTGGTAAACGATGCTCAAAATCGGTTTCTTGAGCCAATTCTTCAACTGGTGTAAACACCATTCTTCGATCCTGGAATAAAGCTTCACTTTGTAGTAACAAATATTGGCAAGATTGCTTGATAATTTTCGTCTTATAACTTGTGAATAAATAATTACCTTTAGACCAAGAAGCGTAGCGCTGTCAGTAGCAGTTGCATTGGTTATTCCACTTGCCGGATCAGTATACTTCTTTGCTTGAGTTAAAATAAATTCTAGAGCGTTCGCAGCAAGTTTCGTACCCATGTTACGATCAAATGGTGCCGGATTACCACCCTGTTGCGCATGTCCTAGCACGTTGATCCTGTAACAAAATTCTGCATTCCATCCAACAGCCTTTAAAAAAAAAGTGTTTATTTGTAGAATTTATGTTGTAAATCGGTGGCGATCCGTCGCCTGACATGCTCGTTTTGTTTAGTGATGTATAATCATTTTATGAGTCCAATTTTTACACTGATATTCGCAAACCAAAGTTGACAACAACTTTCGCTTTGTCTCCCTTTTTTTCAAAATTTCAAGATGTATTTCATAATATAGAGAATAAAACAACCTTTGAAGTTACGCCTTATTCAAAAAAATATTTAACTGTGTAAGGCGATCTCAGTTACCTTGTTGAGAATTGTCCTTTGCCCTCTTCAGAAAAAAGTTGATTAACAAATTGTGTAGTATAATTTTTGTTAGCCAATTCACAACGAACAATGAGATATCGCTGTACACCAGTACGCATTTTTCGGGCAATAACCTTAAGAACAGATCAATAATCACATCGATACAATCAACTTTGTTTGAAAAAGAAGGAAATACTTCAGGTATTCCCGAATAAAAGTTATAACAATGTAATGTGTGCTGTTGAAATCTCTGGGTTGGAATCTTATCTCCTGAAAAAATACTAATTTGCCATATGGTTAGATATTTATTACTAAAAATTTTGCCTCTATTATCTCTAATAAATATTTCAACGCACAAAATACAAAAAAGAAAAACGGAGTACAAAAAAATACCTTAACATCTTCAATGATGTCACTGACGTTGAACTTCTCTTCAAATATATAGGCATTATCAGCTCCTGATGCGAGAGCAGAAAGAGTCGCCAGATATCCACAATACCCGCCCATAGTTTCCACAATAAACACGCGTTTTTTTGTACCCGTTGCAGATTGCTTGATTTTATCAATCACTGCACAGATTTCATTAACTGCTGTATCAGAACCCAAAGAGATCGATGTACCGGGTACGTTATTACTGATAGTGCAAGGTATTACGCAAAGTGGGATACGAAGTGATGAATATTGATTACGAGCATGTGAAAGCATCAGGCAAGAGTGATAGGCCTGAAATATTAGATTTTCTTAGTTTTGATTTTTAGTTGGAATGAATTCATCTCGTGTGATTTCTGACTGGAAATTCACCATTTTTCATCATTTTTCTGTCATTTTCATCAAATGACGTTTATTTGATAACTACCACTGTATCACATTTGAATTTCTTTCACCAAGTACAGTAAGCAATTAGTTATCTTCTTTCGGAAATCAGAAGATCAAGAAGTACCTCAAAACCTCCGACAATCAATAATCCATGAATTTTGAATTTTTCCAATGTTGCCGCAACCTGGCTCATATTCTTTTCTGGCAATTGTTTTTTGGTACCCAGGAACGACCCTCCATACATGACCCAGCCGTTTACATCTTTCCACGACATTTCCTGAATGCATAATATTAATTTTCAGCAAGATTTGTTCAATTTTCTAAATAAGACTAAAGTTTTTGTTAACGAAAAAAAAGTCTTACTTTTAGATCCCCGTTTGCAAGCCCTTCGAATGAATTTTTAACACCATACACTTTACAGCGGCGGTAAATACCCATGCGAACGAACGAACGGACCACTGCATTCATTCCTGTAAATTTGATGCTTCATTCTCAACTTTATAATGCCGAAATTTCTACAGCTCATCATTATTCGCCATAAAACCAGTTATCGATAGCAAATTTCTTGAATTATTGACTATTTTCCAAAATCAATCTCAATCATCTCGTTAATTCAATATCTGGTGAATATGTAGTATAAAACTTGATTCACATTAGGTCATGTGAGAAGAACGGATAATGCAAGAAGTATCGGGATCAATAAATATAAGAGTATAAACATTGATATCAATAAAATCGTAAGGAAAGATACAAACCTCCAGCAGGTGCTCCAACATTTATGACGGCGACGTTATATGACGGCTCATTCGACGGCAAATCGCTTTTGGGTTCTAATTTTGTCAAAAGACGGTAAGTTTCCAAATTTCTCTGGAAGCTTCGCCCTCGGAGTTTCACGGCTGTATCCCAATCGTGCGTTTCCATGGCTTTTTGAACCTTCAAATGCAATAACTGTTTCGAATTTTCTTTTCTAATTAACTGAAAAATTTTGAAAATTAAAAGAATAGGCAATATTTGTTTTGATTTGCTTCGAATTTTGAACAAAATATGATAAAATTCATCTTCAGGTGGTTTACGAAATTTTTGTAATAACGGTCTACTTTAGTAGCTGAAAACTAACAGCCTGGGTACGATGAACGCACTGCATGAGCGGTACTCGGACGATAGCGTTACCATCGATGGATACAACACATGGCTCTGATGTCGGGGTCATTTCCATTAGTGCAAGCACCGCTTCAGCACCCATTCGACATCCAAGAAGTCGATCGAAAGCAGATGGACTTCCACCGCGCTGAACATGACCCAGTACGGTTACACGTGTGTCGTAGTGCAGCTTCTCTTTTACTACATCTCGCACCTGTAATTCCTCTCGTTAAAAAAATGGAATATTGCAGAACTCCCATTTTTTAATCTGTTCCAAAGATTTACAACACATTTGAATTTAACAACAAGTAGCTTAACTTGAAAGTAATGGTAGTTCCTGGTAAAAGTTGCATTACCCACCTGATTGGCTGTAATTGCCTTGCCGCCTCTATCCAGCGCTCCTTCCGCAACTATGATAATATTCAGCCGTGAACCTTCCTGTCGCATTACATGTAGTTTATGACACAATACTTCAGGCCAATCCACCGGTACTGGCCATTCAGGAATAAAGCAGAAATCTGCTTCAGATGCTAAAGCAGCTACAAGTGCCAGATAACCACAGTGTCGGCCCATCACCTTTAAGCATTTAATGCCTCGTTTTTTAGAATAAATAAATTTTAAAAAGTAAGATTACGAAATTAACGAATATCCTCATCAGCAGAGAGTACGTAAGACACTAAGATACAAGTAGAAATCAAAGTCAAAGAATACGTATTGCAAAAGGCTGGTAACGAGCAAAAAAAAAAAAAGAAAAAAACATTAGAACTTATTCCTTAACTTTACTTCTGACTTATTCCTGACATCTAGCTGATCGATTCCCGTAAAGAACAATTCATCACCTCAATTACGAAAGTACGTTGGTGACTGTGCGCAGTTGATACCACAGAGTCGATCGCATCAATAATTCTTTGAAGCGCGGTATCGGTACCGATCGTCATATCAGTGCCACAGAAATCATTATCAATAGAACCCACAAGACCGACAATCTAGGGAGGAATAAGTTTTAATAAATATCTACCAAATAGAAGTAAGAGTGAATTCTCCAAATTTTGACATTCCTCTTTCCCTTCTCTCCAAAAACATTCACTCGCTTCTTTCCAAAAGAAGTGGACAGACAGAAAAAACCCATCATCTATTACAGAACGAGAGAATTTGAAAATTCCGTTATTGTCCTCTAGAAGTGCGTTATGGTCATAAACGAATCTTGTGATCGGGATATTATCAGTTTACATGATTATAAAAAAAAAAAACTGCAAGTCTGTAAGCTTTTTACCTGAATATTTTTGCACGATTCGCTTTCTTGCTGACTAATTTTTCCGCCTACAAGCAATTCTT
Source organism: Dipetalonema caudispina (assembly GCA_013365325.1). NCBI lineage: Eukaryota > Metazoa > Nematoda > Chromadorea > Rhabditida > Onchocercidae > Dipetalonema > Dipetalonema caudispina. Next base: position 266,441 of record JABVXV010000047.1, on the reverse strand, counting down.
GAACCAAACTTGGCCATTCCTGTCGGAATAAATTTGCACCTGTCAGCGAGCCATCACCTGCATATTATTCAGTCGATCGAATTTCTACTATTAATCAACAGTAGAGTCTCCTGATAGAAATTGCATGTAACGACAAAACTTTGATGGTAATGTAACCCACCAAATTTCATAACTTCAAAAGTGAAGTGATACCTCCAATGCACACTAAATTAGTAATTTGCTTCTTGATAAGATTCTCAGCAGCACGAAGCCGACCTGGGCGTTCGCGAAAATCTTTACAACGAGCTGAACCAATTATAGTACCTTAAAGAAGTAACAGATGCACTTATGATGAATGAAGAATGATTTCATGACCGAAAGAGGAAACAAAACCGTTAAACACATTGCAGATTTCATCAATATATAACAAACCTCCTCTTTGGATGATGTCTGATACGGAATCCCATTCAGCTTCCTTAATATATTCACCACCATCCACCATACCTTGGTAACCTTCATAAATGAAATATACTCGGCAACCGAGGTAAAGACCCATCCGAACAACTGATCGCACCGCACTGTTCATTCCTGATTTTCAAATTTCATACAAATGTTTTTCAGTAGTTCTGGACCATGAATTATCACTAACGATTAAATATTATGAATAGACAGACAATTTTATAAATCTGTTACAAACCAGAAGCATCACCACCACTCGTGTAGACAGCAACTGCTTGTCCTTTGTAAAGCTTCGGGGCAATCAGGATGCCCTCATGTCCTTCAGTTGGTATTATGGAATCTGATCGAACTTTTGGAAAATATCTCCCACGGGCTAATATTTCCTTTAAAGGACCCAGCTCATCGTCATTCGCAGTGGTGTTCGGAGCGACTGCGGTATTTGCTTCAGGTGGCTCCGCAAGTCCCGCAACCGGAACTTCTGTTCGTTGTGTGGCAGACAAAACGGAAGTTTGCGGAATCGAGTTTGCAACAGCAGATTCTTGTTCAGATTGTGTCTCCATATTCTATAAGAAGTAGCAATATTTTAGAGCATCCTGAATTTGGAAAGCTAAAGTTCGCTTTGCAACCAAAATGCGATCTTCAATAAAATGTGACTTTTCAATGACTCTAATTAATCCTGTGATGTAGTAAGCAATCCCATGTAATATGCAGTCATACAATGTGATTCAACTTGGATTTCTATACGGTTTCCATAAAATTTTCAGTCTTCGAGATTTCAAAATGTTTATATCAGCAGAGCTATAGTTTAGAATCTAAATTACGGAAGTCCAGATTCAATCTTAAAGTGCACAGTCCTAAAATATTCCCTATAGAAACGTACTTCATACATCAAAACCTGCTTGTTGCCGGGAACGTCAAATCAGTCCTTGCAAGCCAGTCAAAATATTTTTAGAAGAGAAGACAGAATTAATGCATGTAATGGTTTACCAAAACAAGAAACTTGAGTATACGATAAATGCGTCTCATACCAGATAAACACGTCTTAAAGCGAAAGTAAGTTTGATTTGAAATTCAACTTTTTCAGAGACAACATTGCTAATGATATCATGAATTCAATAACGAAAAAAAAGAAAAACAAAAAACAAAAAACAAATTGAAAAGAGAAAGGTAAATTGCCCGTTCATGCATTCTGCTATTGACTTCTTTCACGAAGTGATTACTTTGGCAGTCATTTTTAAAATTACAGGCGAAATGTTAGCAAAGGTAAAGAGTTTACGCATTGTTGTCCTACAAAAACAACCAGAAGAGAATTTTGCAGATATTGTAAGGTAGGACAAACATTATTATTACAGTTTTCATAATGTAGTTACAAAAGTCTTACTTCTGTTACTGCTAAAAAAATGGAAATGAGTAATGACTAATTGAATTGAAGTTAAATAGTAAACAAGAATAAATAAATCTGGATAAACAATAAAACACAAAGACAATTGCATTATTATAATCTGAAATAAGTAAACATGGAAATACTACTGTTGCTACTATTATTATTATTATTATTAGAATCAGTGTGCTTGCCAATATATGGTCGTTGCTATTGCAAATGTCCGACTATCATTCGTCGTGATTTCACACATTTTCCCTTGTTTTATTAATTTTTAGAATAAAATTAATGAAACAAAGGAAATTTTATTTCAAAAATTAATGGAAATTTTCAAATGAGTCGAATGGCTAGTTTTCAAATTACTTCATCTGTTGGTTTAATCTTCAGAATTTTAAACTTTGTCATTTCAAGACAGCAGTCGATGAAGAATTTGTAACTTAAACAATCGATAAATCAGTTGTGGTTCACCAAGTTCACTAATGATGCACGAAGATATTTGATTGATTCGTTTAACAGACGCACAAGCAAAAAGAAAGACTGAAAACTGCTACTGAAGAAAATCTTATCACATTTTATGGTCTTTCGATTCCAGGAAGTCCTAAGAATGTTAGTTGGAATTCAATTCTACAAACCTCATCTTTTTAAACAGTTCTATAACGAATATCTGGAAAACGCTTGTATGCGGTGATTTTCTGCTATAAAAGAATTTTAATCTTCAGAAAAAAAAAAAAAAAACTCCCGAAATCTTAAAATGTTGATATGAAAGCTACACGGTATTATGAGCATCCATCAAATTTAACTCTATACTAATTACGAATGGAATAAATTTCGTTTTGAAAAAGGCAGACACATAGTAGCGATTTGCAAAATTTCTACTTATCTTCCCGCTTTTGATCCTCAATCTTGGCAGCTTTAAAGTGATGCTTTAAAAAGAAAAAAAAAGAATACATTCTGCAATATTTAGCAATTAGAATAACAACAGTAACGAAAAAAATTTTTAAATAAAACGGTAGGTGAATGGATAACTAGTCAACCACGTCTATATTTTAGTTACAAACAAAGGAAAGATAAAATATTAAGGTGAAAAAGCCTAAAAGGCCTTGTTGTGTATTATTCTCAATGTCAAAACAGCAGTTTGAAGTGAAGCGTAGCTAAAATCCGTGCTCCATTTGACGTCAGCATCATCCATCGATTATCGAAAGGAAAAAAGATAATGCAAATGGAAGTGAAAGTATAAGTTGTCGATATCTCAAAAATGTAGTAAAAATGTTTGCGAACCTAAACTTTCTCGAAAAAAAGCTTTCAAGAAGTGTTAGCACTAGGAAAGAGATGCAGTTGATGTCTGGCTTAACCACTGAAGCTTTCCGACACTTACTCTCGACTAAATACTTCCACAGAGCTAGATGATGCTAGGAGGGTTGCAATGACGTTAGCAAAAAAATACATGCAATGGCTTTGCTCGAAATCATAAAGAAAGTTCTGTCACTGGCTTTTATGATGAGGAGTCGATAAAGGATCGATATTTTTAAAGTTTTTTTTTTCTAGAAATTTATGAGATATTGGAATAAAGCAGAAGGAATGTGCGGAAGCGATAGTTTCTTGGAATGAGTATCGTCATGCAAGATTTTAATTGTAAAAGTTTTCTAACAGAAGGATGTTGCACAGACAAAACTTGGAAGAAAAAAATTTAGGACCTGTTGCCGTGTCATTTCACATATCTCCAAAAAAAATTTGAACTTTAAAAAACTCAGAATGTTCAAAAAACAAATAAAGGTCAACAGATGTTTGGATGTGTTTTCAACACGTTTCTTTTTATGAGCTATTAATAGGAAATCGGTTATATTTAGTGCACCATGCCATTTCGAGAAAGCAAGACTTCAAGAGTTAAATAAGATAGAATATCGATCATCAGGAAGAGGTGGACGATACCATCAAATCATTTCATTTAATTCATTATTCGTTGAAAGCGAAAAAAAGAAAAAAAAAAAGGAAGCAAAATGAATGGCGAAATAATAAACAAGATGGAAAAGGAACGAATGAGTCCATAGTACTGCTTCTAATCCATTAAATTTCGAAGGGATTGTTAAAATCCTGCGTAATCTTTTGTCGAGGGTGTCCAGTCATACAGTGTCCAAAATGGGCCTATCATCCAAAACAGATCCACTTACTATGTCAATCACGAATCACTCCATCTCATTTAATGAAAAAATTGGGACGTGGATCTATTTTGAATAAATTCATCAGCAGTGTAGAAAGGAACCATTCTATGAACTTATAATTGGGAATCGCATCTATGCTCAGATTAAATCTATATGTTTTGTTACATTAATAAAACGAGCTGGTAACCACAACGACTCATCGTTGATAATGAGTCCATTTATCAGATGACTACTGTATCAGGTATGCCAGGTAGAAAATTTTCTAGTAAAGAAGCAGTCGATGTGCTTCCCAGAAATTTCATTTAGATAAAGCCCAAACAACTGAAATATGGGTGATTCGATCTATGCTCAGATTAAATCTATGTGTTTTGTTACCCCGTTCGTTACATATTTGCAAAACTTTCGGAACCAAACCATGTCTTGAACGTTGTTTGGACATGTTTGGACAGACAATCTCCATACAAAAAGCGTCCTGAGAAATCGATCGCCAAACGTTGCTTCTTGTAAAAAAAAAAAAAAAAATCTTTGGTAAAATCTCTGCATAAAACTGATGTAACTTTACTAGCCATTGAAACGATCCTTAATTAGATTAGTAGAGGGGATGAAATTCGAGTCCAAACGAAATTCGACAGTACCAAAGAAGGTCGCATACCTTGCGACGAGTACTTCTGAATTCAGAATTTACAAATGGCATTTAGTTTCCAACAACGACCAAAAGATGCATGAATTCAAAGCCGCATTTACATACGACGAACCTGTTGGGGACGAGAATGTCTTGGTTAGGACGTTCATTTTCATGTCGAGTCCGGTCAGGACGACGTAGTATTGTTAGATTTGAACATGTGGTAAGGGGTGTTTCACGTTGAGTTGTTCCGTGACAATGGTAGTGGTGCGGACACGTAGCGAAGGGATCTTGGGGTTGTTTCATTTACTAGTCGATGTTGTTACAAGACAGGAGATAGGTTACACTTAAGTAATACTAGAGATTTAGCAACTTCTTTGTTTTATATATGTTTCATATACTATTATTGGATCAGAAGGACCCTTTGTTATTGATATCATGTCACTGTCATAGCTGGAAATGGAAAGTATGAATGAGACAGTGATGGGAAAGGAGGAGAAGTTGTCACCACGCATTTATCGTCGAATGGAAGACAGGAAAGCTTGGAATGCATATTGGCAGGTTGTTTTACCGTATTTTGAAACGCACTACGGTTAGTGATTTGAAAGTACAGAATGTGGCAAAGATTTGAATAATGGATTCCGTTCGAAGATTTCATAGATCACATTTTGCTGGGACTGAAAATATCAGTACTTAGGGATGTGTTGTTGTTCTTGGAATTTAAGTTCTAGATTATATTATACTGTTATTTCATTTCAGTTGCGAAAGCTCGAAAGTGAGGGAAGCTATTACATTCGGCTTCTATATTATATTCATAAAGCGGTGGATACGCCGGTTACATGGTTCAGAGGTATCTTTGACATCGGTCTAAACAAAATTATCATTATTGTGTGTACAACAAATTTAAATTTCTGCTTAACTAGCTTGTCATTCTTCTGTAAACATTGTTTCAGAGAAGATCATAGAACCAATGAATGACAAGTATCGTTCACCATACTATCACCGTAAGTTGAATCGGGTTCCAGGAATTGATGATTGTGCTGTGGATGATTTATCATGCTTTTATGAGGCCAATACACAGTTCCGACTTGATAAGTTAGTTTCATGACCAGACTTTCCACAAAATTCAATCAACAATCTTATCAAGTATCTGGTGATAAATAATATAGTTATTTTGCTTTCCTCTTTGCTTTTATGCATTCCAAAAAGTACTAGTAAAGGTTGGTCGATCAAAACATCTTGGATATTCTGCGCCTGCGACTTTCCAGATGTATGGATTACAATGCTCCGAATTTTGTTCCATGTGCAAAGGTAATCTGCTTCTAAGCTAAACACACTTTGTTTTAACGTCTAACGAGTACCGAATCAGCTGTATTCATTTTTCTCCAACTATTTTAGAATTCTCTTAGTGACGAATAATGGTTTTACTTTCATGAACTGATAAGTAATGGAGTGGAGTAAAAATGTTTCAGTTGATAGATGACGTGGAGGAGAACGAGTTGAATTTCTTTATAAAGTATGGTGAAATCGGACAAGAGGGTGATGTTCGAGATGCATACATGAAGCAGAAACATCGAATGATTTGGGAAAGACGACATCCGGAAATAATGAAAGCACGTGCAGAAGCATGCAAGGTAAGTGCTAGCATTTGTTATTCTTAATATCTCCATTATTCTGTGTAAGTGATCATTATTTGCTATAGAAACAGTCGTGTAAGCGCTCCAAAAACTCGTTGAGTAGTTCAGGATGTGCAATTCAGTCGAGAATAGTGGGGAAGAAAAGAGAAAACATGAAAGAACATACACTGGCAGTATTGTCGAAAATAAAGTATTTCATACTACTAGTGGTAGTGACGATTTTGAAAATCACATTCATTCATGAATCTTTGTACAATTTGCAGGAGCACAAAAGAAGGGTTGCAAACGGTGAGTTTGACTATTCCTTTTGGAAGAAAGGTTTTTGGCACAGCGATAAGAGCAAAATGGAGATGCCGAATGTTGTCCATCACAGCAAACCAAGCATTGAGGGTGATAAACCATTGTCATTTGACTGGGAATTCTACAAGAAAGCTAAAGATGATCCGGAATTCCTGAAAGAGGAAAAGAAGAGGCAAAGCAAAGCAACAATGTTTGGTCCATGGTAGTGCTGAGATGAATTATTTCTCAGTTACATATTGGCACCACATAGTCTCTGGGTTTTTTTCAATGCCTACTGTATTTCCTCCTTTTGGAATGGTTATCCGGTATGGTAATGTTTAAACTCTATTTTCGGAAACAATCCGTTGCAGTGTAGGAAGCACTGTTTGTATACCTTGAGACTCGAAGATGCAAAATACCAAATGAGTGGCAGAAAAATTTAAGCCGAAAAGCGGAAGGATAAGGTTTGAGAACTTTTGTTTTGATTCAGTACCGTATAAACAATAGTTTTTGTATCGATAAATCGGGTAACCCTTATTAGATTAGGTTTTAAACTGATCTACTAGAGATAAATTGAAAATTACTGTCATAGTTGCTTTTGTTGATGCAAGGATTAAATTCTGATATGCATGCGTCATGGCTTTATTGGTTATAGAATGTTTGCTATCAACTATAATTAGGATTGATGGAAAATCATAATTTCTAAGCAGATTTTCGCGTTGTAAAATATACGTTCATTACTCCGTAAGCTTTGAAGTATACTATAGCTTTTGCTCTATAATTGAATTAAATTTGTTTAGAAACTTCACTCATAAAACAAAACAAACATGTCAAAATGGAACAATATACAGAGTAATTCAATATTATTCAAACTTTATCACTGGTAATCCAATTACTATTGCCATTAACTCCAGAGCAAGTTTACGATTCAGTGGCACCACTGACTTTCCCGTTTTGCAGCTTTTGTAGTTTGCGTTGCGGAGATGTTGCAGTATGGTTCTAAAAAAAAAGGATTTATAAATAGTGATGCTATATATAATAGGCTTCTTCATTTGTATATGGTTGCAAATAAAAGAGGGAAGATACCATTTAGCTGTTGGAACTACTATTCATTTATAGTAAATGGCCCTGCCTTAAGAGAACTCCTCTTGTTATGCATAAAGATCTCTTCGTCATCAATCGGATTTTCCTCCTTGTTACCATCTTCGCTCTTAGAGTGTTTAAATCGAAACTGGTCAATTTTTGAAATTAATCCAGGGAAACATTTACGCATCACATCGATCCAGGCATTTTGCAACATTTCACAACTGAAATGATTTGTATATCACTCTGGAACATCTTAAAAACATTCTTTCATGATATTATTGGGGTTCACTATCAAATCTTCCAACGTTGTCGTTCAGGCCTGCCATTTTCGAACGTAAAGGTGGCTATTTATTCGAGCTAAGTTCTTCTGAAATAAGAAGTTCTTTAACTGACTTGTTATCGATAGGTTTCGCACCGACATGAGGATGCTTAAGCGCCATATGAGTGCGGACATGGGCTGCTTCACTACTAGTATATGAGCATTCCGAGCACTGATACTGTTTCAGATGATAGTGTCGTTTAGCATGATTCATCAATGAAGAAAGTGATCGGTAGTTTGGCATCATTTTTTGACAGAGCTGCAATAGATTTAACAATTAAGTGATGTTAACTCTTTTCTCGGTCATTCTTGAATAAAAAAAAGTCTGGGTATCCGATGTAAAGAGATGCAAAGCTGTGAAAATACTGCTGGAACCACGCAAATCCTCTTACAGAGAATAACAACGAGATTTAGTAAGTCTTCTTCTATGACCTTACCTTGACTGCGTTGAAATTAAGAACGGAAAAATCCATACCTCACATCGAACATGGTTTCCAGTATCATTATTGGCTTCACTTACTACGGACGTCATATATCCGTTAAAACTTAAGGGCGACATACTATTTCGTTCCTCTTTTGGTGCCAAGCTTTGAAACTGTGTTAACATTTTGCTTTCCTCCTCATCAGCTGCAATTAACAACTCTCGAATCTATTCACTAACCGTCGCTTAAAATAATTAATGAAAGCAGTAAGCAAATAAAACTTGAGTATCACATAATGCAGGGGAATTTCGAGTAGGACGCGTCAAACGTGTACCTGGTGTATCCGGGAAATATTTATGAAGAAACATAACGAGGCTGCTACCGGGCTCCAACACTTCAACATTTACATCGGCCGCAATTTCCGAATGTTTCAACGTAATATGGAGACGAACTTTCCACTTTAAAACAAGTGTAATAAGTAACATAAGAAATAATGAACTTCAGTATTTAAAAACAAAAAAGTTTGCGCTGTTTATAAAGCTTCGTAAGTTTGTCATGAAAAAATGAAAGACACTGTTCAAAGTTTACAACAAATTTAAGTCGTATCAAAATACTGGACTTCTGGATTTTTTAAGGTAAAGTGAAATCTCCACCTGATCAGCATTCTGATAGCCACATTCCTCGCAGCAATAGGGTATGCATTCTGTTCTGTGTACTTTATCGAGATGCTCGATAAGTGCTTCAGCATTAACTCTTTCACCACATTCAATACAAGCATACGATAAATCGTTTAAACCCGTTAACATTAAATCAGCAGAACGATCATTTTCTCCGCTTTTGAATGTTGAGAACTGGAAGTAAAAAAAAGAGGGTAATATCATACTGTCGGATAGGACTTCATAACCAAAAAATAGTTGTCGTAAGTTTGAGACAGGAATTTTCCATACTTTCTAAATAAAATGAAAAATTTCACTTCTTGCAACACGAAAGAACACCTTGGAATAACCCGGAAAACACTGATCCATCAGTAAATCCCACTGATTTTGCATTTCCGGTGTAAGCGCATCCAACGGTTGACTGACATGATCCTTATGATTATGTTGCATATGCAAGCGTACCTACAAATTATCATTGCATTTTACTCTTCCTTTTCCCATAACGTCACATGTATTTCCATCAGTAACGCGCTCATTGCTGTTAAAAATATCTAGATCCAGCACATGGAATAATTTGCATTCTCAATTTCTGCTCCGAAGCTAATATATGTTTCAAAGGAATATAACATTGAAGAAAAAAGTGGAGGAAAACTAACTTTGGCCATTTCATTATGAGTGTAAATGCAATAAACACATTGGAATTGCTTGAGCGATGCATGCCGGCGGACATGGTTAGTCAAGTTTGATAGGCGACTGGACATTATTTTGTTTTGACACAGCTGACAAATAGCATACAAAGATGGGTCATCATTAACAATCGCCCGTGACCCACGTGGCCGAGCAACGAATGGTATAGGTGACGGTATGGCGGTTGAAGTTGCCAAACCGTGGATGGAATTGGAACTGGACGGTGCCGGAGACGGATGGGTGGTATGATCATCAGTAATAAGCAACTGAGAGCTGTTGTCATCCGAGGATATTACTGAATCCTGCGTGGCTACGGTGTTTGAGAAATGCGTAAGATCGGAGACAGGAGGCGTCGTTGTATTAAGCACTGGGAGAAATGCATTTTCACGAATTTCATTCACAAATGATACTTCCGGGAAACCATTGTTTAACTGGAAAAACATTTAACTTATAAAACCGAGAGTTTAACTTGTTTAATTTATAAGATTGGAATTTGATTTTTAAATTCAAATATGTTCTAATACTGTAAATCTAATAAGATTTAGACATCAGTAAAATCAACGGAACGATTATTTTACCGTATTTTCAGGACAGCGAGTAACAGTGCAGTCTAGATAATCAAAAAGATATAATGTTTTGGTGGTTTCATATATTAATCGTTGAAGAATTGAGTGTAGCCAGTTCATGACTATTTTGTCATTACTTCCATACTTAATGCCCATACATTTGTAAAGTTATGAAACTGTCACATGGAAGTATGGGGTAGGATAATGAACAGATAATAATTAACTTTCTTCAGCACAGACGCCCTCCCCCAACTTTCAAAATTTCTTGACACACAACGACATATACGAGCGAGCTGAACGTGAATTCCAAAGTTATCACGTTACATTTCCCATAAAGCAATGAATAATTTCCACTCGCATCTGTCAATTCCGCCAAAAACTATGAAACTATAAATCGAAATGAGGGGAAACTGCTCAGGTTCATTTGAAGTTGGCTAAATTCCCAACAAAATAAAATATCAAATTTCGATTCCGTTTTGTAATCAGCACTTCTGATTGAATAAAAACGGAGATTTTATAATAGAAATATAAAGATAGAAATAATTAAAAAATATGGAAGATTCCTTGAAGCACAGAATATCACTTATGTTGTAGGAAGGAGCTCTCAAATAAAGAAGAGCAGGTTAGGATTAAACAGAGTCTTTTAGAAAAACTCTCGAACTTCATGGAGAAGTCACAAATTCACGATGCCAAAGAGGATATGAAGGCGTTCAGACTATATCGGAACATGAAGGAAATCATGACTCTTTTTGGAAGCAACCGATTTCAACAATGGGGAGGGAGATGAAAGTCTTCAAAACACCGAATTATAGAAAATCCTGGAGATATGATAAAATGAACCCACAATGCAACGAAGGTAAGGGAAGATGGAATATGTTTCGTTTCTTTTTTTAAGCCATACCAAAAAATGAACAACTACAAAAAATTACCAGTAAACTGAAAAGTTTGATGATATCGCCGCCTTCGGGGATTCGTACAATAGCAAAATTGGGTAATCCGAGGATATCGTTAGCGGTGGTCAGAGGTTTCTGATGACCAGTAGAGGATTGCAATGCTGCCATCTACAGGTATCCTATCGTATCGTATCCTGTCGTTCTGTGTGAGGATAACAACTGTGCAGGTATGTTATTGTTGTATTGCAGTGGCGTGTTAATGCCTGCTTGCCTGCCTGCGTGCGTACGTTAGAAAGGAAAGAGCAGGGGGAAAGGATGGGGAATGCGGACGGATGCGGGTTGCTCTCACCTCTATTTGAGGGGGGGTAACATTCTGTCCCCCCTACTCTACTCTGTAGCTGTATTCCTGCATGCAGTCCCCATCCATCCCACTGCGCTGCACTTCTCGATTCCATCAAGCGCAAATCGATGGCCGAAGCAAGTTGCTAGACTGCTACTGCCACTGCTACATGCACTCACAACTGCAGCAGCAACACCAGCACCACTTGGGCAACAAAGGGCGCGTGCAGTGCCCTGCCTGCGCAACCTGCACAATCGTTTCTACGGCCCACCCTGTTCAAATCCCTTTGTATGTCTCTATGCATGCATGCATGTGTGTATGTCTGTGCATGTGTGTGTGCCTGCCCGTAGTATTGTCGATTACAGCCCGCTCGTTTTTTCCCTAGTATGATTACTGCTCACAATCCTAAAGTGGCCATATATTGAGATTAGACACACATCTACCTACACACGCACATGCATTTCATTCACTGACAAACACATACATGCACACACATACACACACACACACATACATACACACACACACACATATCTATTCACATGCATACTCGCAAACGCATTACATTAACCGCTTATTTACTGAATACGCATGTATACCAATGCATGCATATAAATATCTACATGTGGGCACGCATCACTTATACATACAAATGTACATACATTTATGTGCAGGCAAACTTACACAAACGCGAGCGTATACGTGGACATATGCAGATATATGTTCACACGTGTACACGGACTCACACATGCGTGCAATATACGTGTGAAGGCCTAAAGAGAGGAATATATTCGCGAAATGGATGCGATCACATTAGTGATTCTGCACTGTATTCGAAATTCAAGGAAAACAGAGGACTGTTAGCATATGCTTTGGAAAGTTCAGAGAATTAAATAAATCCGATCATGCGTCTACCGATGACCTATAAATGAATAGACTGAGCCGAGTAAATGCTTAAACTGTTCCGAACATCAATCCACGACTCCATATGATGTAACAGTCATAGAACACGTAACATTGGATACAATCTCTCTATCTTAAAATATAGACATATTCGCACTTTATTTAGTCCAACTTCTTCCGTCTTGCAGAATTACTTGAATAGACTACACAGTAACGTATTAACTTAAGAAAGAACATATTTGTATGCATCGCATAAGATACGCATGCATAGATACCTAACTTGCAGAGGCTTGTAATTTCATACAATTTATTTTCTTTTAAGGGATTTACGAAGGTAATGTATGTGAGTTGCATGAAATACATCCTTGGATAGCGTAACCGGGCGGATACAGACTTCACCAAGTGTGACGCACATCTCCGCTACGACCTGGAAATATATCTACACTGGAGATCGGGAAGGTTTCATTGTTCCTCAAATGGAGAATCTTAATCCGCAGAGTGGAACGAATCGGTCAACTTTCCGGTATCCCTCATCCTTTCAGAGAAGACTTGTATAAGGTATCGATGCATAACATTCTCGACCATTTTCCAATGAAAGAGAATGCTAGATAAAGTAGATTCATGATGGTATCCTGCATGCTCGCCTCCTCTCCCCTCCACCTTCCTTTACAGTTAAATTCTCTTGAGATATGATGAAAACTAAAGTCTCGAAAACAGATGCAGAAAATTCGAAACTTTTCCCGAACATATCCCATCCACCACTATTTTCTTCCTGATGATGCCGGAATAAACTTCGATCTTGATGAATAAATCCAAACAGACCATCTGATGATTTGACCTCTTTCTTTATTTCTTCCATAAAAAAGAATAATATCAGCGAACAGTTCCCATCAATTCAACGAGAAAATGACTTTTTCGAAACAGCGGAACAATGCTGGCGGAGAAAGCTATGTATTTATTAGCAACTTCCTCAAGGACCCACATCGAATCTGATTTCATGCCTTCCATTAAATGCTTTTCCTTCATATCTGCATATATCCATTGTAGCAGCACGCTTTGTATTCAACATTCTCAGGGTAAGGAAACTCCCTGGATAAACTACAACTCCATTTATACTCTCTGCCATAGAAAATTTGCCAGACTACAGACTTTCCTTTCCCTACACCTCATTCTAAGCCGTTGTTGGAACGGGAAAAACCAAGTTTACAAGGTTAAAAAGGTTACTAGTTGCAGGAACCAGAAAAGTACCCCAAAGTTACTGGTACCCTGATCGTTTGATATAAGCTGAGCACAGGACGCGCTGAATCAGAAAAGACCGATTCCGGTCATTAATAAAAGATTTAATTATTACGTAGCACGAAATTTGTCCGGAAATTACATTGTTTAAAAAAGCAATTGTTGAGGAATGAAATGTTACACAATATATAATAAATAACAGGCCTGAGCGTGACTAACCGGGTATATATTCTTCTGAGAAGCTCAGTTATGCCGGTTACTGTAGTTGCACAGGAATATATATATATAAAACAACGATGGTTGTTTCTCCCCCCTCATAAGCCCCAAGAGTCTTGCTACCATTTTACCTGACACATAACAAACTATCACATGACACAGCCGGAAACTGGGCTCATGTTGTCACGATTAAGAGTAGACTTCTATCAAAACAAGAAGAGGCTTGCATAAGATGTAATAATATGCGTCAAAACATATACGTCGGGGAATGCAAAATTAAACAAAACAAATGGAGAGAGATTGTTGTATGAACTAAATTCCTGACACTAGAAGCTAATCTCATTATTAGATGCTTATGGGAGAACTCCAACGTGTATGCCATACTGTGGAATAAGAAAAGCAATGGAAGAAGTGCAGGAAGAGATGTTAGCACTTACCATGTTCCAACAAAAATTTCAACCAATTATCATGAAAGTTTCCCCTAAGTCATGGTAAAGATCAACACAGTCGAAAATTTCTTCAAAACTTGTTAAATTTTGAAACAAGAATGCGTAAAAGACCAAGGACACGCTTTCCGACAAGAAGATCGCCCATAAGCCAAATATATCACATCTACAGTTCACTTCAAAACACACCATTTTGGCTTATTACATTCAAAAAAGTGTAACATACAATACTGCGAAAATATATTAAGATCACTGTATAATCCCCAAACATGGTATCGCTAATCAAATGAAAACAGTGTAGCTTCTTTCTGTTACGTATGATCCCACGGTATATGCTCACCTTACGTTCATTTCGAAAAGTACAACAGACGTTAATAACGCGTACAATAATATTAAATATGAAAGCTAAATAATTAAAACTTGTCGATAACTCTAAACTGAACCTGCACAGTTTTGTAAATAATGGTTTGGCACAATGAAAAGTGTTATTAGTAAAGTCAAATTTGACAAATGAAATCACTCACAAAAAAACATTCAATAAAGAAAAAAATACAAGGCAACTCGGTTGATGATGTAGTAAGTAGTGCAGCTGTCCGGATAAATGCAGTTTAAAAGTATTCAAAAGAGTAAAATGAAAGTACCGAAATGCACAAATTCAAACCTATTAGTACTGTTAGCACAACAAACGACTAGCAATAATTTCATTTAAAATTTAATGGCTAAAACACAAATGCTCCCTCCATTTCACAATTTGAATTAATTTCAGTCTCTTTGGAAATTCCAATTATGCGTGAACTTCTGAAATCAATTTTCAGCTACAAAAAAAATTGAATGGAAACACCAATGTAAACGGGTCTGTATCATCAATAATATAACCAAAATAGGATGGAAAAAAATTAAATATTTTTGAAGAACACAGAAGGGAGAAAAACAATACTACGGACAATGCTATACTAAAAAAATCTTTGGCACAGCAAACGGAGCAACAAGAAATACGTGATGCAAATCACGACATACAAATGCCCCGTAGCAGCAGCAGTAATGCATGCAATCACAGCTAGTAATAATAATATATAATGGGGGTCACTGGTCACTCTGACTTTGAAGGCAGAAACTTACGAGGGCAATCCTGAAAATACCATCCGAACGATACGTTTTAATCCATACTTCTCCATGTATATCACAGAAGTTCCGTTATCGAATTTTTGAGCAAGAAAAAGGATTAAGAATTGTTTGTCAAAACTCATACGCTTGCAGTGATGTTACCTCTGTAATGTCTCCACCTGATCATATTTTGACAGTTTTCCTTCAGGTTTAATTGTTGAAACGTTAAAAATAAGGTTAATAAAAATGACCTCTAACTGCTTACTATGGTAAGTTCCCCAATACACATAAATACATATTTCACGTAATCATACATGGTATTTGTATAACAAGTCAAAATATTCAGCAAACTAGCATACCCATTGCAAACAAACATGCCCATTACGATAGTTCACGTAAGCGTTTCATATCTGAATCATTCTTCGAAACAAATGTTAAAGTTCAAATTATTCTTTCACAGGTATGTGACACTATATCAGGCAATGAAGTCCCATATTCGGCGATATTGCATCAATTAAATAAAAGTGAAAATATTTCAACATTTAACAGTTTGAACGTCTTAGGGCTGGTTTACATCTAGCGGAAATGACTAGCTAATGGAATAAAGAGCACATGTCATACATATTATATAATATAAGAATATAAAAAAGCACCAAACGGAATGAGCAATTTGTTGAATGTAAAGCTACGGCAAGAATCGAACCGGTTTTGTGAGATAAACTGCAAGATATGAGGACTATCTTTCTTCCAAAGTTAACACTTCACTGAATCGAATCGATCTCACTGGTATCCATATCCGGAGATGGTGACGGTAACATCATATCCAGCCAATCCATACCAATGTTCTGAAACTACAATCCAATGCATTAGGCAAATGCTCAAATGAAGCAATAAAACGATAAATATATCTTTAAGGAATGTACTCACAAAATCGTGGAAGAAATCCGAAATATCACAAACCTGATCTACAACTTGGTTGTGATCAAAGGAAATCATTAATGGATCATTCTGATTCGATGTCCGCTCGTCTAGGTTATCCGTTTTTTCATTAAGAACATCCGGCTGAAACAAAATTTTTTATCGAAGTAGAAAAACGAGAAATTCGCAAAAAGACATATCAGTTTACATTTAAGAATTATGGACTAATAAAAAGAATTAAAAAATTACACTGTTAACTGCGTACTGCTCGGCAGCCTGTGAACAAACGGGTGTTGCTGGTATTGCACAATCATGCTGGAACCAATCATCACCTAACAATGTTGCCAGCTCATCTGATCCATAAACTGTTCCTGTACCAAAATCGAGATTATTTGATTTCAAATCATTAACTCCTGCTAAAAACAAATCAGTTACAAGTTACAAACAATATCAATATTTTCAAAATTGAGAAGACGAAACTAAAAAAATTAAAAAAGTGCAGTTTAAAAAAAAGTAAAATCGAAAAAAAATAGACGCATGAAAATTTAACTCCATTACTAATGACGCTAATTTGCAAACTCCACGGTAAACACCTATTCATTGGGATTTATTTCCCAACACGGAAAAGCTACTGTTTCCGAAAAGAATTCAGCATTGAACGGATAATCAAACGGAACCTTGATCATCACGCAAAACATCCATTAGGTCATCGAAGGCCTGGTTTTTCGAATACTGGAAAGTTTGTGGTGCACCAACAGCTCCTTCTTCGAATACTTCAACATGTTCTTCAAAATGACTGTCGGTCATATCAGTTTCCATCCTCTGTTTCGTGCTGTAAGGTGTCGAAGCTGGTGGTGTTTTGGCCTGAAAAATAAACAAAAAGAAAAAAAGATACGCTCACTCACATTAACACAATTTTTCAACAAAAGGATAGATTGAAGGTTAACAGACAATCGCTGCTCTATATTTCTACTCAGCCATTAGATTATTTTGCTTTACCTGTTTTTTATCAACTTTTATTTACACATCCGTTCGGCAACTGTTGATAACGATATGAAAAATAGAATTCTTAGCGAACTCTAGAAATTATTAGACAAGAATTTTGGTAATACAGGTAAGTGATCTTACGACGTAAGGTTGTATCAACTGGTCACAGCTTGGCAAAGCAGTAGGATTGCTGCCGCTATTGTCTTCAACTCGGCAACTTTCGCTTTCGTGTTGTCGAAGAGGGCTAGATGTTGCTGCTTTCTGGCTTTGGAATTCCTCGGGAAAACAAGACGGTGAAGATACCACATTTGCTTTTGACCGTTTTTCGGCATCACTTTCCATCAAAGCCTTAGAGGCATTCTCCAACACCTGCTTGAAAATCTCCTCCATATCCACACTACCGGATATTTTTTCCTGTGAATCTGTATTATCAATCTTCGTTCTGAAAAAAAAAAAAAGAAATTATCAACAGCAGAACATCTAAGAACCTTTCCCATGGAGCAAGACTTTTTTTGACCAAAAACTTCCAGCAACTACTTTACAATATTAAGGTTTTTCATTAGAAAAAGAAATGATAGAGTATGAATACGTAGATCCTGCTTGGCAAAATCTGTTTTTAAAGCAACATAAATCATCTAGATGGTGGAAAAAGATAACTTCAAAAACTGTAACTCACCGCTAACACAATACCAAAGCATGTTTAAGAACTCGCCTGCTAACATTATTCTTCTTCCGATTTTTAGGTTTCGGATGAGGCGTACTTGTTGGCACATATCGTTGTAGTTCATCTTCACTAATAACAATGACACCGGCCTTCTGTTGTGATGCATTTTGAATTGATTCCATTGCTATATCCGCTAATGAAACGCACTGATGTTGTGAAGTACCAACTGTTACTGGGTCAAGAGTATTAGAATCTGCTTTTATACTATACTGTGCTTCCGTTTCACAACTCTGATCTTCAGTGACTTGCGCCACAGCAGCTACAGCCTGAAAATACCGAAATTCTAACATTTTAAAGCAAAAAAAAAAGAACAGCAAGTGTAAATCAAACACAGCAACGCACACTATAACTCAAGAACACTATTTATCATTCAAAATTATCTCGGAAGGAAATGAGATAAATGAAGGGTGAACGCGGTTGCTGAAGGAAGAAGGAAGACAAAGATCCACTATTCGCCTAAGCATGGAGTGAAGGACATTATTGTAGTTATCAAAAAAGAAACTGTGAAACATGACAATATAATGAAACATACATGACTTCTTTCAAGTTGATAACGTCTCAGTAACTGGACAATAAGAAGCGCAGTACGCGCATCCTGTTTGATCAAACGTACGATGTCTTGAACTGCTTGTTCAACATGCAGTTCTTCTTGCAGTTTCTCTTCTGTTGAAGCCAAATTTTGTTGCTCTGTAATTTGAGCCTGAAAATAACACATGAGAACTGTTACATCACCTTTTCTTAAGCTGAGAAAGCAGAATGAAAAAGACAAAGAAAGTGTGTGAAACTGTGAGAATTAAACGGGAACTTTGATTTTATGATGAGTTCAAACCCTCTTTTAAATCTAATGAAAACAGTTTAATCCAAGAAATCAACCTACATAAGCTAGACTTTTCAGCATAAAAGAATCCCATCAAAAATATTTCGAAAAGTCTAGTACGAAAAAACGTCTATAAGAAAAAACAAACTAGCCTGCATTTGCTGCTGCTGAAGTTTATGCTGTAAGAAAAGTTGTATATGGAATTTATTCAGATGTTTGATGTCCAATTGATTAAGCCACAGATCTGCTTCAGATTGCTGCTGATTGCCTTCCAATTGGGCGTCTTCTTGCCTTTTTGCTTGCTGAAAACATTACTCACAACATTTATTAATAAAAATGAAATAAAAGTCAAATGAAGACTGCAAGCCCATTTTAATAAAACTTTTATTCATACGATGTACCGAACTATTCGCCTCATATGGTTAATAATGAAGTAAAGATTCAAAATATCCGATGAGTAAAATTTTAATTTTGATTATATCACAGCCTTTTCTCCGATCTTCTAAATCTAAATATTCAGATGATACACAATGATTCAGCTTTTTGTTATGGCCTTTTCTTAGCCTATTCATAATTCTTTACACAGTTATATACAATTTTAAATAGAAACCTGTGCTTTCTTAGCAGCAAGAATTACTTGCTGTTGATGTTTGAGCTGCTGCTGCGACCGATGCAATTCCTTTTGCAATTCTTCAATTTTTCGTTGCTGAAATCGCAACATTTCCTCATGAATGGACAATGTCGTTGCAGAGAGCCTGTAAAAAACGCTTCTCAGAAATTCAAATAAGTATTTCGTCTGATCCAAAATATTTTCTCCTCACGCTGGATGGAATAAAGTTAAAGAAATTACATCTTTGTTAAGTGCGTTTGTCACAATGCACTCAATTATTCTGGCAAACAACTATCCAAGAAAAAATTAAGGAAAGAGTAACTTCCGAATTAGACAAAACCATCTTCAACTGGTGTGAAATTAGAAAAATGATAAAATCAAAAAGCTTACAAGGCGCTCGTGTCACTTGGATCAATATGAGTAGGATACTTCTTCACTAGTTTTTCGGAATTATTTGGTGGCGATGGAATGTCCGGTGAACTACCACTTGCCGAATCCGCCATAACGGGAGAACAGTGCGGCTGTGCAGATTGCAGCGGTGGACAGAGTGCATTATGAGATACTGTTGTTCCATCCTAAACATACTTATTTTTTACTTCCAATCGGACATTTCAGGATTTCAATAGCATGAATACATGCATCGAGATATAACAGCATTAGTATGCTATAATTAGAAACTAGACTACTGAATTTATGAAAGTGTAATATTATCAACATTAAACAAATGATTTAAACCGGGGTATCCTTCTCCCTTGACGATATTTAGAACAGCAAATGTCCTTTACACTTTTGGATACGAAATGCCAACTGTTCAAAAATACTGGCTAATGACAATGATCAATTACAGGCACTCCTGTTACGTACGTTATTCATCTACCCCTAAATTTTTTTTACCACAACAATTCCTTCATTCAAATTATAGCTTTCAAAAAAGACAAAACCACTAACACAAAAACTCAGTGAATTTGGTAACAAAGTTTTTCAGTACGACCTTAACCAATATTTATGGCTCCTCACTTACATAAACCGTTTGAATTACTTCTTTCCGAAAATACCTGCCCTTTCGGCTCGTAGTAAAAGCAATGTCGCTGCGACATAATTTCAACAAATCAAATGTACTGCTATTTTTCGATACACACCCTTGTCAAAACAGCAGACCCGTGAAGCAATAATTGCTATAAAATTCGAAGAAACAAAGAGTCCTTGACTAATTCTCCTCAAAATTTCCAAAACATTTCCTAAAGGTTCTATACTTTAATCATTTCAGTAGAAATGAATAAGAAAAACTTATGATGAGTTACATTCAACAAAACCCTTCCAATAAAAGAAAACAATTGACAGACTGCCCGCAAATTTCATTCACTAAAATGAAGAGATATACTGTTGAAATTTTTGGAGTGATATTTTCCAGCTTGCTCGGATATTGTCCATTTACTACCAGTCTCACATTACAATACAAACATTCAGATAACATTTTGTAATACAACATTTACAAACACTATTTCCATATCAACACCACACACCAACATTCATTTCTCATAAATAGTAATTACCTTTGAATTATGTCGCGTAACGTTATTACATATAAGAAACTGGCTATGACAGTTTTGTTGCTTTACAGCAGGACATGTAGCTACTCCAGTTCCGGCATGTTGAATCTGTGCTTGTGTTTGCTGCTGCTGCTGCTGCTGAGTGCTACGTGATGGTGTTCCAGTCATTTGATGTGATGCTCCTGTCAGACGCTGATCCGGTGAACTGGTAGATCGAGGCAAGTGACAACTGAGAACTGAATTCCCTGGCACCGTGCCCTGCATCAGCTGAGTTTGTTGTTGTTGTTGATGCTGTCCAGTCTGAGATGAATGCATAACGTGAGGAGAAGCTTGCTGCTGCAGCTGCTCAACAGAAGACGTTCGCACCAACGTGAACTGAAAACTGCTTTATGAATAAAAAGAGAAGAAATATTGAACGAAATATGCATCAGCTCGGAAATTTGAATGTTACAGAAACCCTTCCCAAGTTTTTCATTTCTATTCTACAAAAACCTCTTATATATGGAAACCAGTTTCTGGATTTGTAACTTTTTTACGGTGATTTCGCTAACAACTTCTATTTAGAATCTTGAAAAACACATTAACGTACTTGTCCACCTGAACCAAGCTGTGCAAAACTAAAAGTAGGTTCTGTTTGCACTTGCTGCACCACATTTTGTGTTATTTCTGTAGTATTTGAAAGTTGTTGCTGCGATCGAATACTGGTAGACTGGGTTGTGGTACCGTTCAAAGTGATGTTAGTTGTGAGCGGATATTCCGATGACATACAACAACATTGCACACTGTGTGGTACCGTTGCTGTTGCAACAACTGAGCCATTAGCATCCACAAGCTGAAACAGAATAATTTAATCGAAGTTTCAAAACTAATCACTTATGCAAAGACAACTACTCAACCAATGAATCTTATACAACAGTAATTCATAATTTATTAAAACATGAATATGAATTACTTGCGATCATTTAATGCTGCACGTCTATTAACAGCAACATACATACGATATGCGTAACCCACCGAAAGTCTTACGGTATTTGCCAGATATTAAACTTTTCCCACTGATCAAATGACAGTTAAGATGCTTGGCATTAGTATCATAAAGTGGTAGCAGCAGCAATATCTGAATTTGGATCAAGCCTTTCACAACAGACGTCCTACTATGCACTGGCACTGCCCGATCATCACAATTTCCGCGACATGATGGAGGTGATCACATCAAATTTTTTATCCAAAACAGAAAACAGGAAATAATACATGCAAAACTTGGTGCTGATGTTGTTGTGCTGGAGGCAATTGTACGACAAGAGAGTGCTGCTGCGGTGATTGAGTTCGCTGTACCAAAGGTGAAATAGAATGTTTGTGAACATAATCACTAATAACATTGCTGATAGGAGGTAACCGATTCGACTGTGTTGCGACATCAGGAGCTGGAGACGAGACGGAAATCAAATCAGATGATGTATCCATTATTGCAGTTCCACTGCAGTGATTCAAAATCGATTCCTCGTATGGTCTTAATCGTTCCAGTAGCTGTGGCTTTGCACCGGAAACGGGCAACTGACGCTTTTTGCATTCATTTTTGAGATCTTGCACCCGATAGTCTGCAAGACGGGTTTTTGGCTTCTCACTATCATTCACAGAATTAGCGGTTCCCGATGATATCCCTGAATAATTGAAATTAACACTGGAACACTGACAACACTGCTGAGTTTCTTGCATTTGTTCAGATATTACCGACTGCACTCCATTCTGAACACAATCTGCACCAACTAACGAACTTTGAGCGGATGTTGTCATGCAGGGTGATATTGCACTCGATGTGGCACATTCATCTGGACAATGTCGTCCTTCCTCTTCCTGGAAATCATTTCCTTAATTCGTTTGGTTATTTCAAATTTGAACGATAAAAATCATATTACACAAGAGCTAACATAGTTTGTTCATGCAGCATAACTATTGCAGAGTTGTTGAACCGACCTATGGCATGTTGCATTACGATGTATTTGCAAAACGTTTTGAAAGTCAAACAATGTGAAATTTCCAAAGTTACCTGTGAGGTGCCGAGGGCTCGGGACTCTTCAACCTCACGCTGCCATTGTAAAAACAACTGTTGTTGTTGAAGTAAAAGGTCGTAGCTACTTTGCATTTCACGCGTATTCTCACTCTTCAAAAGAAAAAACAACATCGGCCTGTTCAGGACAAGGATATTTACTAGCGGAGATGCATTTCGATCAATGTTCCCCGCTGCTAAATGTAGCTAAGATGATAAACATCTTTCAAAAAACAAACCCGAAAAACTGCTCGATCCTTACATTACTGTCCAAATAAAGAGAATTCAAGCACATTATTTTCAAACTTAATTTAACAAAAAAATTCTCTTTAAAGCAAATTTATATTGACTACTATATATTAATTATGTTAGTCCAGTATTTAGTTCAAGGTGATTTAGATCCTCAGTAAGCGACATAAGCTGAACATAAGTCATTTCCGGTTCAAGTCAACCAAACCTCGACTCACTTTTTTTTGCAAGAAATTCACAAAAAAGAAAATGAAAGTACCTGTTCACCGACACTTAACAATGACGCATTATCGCTAACGTAAGATACACTATGAGTCACCAGTGCATCATTTATAGTTTCCGCACCCTGAACAAACGGCAACTAATTAGAAGAAAAGTCTGGACATGACGCCATCGTTTCTTATGATGTAATACACACAAATGTAAAACGACAGAAGCTAAAATTTACGATTAATTCCGGTCAAACGAGAACTTTTTTGATAATCTGTTACAATTAAATAACAAAATTTCTTCTTTTCCAAAGAAATCACCCATGTAATTGCTCGAATAAACCTCAGAGTAATTAAACTATCTGAAAATGCCTCAAAATATATTCTTATAATATCTGTAAAAATATCGTGCACTTATACTCTTAATAAATTACATCCCTGATCACCAATTTGTTATAACTTCCACCACTAATAATTAATCAGTAAGATAACAAACACACCTGGTAATCTGTAGCGGCAGAATCTTGCAATTTTAACTTCGATCGAGCATTCGGTGATGGTAACGTTTGGTCATATGGTGTTCGATACTGTGAACCTTTTTTACGAACTTTTGATTTGGCCAAACAAACATTTGGTAGTTTTCTCTGATAAGCACATGCTGGTGTCGCGGATATTACCTCCATCTCTATTCAATTATTATTATTTAGAAACTATTAAATAAATCTAAAAGAAGGAATTCAAGTGAAGTGGAAATAAATTAAAGCTGCGTATTCTATATTAATTAGCTAACTTTGCATATTCCAAACAACATTATGATGAGTGTACCTTTTCCACTTACGGTGCTACAATTAAACAAACAGTCAAAAACTGTCAATTTTTTATAGAAAAATTAGCTGATGAAATTACCCGATTGCTTCTCTTCGCTTTCACCCCCTTTTCTTTGGGTAGTTTTAGTGAACAATAAGCGGCCCTCTAAAAAGAATGAAAAGATTTTGAAGCCACTCAAATTAATCAGAGAAAAGTTTGCCTCGGACAGCAGCTAACGGTATGACATTCTTCGACATGCTTATTTCATAAGTCCCAGCCATAACTTTATAGATTTTTAGGCTTCTGAACATGAATTACGGAAAGAAACTGGTAAAGATATGGCACAGATTAATTTCGCTCCAAAAAAACTTGAATAACCTTGTATTGCTTGCTCCAGTTCCGCATCAGCTTGTAAAATTTTCTTGGTAATCAGCTCGAGTGGACCGGGTCGATGCTGCAATTTTTTGTTCAAATCGTCTTTCAGCTTACAGCGTTTCAGCTCCTCAGCCTTCCGCTGGATAGATGGGTCCGCATTAGATGCTATAATATACCGATATTTAACTGCTATATTTTTATTTTTCCTGAAAAACAAGACTTTAACACCCAACAGCAACGGCTCAGCTAAGACATTCTTCCCTTCCACCAATCTGTAAAGAAAATTCCATAAAAGCTCAGTAAAAACTATTGCTCCATCAAAGTACAAAGTAAGGTAATTACTGCTGCAATAAATACTAGTCACGATCTGGCGAATACATGAAACGTTCTGAAAGAATGCATTAACACAGTTTCGGGATTAGACTACAGCTAAATGTAAAAGTCATGAGCAAATGAATATGACGTTTCAGGAAAAAGCTGAAAATATATTTCCAATGGTGAACTTGGTATACAACTAACAATTCATATTTCCTTCCCCGGTTATAAGAGAGTATAATTCAGATAGAAGTGAGATTAAAAGTTCTAGAAAGAATCTAAAGGTCTTCAGTTATGTGCTCTCTATTGAAAATCGAAAAATGGAAGAACTAAATCATAACTAATTACGTATATACTTTTCTCTCAAGTGTTTAAGGTGCAAAGAAAAGGAAAATTTGACTCGTTATTGCGGGATATATGACATACCGATTAATAACTAACAAGTTATAAAACAGGGAAAATACGATATTCGTATATATAAAACTTGCAATATTTAATGCGGAAAATGCATTTAAATCAAATCTAGAACCGACAGCTTTCAACAAGAATCATTTTCCATACTTCAACACCTCAATTAGGCAGAGAGAGTTTGTACACAATAAATGGAAAAACATGGAATAAAGAACATTGTTTTGATCAAATTCAAGTAAACAACGGTATTTCCGTATAGCTTAAACAAGTTTGAATCAAACAGAAAAACTACCGGTGAGTAGGATGTGCTGTGTGACAAGCTTTTGCTTGGAGGGACGCTGTTCGATTTTCCGTTTCAAAGCGTCACGTTCTTTTGATCGCAAGACACTCTTTCGCCTGTCGCCTCCTTCCGCTACAACATCAAAAATTTGAAATATCTTTTCTTTCAATTGTTAATTTGTTTAAAAGCGCAAAAATCGATAATTTGCTTGTCAAAATATGTACGATCAGATGTGGAAAGTGATCGATAGTAAAAGAAGACTCATCACAGGGTAAGGGATGAATTCTGCCTCTCAATCGCCCTACGGAAAGTGCTTTGAGACAACTTCAGGATCCAAAAAAGTGAACAAAACAGCCTCATGACATTCTTGTATTAACGAACCGATTTTCAAAAGAGAGATTTCCATTAGATTTTATTAATAATCTATATGAATTGTCGAACATGACGCAATACGAAACTACGAACTCTTCCATTACAACGATCTGATCTTGACAATGGTAACAAAAAACGCCGGGATCAGGGAATAAAAAATAAAAAAAGGAAACGGATATTACCTCAAGTTTGAAGTGAAATTAATTAAACTACCAGTCCAAATTACATTACCAGAACAGCCCACAGAGACGGATATTTGAGTATCTACAGCGTTCAACAGATTCAAAATAGAATACGATGAAACACAAAACGTTTTTTTAAGAAATCGATCAAATCAGACCATGGTATGACATACATCCTCCATTTCCTAATATCATTTTCAAATAATCAAATTAGCTGTCCGTGTACTATCCTAAGTAATAACATTATTACAATATTTCGCATCTAATCCCATGACAAGGAGAAGAAAAACAGAACAAGGAGTTCCGCGAAAAAATTATCAATTGAGTTAAAAACTACGTAACAGAATATTGACTACTGATTGAAAATTAATGCCTTTTATAACGGATTGTCGATAATGTCGGTTTATTTTTCTGAAATTTCACTCTTGCTATAAGAAAAAAAAAAAAAAAAAAAAAACTGAAGAGAAGAATAATTCATTTATCAATATATATATATATATAGATAACGAAATGCAACTCGTCAAACAAAAACGAAAAAGGATGTATTAGAAAAAGAAACTTTTTCGCTGAACTGAAATCAAGAAAAAAAAAATCTTTTTGGCAATCAAAAACCTATTCAATGCCCACGACATTTCCCCTATCTCTTTTCCAAGAGAGGGTGGGAAAAGGAAAGGGAGTAGAAGAGAAAAAGAGAAGGGTGCTGTATTGGGTAATTAAACGACAGCTTTTTAGCAGGCAAGAACGAAAATGCTAAAAATGCTTTTTCATCAGAAGCAGTTAGCTCACCTTTTTCGAAAAAGTTAAGGATTTTTTGAAAACGAATCTAACGATTTAAATTTCATTTGTCACAATTTAAAAAGTTGCCCAGAACGAATTCCACACAGAGAGAGGAGAACAGCTCATTCATTCATTACAATCATTAGAACTCAATAACTCTAATAATTTCTCTTCGCCGCTTCCATTTAATCGCACGGAAAACCTTATGTAAATATCCGGGATAAAATGAACTTGATGTAAGAGAAGGAAAGAATATAAAAAGAACTCAAGAAATACTTGGGTGAATGAGTATCCTCATGTATAAATATCATGACATTCATTATAGTATAACGTATTTCATCCCGATGATCCCAGATTTTTAATACATTTCCCAAACTCCATGAAGATTTTGGTAAAGATAATAATTTATCACGAGAGGTTATAAAGATGACAAGAATTATTGAACTAACAATATTGTATTCACTGTAAGCAAGAAACAGTAACACGACTTTAACTGCAATCTTATCGGACGACAAGAAATTATTGCTCACCACAACAAAAAAAGAGAACATATTCTAGTTCACGAATATATTTGACAAAAGACAAGTGAAATTAAAGATTTCGGATAAAATCATTGGGAAAACTTAACGAAAGCTTCAGTTGTTCTCTTTATGAATTGCTTGCTACTAACAACCGATGATCTCTATATACTTTCTGCTGTTGAAATTCCCTTTTTTTAAATGAAGAATCCGTATAATACACACAAATTAGCTGCGCTGTCCTCGTATAATAAAGGGAAGCAAAGAGGATTTTCAGAAGACGAAATCCCGAAAATTCCTTAAAAACAACTAGATAAAGAACTACAGTGATTATTTCTGGGACGATTTGATTTAACTGATCAACTAATAAACCGGACCTCCTTTCATTACTGTAATCTGCGGTACTTTCCAAATTTTACTCATACTCTTGCGACGTAAACGAACAAAGACATCACTGTTTCTGATTAGTAACACCTCTACACTTAACTGTATTAACAGTTCACAAATCTACTTCTGCTGAAAAAATACTCTGCGTTGCTATTTTTTTCCTTACAAGAAAGACGAAAAGGAATTAGAAATTAAAGTATCAAAATGCTTGACTAAATCTATTGATGAAATATCAAAGTTTTGCTTCTGCACAGATGTATTTCTGCCGTGACGATAAGCGGACAACATTGACATTACACAGCCAACAGTTTGGGATTCATTTCAAAGGAACCGCAAATGGAGGAAAGAAAAAACATTTTACAAAAATTAGTCGAGATTTTAAGCAAGGAATCCAAGTCACCAAGATACTTGGAAATAAAATGGAAAGGAACGCCTAACAGTTGTGTTATTCGGTAAATAAGCGAATTTATGTCTGTGCGGAAAAACATTTTGATATTCCATCAACACACATACACATAAAGTTAAGGCGAAGTGTATCTCATCATGCAGAAAATACGCCTTGTTCATTTCGACAGCTGCATCTAACTTTGTAGATTCTTTAAAAAAGGAAGAAAAAACATGGACGGTATATCACCCCAGTTGGTCTCTTTATCTTCATATTTCATACAATGAAATACCATTTGCAATGAACAACGGTATCCAATTTCACACATATTCAATTGCTTTATACTTTATCAAACCTTACTGATCAATGTAAATCAATCTCGTAATATAAAGGTTCAATAGAGGATCTTCATATCATTTTCTTCAATCCTCTATCCGTAACTCACATATTAGTCACCTATTTCACTGTAATCTTCCATCATTCGAACTACTCTTTTTCTGTGGTGATCCATTCACTAAGAAATCATAATTTATCTTTAATAACGATTAAATTCTTGTAAGACGTGAATTAGTATTAGTATTATCCCTCCAACTAATACACTGTTAGTACTACGCAATATTGCAAGCTTTGTATTTCCAGGTCGATAACATAGCAGACGCGTTTCACTGCTCAACGTACTCAACATTCCAAACGCTTTTTTTATGACCAGAAAGCATACCATCAGCATCACTAGTACTATCAC
Organism: Dipetalonema caudispina; assembly: GCA_013365325.1. Lineage (NCBI taxonomy): Eukaryota > Metazoa > Nematoda > Chromadorea > Rhabditida > Onchocercidae > Dipetalonema > Dipetalonema caudispina. The sequence goes on along the minus strand of JABVXV010000047.1, from coordinate 237,389 downwards.
TTATCACCGCTGTTACCATCTCTGCTACCCTATCACCTATCACCATCATCATGGCCACTGGATTATAGATAAAAGCCAGCAGAAAGATGCAAGACAAAAATTCAATTGAAAGAAATGTAAATATTTTGAATATTGAAAAAGTATAAGAAATCAATAGCAGCAGGTAAACTGTAGGGAATGAGCTAGCTGTGAAGTACGGCTTCATTAATCATAGCAACTGAAGCATAACCGATTTATGGCTAACGGAAACCGCACAAATATCTCACAAGCGTATTTTCCATCTTTTTCCATCCGCCTATAACACACTCTTCTTCATTGTTCATAACAAAAAGTGATCTTACTTGATGGAGCATAAGCGAATGTTTCCTGAGCGACGTTCCCATAATTTTATATTATCCAACTTCACTGCTTGTATCTGTATGTGCGTGCCTTTTGCCCGAAAGCAAAATCAAGGAACATATGGTGATAATGCAAAACTAAAGGAACTGCCATTCTAACGTCCTTTTCAAATCATACATAGCCAATCCTAGGAATGGCACATTATTCAGTAAATTCGAAGAAATTACACTCAATAAAATATTTCTACAAATTCATGTTAGTCCTTGTTGGAAATTTTCATATCGTATAACAACCACTCTAACTGTTCAAATTTCGATTATTCTCGTAATGGTCTTCAATTTAGGAGAAAAAGTAATAACTCAATGAATTTCACGTATTTCTTTTGTTGAAGTCTCAAACAGTAATCACTACAGCAAACCACTAACTGGTAGTATCCATAACAAAACAACAACAATGACACGAGTTCATATCACAATATTTATACATTTCCCGGTTGATCCAACTTTTTCCACTAATAAAATTATTCCAACCCTTTTATGTTAACTCGAAAATTTTATTTTTAAAATCAAAGATCACGCTCATAGATATTCCGAAAAACGACTACCCTCGTAACTGAGACAAAAAAACAATCGTAAAATTTAAAAACCTTTACATTCTTCTACACCTTAACAAAACGTGGTCACCATGAAGTATTTGCTAACGAGACAACTTCTAGATTAGACTACCCAAATCATGGTAGTATCCGAAATGACGACCGGTTGGTGACATTTGAAGATATCGAAGCGTGACTTCTCAATCATCTCTACCGTTCATACTTCGAGATGAAGATAAAATCTCTGGAACCTCACAAAGGAGCTAAATTCCCCAGAGAAATACTGAAATTTAAAACACAGCTAACGGACAGATGAGGTACATTCTAAGAACATATGGTAACATTGTTTTGTTTGGTTACATGATACCATCAGTAATAGAATAAATGCAAGATCTTCAACGTTCAATAGATTCGTTGATTTTTCCATTATTTGTAACAACATTTGAAACGAAAAAAAAGTGAGTTTTTCCGATGTCTCTTTCTTTTTGGGATATCATCAAAGACTATGCTGTCAAATTTATCAATCCAATGTGTTCCACTCCACCCTCTCTTCTCCACTATGCAATTGAAAATATTAACAAATCCACTGAATTTCTGGAAGTACACAACAGGCTAAATTTACCCGAGAAATGAAGAAACTTAAATTACGAGAACAAATAAATGAGATACATCCAAAGAACATATGTTAACGCTGTTTTAGATGGTGAATCGAAAAATCAGTTTGGACTCGTAAGCGTATTATTGATGATTCCCAAAGCTTTCCAAGATGATAAAATCCAAGATTTCTTGTACAGACTGCAAACTGTTACATGTGTGTGTGTGACCATGAAATGCGGTTTTTCTTCTTTATTCCACCCTCTACCTCTCTCTCCCTCCCCTTTTTTTTTAAATTCCTCAAACATAAACATTTGTCATCTCACTACTGCTACCGTATTGCAAAAAAAAACAAGAAAAACGTCGATTACGAAAGCTTACTATATGATAGAAATGTGTCACGGATGGAATGCTTTTACTTCTCTAAACAATGTAATAACATTTTCATTTTTCATTTCCACTCTTCCTCCATCTTGCGCACACATTTTCTTCCAATCCATTCAATTACTTCCAAAATTATCTCGTGGAAATTATCCGCGAAAATTCCGGGAAATTATCTCGCAGCACATACGTCTATTACGTTATGCTTATTTATCAGTCCTAATTTTAGAAATCGTCAAATGAAAATACTAATTTCAAGACCACCGAAAAGAACAGAAAAAGCAGGAAATATTATGAAGCAATGGACCAAAGTCACATCACGAACAGGAAATTCAATAAAAAGTTAACTTGGCCTTAATGGATAAAAGTTGTATCAGAGGATTAAGGTCAGCAAAAAACGCACTGATCTTAGTGGAATCTTCCAACAATAAAATGATATAAAGAATGAATTGATGGATTAAATGGTAAACAGAATGAACTATAGCAATGAAAAAAAAAGAAGCAATAAATTGGTAATGGTAACAAAATGAACTGATGTAGTAAATGTTTTGTTTGTTGAACTGGAAGAAAAGGGACCGTAATAACGGTGACAACGACAAGAAAGAGGAATGATGACGGTAACAGAATGATATTTCATCTCAACTTAGCTCATCCTCATATCTTCCGCCACTTTGCTATTTCGCGAATGGAAATGATGATTAGAAAGCGAAGTGAAGAGGTATGTGCATAGGAAAAATGAAATAGCAGATCTATACGCATACACACATACAACGAAACGACCGACTACCTGGTTGGTAAACAGGAGCAGTTGCTCGAGCTCAATCATTCCGTCTCTCGTCTCCAACTCCATCCTTGCTTCTATGTTTATCTGTTCCCATCCCTAACTCAAAACTTTTCTATCTGCGCCAGTCAACAACAGTACATCCCTATAACAGATGGAATCACACCATACCATGGTACCAAACTAAACCTGTATTCACAAATTCAATATCTTGACACAAACAATTTCTATTGTTTGTTACATTATCACTCACTATCTTACTTAGAAATCTCAGTTCTCCTGAAAACAGTTCGATGTCGGTATTGGTCCAGCTAGCGATATAAAAAAACAAATAAGTTAACGCATAAAAAAAGAAAAAAGAAAACTAACAGAAAAAATAATAACAAACCAGAAGTTTATTGATGGCATACATTGGGGAATGAATGCTTCTCAAATGCTCTAAATTCTGCACTATTCAATTCGTTACACAATGTAAAGATGCAGCCGAAGTATGATATGTGGGGTATGGAAACTATCTCCCAATGCGACAACTTTCAAATAATGTTGGCCAAATGACGGGATCAGCGGTATGCTACCCAGAAGTTAACCAAATAACTTTACAACACTTTGTCATTACTGTAAAGTCAATCATATTTCGGATACAATCAATGATAACGATTGCATTAGAAACATGATCGGCAATATTCTGGATTCAACGTTGAAGGGTTGCTCGGGCGAAGCACTCAAATGCGAAATGATATGGATCAAACAACGAGAAGGCTGAAGGAAGAAAAAAAATCCGCAAAACTTTTTCGAGAAGCTACCAAAGAAAGGTAAGTTATTATTTGCCCTCAAAACTTGAAGGCAAACTTGTGGCCAACTACTATACAGTTGAAAAAAATGGCTATATATATATATACATACACTGGGAACGAGTGAGCTAACAAAACCGAGGAAAAGAAACAGGATTTTCGGGAAGGAGGTGGACGGTCTGAGAAATCTAAAAGAAAGCTGTTCGAGGTCGACTTTCGTAAGTCTGATTCCAGGAACCTCCAGGAAATCGGGATTACTTCTTTACACAATTTCAGGTACCCAAAACAATCCAAGAATAAATGGGAGGAAAATTTTCTTGTTAATCAATAAGTCAAACGTTTTTTTTTTTTGTACCTATAGATACTAGTTACTTTCTTTCTAATGCACTGTATCTAGCCAATTTCCCCCACTCGGAACTTCTTTAATTACATCTTTGCACAGGTTTAGTTATCAGATCCAGACATCTTAATTCGTACTTAAAAGTTCGGGAAACCCAATTTTAAGCTAAGTCAGTAATGAAGTAAAATACATCCCAAGCTCCATTGATCGGTCATGACTTGCTTGCTCGAAAGCATGCGCATGCTCAGTCACTACAAAATATTTACAATAAAGCGTCAAAAACTACGGAATAATTTTTTTAAAGTATACAAGTGGAATTTGAGAAGGATGCTATGAGAAGGAATTTTACATTACGACTGATAAGCTGAAATCTGATAAATTTTCAGAAAATGCATCAGCTCATTACAACGAAAAAAATGCGCAACAACTGTCGTCCGTTGTGTGGGGTCCACACTGCCACAAAATGATTCAATTATCTGAAATAAACAAATGAATCCAACCATGCTTGCATCCAGTCTAACCCATCCCACCTTCCCCCATCAAACGGATTAATCAGCAGCAATACCCTTTAGGAAAACATCGTATTTTTCGATGAATCATAAATAGACATACACACTCACACATGAAGCAGTGCCTTCACTTACGTCACAACACTCATTCTCCTGATTGCATTTCACACCGTTAGCCGACTCTCACTTCCTGTTGACGACACATATTAATCTTTAGGCAAATAATCATACATGCAGGCAACCGGAAGTCTCATTTTTTGTTAAGTCATGAAACAATAACTATCAACTTAGAGGCCGGGAATCTAAGTTACCCTTTAACCATCAGAAAAAACATTAAACCATCTATCAACATTTTTCATCACAGTATAGCTGTTTTAACGCTACTTAATATCTGCAAATGATGACAGACATAAGTCCGGATAGTGAATATCAAAAAAAAAAGCCGATTGATGAAATACAAGGACACTACCCTTATACTTACACTATTCCAAAGGAGGTCCTAACAGCATCATAAAGCTTATTATTTATTAAAACCTGTCAGCTATAAATGCCACAGTGATAATGCATTGTTAAAAAAAGACACATTGAGACTTCCTGTTTTATGAAGGTAGAAGGAAAGAGGGCAACAAAAAAATGTAGTGAACACTATTTGATCTTTGGTGACATAATCAACGTAAAAATTGATGGAAGTTATTTGTACAAATTGATGAACGGTCAAACAGAACAGTACAGAGAGGTCAGAAACTGGTTTTCGAAAGTTCCACCTCCTTAAGTTGGTCCTACTTTTTTCGATATTCTAATATTTAGGACAACCTTGGAATCCATTCTTTAATTAACCTCTTCGAGAAGCTGTAATTCTCCTCATTCCTTAATCAGTTTTCCACTTATGTAAAAACTGAAACTGCTGTATCTAGTTCTTTTTTTTTTTTTCTTTTTTAAATAAAGTTTTCCATATATAGAAGAAAAAAGACGAAAGCAAAGTTAGAAAATATAAAGAAGAAATTAAATCACCTGGAAGAATGCCACGTTGTATAAGATATCCTTGTGCTGGACGACGTTCTAGCTTCACTCGAAGAGCTGCAAAAGCTACTTTTGCAAGTTGCTCTCTTTATATTCCTCTGTTGCACAATCATACATAAAAATAAAGTTAAATATTGTTAACCAAAGTTAAATAAGTTAATTGAGGGAGTGTAATGTCCGACGTCTCACTTTACCATCTAACAAATTTTTGGGGTACAACATCTATGGATATTTGCAAAAGAGATAATAAATGGACATCACCTAATCGATCAGGATCTGGGAAGAAAAAATACTTAGTGGTACACGTAGAAGAATCCTACAATTAAACAACAGGTGATAATTGCAAATGAAAAATCAAGATAGAGTGAGACAAAAGTTTCGATGATGCTTCACGCAACACTTTGTCTTGATAAATGTATACCAGATTTCGCAAAACAAGGAAATGAAAATAAAACAACTCCTAGAGTGGGAAACTAAACAGTTATATTTCCCGTCCAGTTTTTTCATAAGCTTCAAATAAATGAGTTTCGCTAAAACACCGGTTTCCACTCTCTTTAGTGATAATCCTCTTTTGTGGCAGCAAGGAAAATAAATCGTTCTTGGTGGTGAGATCGAAATAGAAAGGTAAGCATAAATGAAATTCATTGTTAATAAAAATTCAAAAAGCTGCTGAACAGTCAGTATCACACTCACATAGGAACCTACATAAATGCATACAAGCATTTACACAACTCCAAAAAAAAAAAAAAAAAAAAAAAAAAAAAAAAAGAAAAGAAAAACTTAAATACAAATATTTCTCTAGATTATATATATATATATACATGTAATTTACTTATATATTTATTTACATTTATTGTTCCACGTCTTGCTTAAAGATTCATTATATCGTTTTTGTTGTTAGTACTCAATCTTAGATTACGGCAGATTAGATTACGGCTGTCAGCAACAGCAATAAGCAATAGTTTCTGTCAATTTGGATTAAATTTTCAGTGTCTCTGTGTCTGCTCACTTAGTCCATTGTGACTCTCCACTCTGTGGAGAAAACTACTTCCGATCATATGCTGTTCTTTAAAGTACTCAACAAACAAGCAATATGTTACCGTTATTCATATGTTCATCCGTCTCCATGTTTCATTCAGAAACGACACACTATATACCTATTTTTGGAGTGATAACGGAACCGGAGACCGAATAAGTTGTCCCGCAATTCCGGTCATTTATCAAACAACTGTCAAAAGAAATATATACGAGTGAAACATAAGTTTTTGATGTTCATTCAGGAAAAATATATCAAACTTGGGGCACATCAAAAACGAATAAAAACGGACATTTGCAAACGATGAGAAGGAATTAGAGATACAAGGAAGAAAACAACAAAGAAACTAGCATTCTGTTGATCCAAACAATCTTGCACATGGCATCAACATTAATTTTGGTCTCTAACAGCTGCTACACCAAAACCTATCTTCAAGTAAAATTCTTCATTATTACAACAGCGAACAAAAATTTATTTTACTTCTCTTAATGATACAATTTCTGTTCCAAAACTAGAAACTTCGCAGATAACATGATGTTATCGTTTAAAATATGTACAATTACAAAAATTCCCTGATTAAAAAAATAAATGAAGTTCTGTTTGGTGTCTACAAAGTATCTCCTACTCATAATTCGATACCAGGACACGTGCCATCAGTGAAACAAAGACTGTTTATCAGGTTATCAGGCTATGAAAATCCTCTTTACTGCCTAGTCTTAGTCGACCAACAAGCAGTACTGTTGTACTGGCAAACCTAGTACTTCCAAAACACATATCTCGCCATGGTCCAACAATATTGAGCTGGTTCCGTACTAAAACCAGAATGAGCTGTCTAAATTATATTTTAAGAAGGATGAGGAATGCAGTGTTCGAAAAATTATCCACCTTCATTTTTGTGTAAAAATTGGAAGTAGAACAGGCCTAGGTGGAGAAGTGTCACAAAATCCCGAGGGAAAAAGAGCTCCCGGTATGCAAAAGAAAAGCTGTAACAGTTATGTAAGTTTCTTCCAGGAAAAAAGGTCAAAAGAGATATCAAACGTAAGATCTGATGGCTTCAATAGATTTAATAGAATTTTGAAGCTTTGGAAGGGCATTATTTGCACTTTGATATTATTCCATATTTTACTTGATGTTATAACGGTTTTAACAGATATGGCACGAGTTCTTCTCACTACCAATATGATGCAAGGCTTTATCGCGGCGAAAATTTGCAGAACAAATGGATAGAATAAAGAGGATATTATTAAGTGTATGGACATTACAGATGAGCCGTTAATTAATGCTTGCAGCTTTACAGAAGTACATCGTCCTCCGTTGTTTGAACATAAGCGATAGCAAAGTTCCCCATTTAATTTGGATGATTCCCAAAAGCATCAGCACTAGTAGTACGAACGGGAACTGAATTGAAAAGAATAAAGCGAGGTGGAATCATAGTGACGAAAAGGATCGGATTGCAATATTAAAAAGAATATGGATATGTAAGGACTGCAAAGAACTACATTGTTAAAAAGAATTAGAATCATAAAGTCAAGAGAATGTATCGGAACTGATGTTAGAAAATGTAGGTAGTAAATCGAACAACAGTAGTGAAGATTTAAATATATCTGCGCATTTCCAATAAAGAATTTAACATGAGAAACAAAAAATAAATTCAAAAGAAGGAAGATCTGTGAACATGCTTGTATACTTCCGGAACAGGAAAAGAGTAGTGGCTTAAGTTTGATCAGTACAGAAAGAGGATAATCATAATAAATTTGAGATTTAGAAAAGATACGTATATATATATATATATACATGGAGAGGAATTAACGGAGAGAAAAGATGTACCCTTACGTATTATTATAACAGTTCTCGATATCGAAGATTTCTTAAGACACAAAATATGTAATTATAACCTTACCTTAATCTTATCTTATTATTTCTTATTGTTATTCTCCTGACAATAATTGGGATAACTATCTGATTTTGTTTGAAATTCTTTAAAGTTCCAAATCCAGCTATAACGCTGACTTTTACCTTCTCTATTGGAATCCATATTTGTTTGCAGACTTTGGGCATCAACAAAAACTGTGCGTGGAATGAACTGAGTGGGGATTGCTACTGCAGGTTGTCGAGCAACAGGAACGAGTAAGAATGGAATAGCTTCGGATATATTAGTTGTTGATGGTTTAGGTTCGATTCGTCGTCCCAAGGTAGCCATCGATAAGATCATAAATAAGCTCGAGATCAAGCAAATAAATCTCCCAGTTCCAAATTTAATTTCTCGAATATGGTACCTAGAAAAGGAAATTAAAATAAAAAAGATAAAACATGTCGAACAATTCAATAACACGAGCTGTCACGATTATTCAAGACTGAGCATTTCACTCCTAGATCGTTCTCAAATTAACAGCAAGTACCACAGAATGTTCGGCAACTTAATGAGAAATGTTTCAGACTAAGTGAAACTTCGTTCTCTTCACCCGTCAATAACACTTTTTATTATTGTAGATCAACACAGAAGACACCGCACTGTACCACATATCTTATTCTACCACTACTGCTTCTCCACCTTTACCCCCACGTCTTTATTCCGGTCACCACGTATCATGACATCCGATTAGTGCTCGCCGCGTTTTACATAAACCGTAAAATACAATCGCGAAAATTGCAGACCATACTGCTGATAAGCTGCTCTTATTACGTTTAGATTTTCTTACGCAATTGATTACGTTGTGGGAATTCTGTATTGGTTGTTCTGGATTACGATCTGTTTGTAGTTAAATGGAAAAAACGGAATATTTTATTCTCAGAATGGACAAATTCATATCATTTCAACAAAGATTTCTTATACAAACAGATCATTTGCGGTCATTTGGAAATTGTTTGTCAATTTGACCGATGGTCATTACTTATATTGGAATATTTCGAGTTGAAACTTGACGTTTACGTATGGTCATTGCAAAGTAACTGTAACCGTACAAAAATGGTTGCCGTTTTTGGTCCGTTAGGTTGATTCTCTCATCCGTTTCAAAAGAATGGCTATGATATCAATAAAAAAGCTTACGACAGAGCCACTCTTAAATGATGTGTGCTTATTATGGAATAGTTTCATGCTTCTAACACTTCTTGCGTTACAGATCAGATGGATCCAGATTTGTATATGTTCTACATCTTTAGCTTACTTATTTATATATGTCGCGGTGCTGAATATGCTTACACGATTGAAGTGGACGCTGGAAAACAGAATTGTTTTTTCCAGACAGTCAATAATACCCATCATAAGTTTATGGAAATTGATTATCAAGCAAGCTTCTTCTTTCGTTACTTGTTAATTTATCAGTGGGAATGATAATAATTGTGGATACATTTCTCATCTTTGTAGTCGGGATTAGAATTATTCTCTATGCAAGGAAATGTGGAATCTAGTCAGTAGGATGGATTAACTTTTTTTTTACTTGAGGGTAAAAGAAGGAAAAATCAAGAAGACACATTCAAACTACTTTAGGTGATTGATGGTGGCGATTTGAATATCAATTTTATGATGCTTTTTGGTACCAAAATTTTATTGCAAGAAACGAAGAAGGTGGAGGGAAGCCATAAGTAAGGTTTGCGTTTCATTTATGCGGATAAACCGATCATCATCAGATTGCTGATATCCGTTTATATATTTTCTTTTTTAAATTTCTTTCATAATAACAGCTGTGGCAGTTTGTTTTTATAAATTGGTGGCATTGTTGAACTGAAAGTGATTAAATTCATCTGAAATTTAGTTTATAATCATTTAGAACTACTACTGAAGAGGTGGATGACATCGAATGTTTTAAAATATTTCAAATATTTTAGAAGTGTCTACGACTATTGCTTTTAGATGATAACATTTAGGTTTTCCATGAAGGAATCTGGTGACTATCAGCTATGTTTCGACAACTCATTTAGCTATCAAACACGTAAAGTTCTGTTCTTCGAAGTCTTTTTGTTAGATGAAAGTGGAAGCTTTGATGAAACAAACGTGCTTGAGGAATTCGGTCCTGTAAGGCAAGAATACAGCGGACTTGGTTTCGAAATGCAGAAATTCCAGGTATGTTCGCTTGTTCCAGGAAAAAGTTAGAATTAAGCTGTCAGAAAGTTTGTAAGTTTCCTGATTGGTTCCCTTGGGACTGACTTGTTGACTTTGTTGGTATCACCCTTTTTTAAAAGATTGTCCTCCTTATAGATATATTATCTAGGAATGTACACTACACTGCAGAATAAAATGAGACTTAGCACTTAAAGCATACCATTTTATATGAAGTGATTATTAGCTAAATGTTTTTAATGGTTTGGTCGTTAATTGTTCTTTCCATATTTTCATGTAATTATGACTTCACATTTTTGTTTTTGCTGGGAAAGTAGTTAAAATGATGTATTCTAATTTTAGAAAGCATCAAATAACATCAAAAATCTACTAAATAAAATCGAATATCATCAGTCGCTGTTGCGAGCTTATGAAGCACGCGACCGAGCGGTAATGAATGCCAATCTCGAACGTGTGACTTTGTGGTCCATCGTCAACTCCTTCATTTTAATAATCGTCGGTTTATTGCAGGTACTTTTTATTATAGAATTTTATATGGTGCATATAAACTGTTGTTATTTTCAACGGGAGGAGCTTATTCTCACTTCATGTTAATTTATTTTGTTTTCCAGGTGTATATGATAAGAAGTTTGTTTGAAGATAATTCGAAGTTGGGGCAGTTATTAAGACGGCAGCATTTTTGATGCATATTAATCAGTTCCATCTTTTCATGTGATCAGTTTATGATATGTTGTAATGACCTATTTCTGTGATGAAAAGGAAACTGTGATACATATCATAATATAGGCGTGTTTAATACTGTTTGTTTCATGTGAAATTGCAGAACTTTACCAATGACTAGTGGACAAGAGAAAGATAATCCGGGTAGAGTCAGGTGATATAAAAAAATAGGATTTTACTGTAAAAAAAGATGTGATAATTAGTTTCGAATACTTACCTCTTTTCGTATATCGGTTACCTCATTGGATAAATGATAAAATTTTAATTTATTAGATTGATTTATTTCCCTTGTTATTTTCAGTTTTTGAGGTTAAATAGTTGCGATCTCTATTACATCTGCGGTTCAACGAGTGGTATTTAACAGTTCACTTCTCTGCAGTTGAAAATCTAATGTGTTTTAGGTTTAGTTAGTATAAATATAACATTTTGTTTAAAAGATTTGGATATTGTGCTTGTTGTAGCCAGCTGATGTACTTTCTTTATATCTCTTCACGATATGTGCGACGGGTAATTTCTCTTCATAAAAGTTTTCTAACAGTTCAAACGACACTAATGAAATAAATGACTGAGGATTTGATTCGGTGTTTATAAATGTATTTATATAAAAGCTTATCACAAAGTTCGGATGTAAGATGAAGCTATGTCAAGTTACAAGAGGTAGGAAATGTATGAAGTAGGCGTTTAGTATCGTGATTAACGTATAACTGGCTTTTAAGGCATTTCCATTTGCTTTTCAAAGCCGAGATTTCAGTTCACTAAATGAATTTGAATCCAATTTATTGATTTCTACACTGTCGATAGAAAGTTTCTTTTTCTATTAGCGAAGGTTGGGTGCTAACTGAAATGTGAATTTCGAGCTGTGGAAAATGTAATTTGAGTGGACTGGAGATTTGTATATGATTTATCGGGCTAAGTGAATGTACTGAAGTTAGTAGCGGTCAATGGAAATGTTAACACTAACTGCAAAAAGCTTTAAGTGATATATGAAATTGTAGTTACACTATCCACAAAATGCCAAGGGATAAGTCAATCTCCAAGAAGAGTGAAAATATTTCCCAGTAAGGATAAACGCTAGAAATGCAAGTAATGAAATGCAAACAAATTGCTTCCAGATACTACTTGTACTGTTCAGAACTTATCACCGGCGATATTGCTTTATTTTACATTGGATGTTACGAACTGCACTCTTAACCGGTGGTGATAAGTTCTGATTGATGTAAGTAGTATCCGGGAGCAATTTTGTTTGCATGTTATGATGTATCTTTAGTTTACTTCATTCAGTATAACTTAAAAATTTCTTTACAGTGTTGGAAGAAAATGGATGGAGAATTTTATCAAAAGTAAAAATTTTCTGCTTGTTGGGAGGTATATATGCTACGATAATGGTTCTGTTTCATCTCTTATCTTTTTTACTGTCGACGTACTTGATAGTAGCAGACGAGTATGATTATACGATAATTGTACCGGCGGGAAAAACGGAATGTTACGGTTTTACGATTGCCAATGAAAAATATCAGTCATTTGAAGTTGATTTTCAGGTAATATCTTCATGTGTTTTCTGGATGGAAATTAGTACTTCTTAATGGTACACAGATGTCATATAATAATCGCTATCTTAATTACAGGTCATTGCGGGTGGTGGGCTTGACATTACATTCTCTGTTACATCACCGAAAGGACTACGTTTGATCAATGATTTGAAACATACTGATGGGACGCACAAGTTTGTTGAAAATTTTAATTTTGTTGTAACCGTTTGTCCTGCTAAAAATTTTTGTTCTTTAAATGTTGAACCAGCGCTTAATCAAAATTCATTTGGGGAAACCAGCTATCCTAGCATATTTTTAAGCACCTTTACTCAGATTTCATCTACTCACAGGATGAAGAACCTTAGAATTTTTGTTTCTTATTGGAGAGGGAAAAATTAGATTGGTAGAAAAATTACTGGGCTTCCACCGATAAATTGACGATGTCAAGCGTGCTTATTGTCAAAAAGCTGTGTGTAAGGTTTTGAGAGTCTGTGAATGTTTCAGGATTGATTTGAATATGGCTAGTGCCGGTCACGGCGACTACTTATTTTGTTTTGACAATACATTCAGCATTCAGTCGGATAAACGGGTTTTTTTCGAATTATTTCTTTTGGATGCTCAAGGTCATTTTCTTGGGGGTTTTGATCAGCAGATCAATGTTGGAGCAGAAGTTTTGCGTACGCTGGATACACGTGTTGACCGTTTTCAGGTACCTTTGTTTTACCTAAATCGATACCTATCTCTGGACTTAACTGATTTTCTATTTTGGTGCTTCCTGGTAATTGTTTCAAAAGTGTTTCCCATTTTCAGAATGTGACGACGAATGTTAAAAATAATTTGAATACCATTGAAAGGTTGCAAAGGCAATATGCAAGTATAGAACTGGCTGATCGAACTGCAATTGAACGCAGCTATGAAATGATAAATTTCTGGAGCGTGTTGCACTTGTTTGTCATGCTGCTTGCCCTCTTTGTGCAGGTTAATCTGATTTATGGATATTTTCGTTAATCTGAAATTGGTTTTACTACGTTAAACTGTTGAATGAATACATTTTCAGATCTACATGGTGCGTAGTCTTTTTGAAGAAAACTCAAGGATTGGTCTGATCCTACGAAAGGGTCGCTTGAATGATTAATTCTTCTACTTAAATCGGTTGTTGTTTATGGATTCTTCTACTTAAATCAGATGTTGTCTATGAATTCTTCTACTTAAATCAGATGTTGTCTATGGACATTGCTGCTGGTGTTTAGCTGTTTGCTGTTAAAGTCAGACTGAGTCATGTAAGTGAAATATGCAGTTGACTGTTCGCAATATTTGCCTCCACTGTTTGTCAGTTTTCTTTTCTCTTGCTAACAACTGCGCAGAAATTATCGTTCGTTTCTAAGTTGTTCGATCATCGGGACGTCATTCCATTGCTGTTTCTTCATCTTATAATTGCTTATAGCATTGCTCTATATCTTTTAAATTTCTTTGCTTGGTTTTTAACCGAGTTTTTAAAATTTAGAGATTTCGGATATGTTTAATTCTGTTGCTGTTCTTTTGCAAATTTAGGTTTAATGTAACGTTCCTAGCTGGTTGTTCCATATTCTTACTCTATATTTTTGAAATTGTTTTTGTCTGCATTCGGTACATAAAATTTCGATTACATGACAAATTCCCAACACATAGCACATGCAGAACTATTAAAGGTGCATCTTTCGAAATAATCATTGCTTCATATCTATCAGCCAATATACTATATGTGCATGTAGTCGAGAATTTGATGTACTAAAATTATCACAATTTTTCTAAATTTCACTGTTCCACACTGTTATTTGCAGTGCAGTTGTAAGAACCTAGAGAAGGTACCACGTGTCAGGTTGATTTTTTAACCGGCGATAGCTGTTACTCGATGTTTCCATGGTTACCGCATGATGTAAGAAGTGGACGTTTTATAAAAATCAAGTTTTTGTGTATGTTATGATTCTTTTTTTTTTTCATGTTTGGAGAGCGCATTTCGTGGCACTTTATTCGGATAAAGCACTGTTGTAAGGATTTTAGGTGCTTAGTAGTTTTTCTTGCCGGAAAAACCCCTATAATAACGGTTTGAGAATAAGAATGAGGAGCTTGTTTTAACGTTTCATTCGGACAGATGTGCAATCTTTCCAGGATGATGTTACTAGTAATTCTGGAAGCTCTTTGTGTCTGGCAACCATTTTTATCAATGGGCGTTATTCATCTATCAAATTGGTGTTAAGGTAATAAAAGTGATGGTTTTCGTATAAACTTCATGCAAACTTATTCTTAACCATGTGGATGCTAATGTAACAGCAATTATATTCATGTGTTGCAGAAGTGGAAAAGATGTCAAGGTCAAGACTGTACACATCGGAGGGTTATGATGATTCCTATCAAATCATCTCTGTTATTGGTCGGGGTGCATTCGGTGTCGTTCTGAAAGCAACTCATTTCCAGGCAGGTTATTAACCAAGGAATGCGTAAAAATTATCTCTGTTCAGCAGTAAAATTGAGTCGTTCAATAATTTTTATTGAACCATAATTTTTTATACATCTGAGGCCGATAATTTTCTATGTATTTCAATCGTTTATAGTTTATCAAAAATGTAATGATTTTTAAAATCTTATGTGACTGATTGTATTGATTCTTTCAGAAACTCATTTTCTTGGTCATTTTTTTAGTTATTGGATAGTAGTAACAGAAACTTATACATAGGATCCGAAATGGCTAGGTAACTGAATAACGGAACTGAAGGATTTTTTTACAGAGCCATGAAGAAGTGGCCATTAAACGAATACCGCTGAAACGGAATAGTCGGAATGAAATTGCGTTGATTCGAGAAGTTTTCGCTCTGCGAAATGCATACCATAAAAATGTTTCTTAATATTTATTCATCAACATGAGTAACTCGCCATACACATCCAGTTTTTCGATCACCCAGAAATTGGAAGATTTCTTTTTTCTTTTTTTTAAAGTGCTTCTTTATTGTTGAGTAAGTAAAGGAATTGTTTATTCCATTCTCAGATCATATTTCTCAACTTAATAACTTTTTCGAGGTTTTCGCCATGGATCACTATTCATTTTAAAGGTAATTATTGAATTTTACCACTTTCAATTAAGGTTGTAAGATTATTCGATGTGATCTTGAATACTGATACAGTTTCTCTTGTGATGGAATATGTCGGATCCAGTTTGAAATTGGCAATTGAGGATTTCAATCGTCCATTAAATGATGAAATTCCTCGATATTATATGTACCAATTATTTATTGGTTTGGATTATCTGCACAGCCTCAATATCATGCACCGGGTGAGTTATTAGCTCCAAGGTGAAATTGCTGTCTAAGAGAAAAAACGAGTCAATTAATAATGGTGCTGTGTTTGGTGCGGTTGTATTAATATGTATGATATTTGGAGGATTTAAAGCCGGATAATGTATTGATTACATCGACAGGATTATTAAAAATTACGGATTTCGGACAATGTTGTATTTATGTATCGGACGATCCCACCCGGAATTATGATTGTCAGGTGAGTATAATGAACAATATAAAAAAATGAGGTAACTTCTACCACCGTTTATCTGTTTCTGTTCATTCGGCTAATTCCTAAGAAAATTCAAAGTGGTTGGGTGCTGGAGAATCAGCATTTCAACTGTACATTGTGTTAATATACATTAAGTCAAGTAGCTGCTTCAGGTAGCATCCAGATGGTACCGGGCACCTGAATTATTGTTCGGTTCGACAGTTTATAATCCCAAAGTAGACGAATGGGCTTGTGGCTGTATATTTACTGAATTTTATAACGGTGCACCACTATTCGCGGTACCTTTGATTATAATAAATCATTATAATAAAATGATACCGCACATGGAATTTCAGGAAGGGATTTAAAGTGTTGGAGTTGAATTCCAATGGGGTTTGCTTGCGTAGATTCGAATTTGCTTGCTGCATCTGTAGTCTTTATTGAAATGCTGTATAAATACCGTAATATCTTGAGGAACAACTGATGAAATATTATTTCGCTCAAATTTGTTAGGATTCATCTTGTGGTTAGACACTAACATTGTCATCCCACGAATTTTGAGAATTGTAATTGAAAACTGTGTTAGTGAATTAACTATCCATTACAGGGCAGAAATGATATTGAACAAATAGGAAAATTAATATCGGTACTTGGCTCACCTTGTGAACGAAACTGGAAAGGTTGGAATATTATGCCGGATCGTGGTAAGATTATTTTTGAATATAACAAACCGATGGACAACTGGGAATCAATAGGTAATTCCCTGTTTTACTCTCTGTTTTCCTCATAAATTAACATGACTAGGTTCAAAATAGACAGACTGTTTGGATAAAGCAATGTGAGCATTTATCCGATGTATTGGCGTTAGTTAAGATCACGCGGTCTTCATATCAAACTGCGAACACAGTATTTAATTTTTTCCATAGATTTGTGCGTAAGTGTTCCAATCAGTTACATCGAACCTCATTTGATGTTTTCGTCGAAATGACTTACTTTATTCTTAAAATCCGAACATCTTACTTTACTGAAATCAACTTTCAGTGCCATTGGCCTCTGAAACATGTCTTTCACTACTGCGGAAGCTCATCGTTTACTCAGCTGAGGAACGTTATTCAGCAGAAGTAGCTTTGCAGCACGAATTCTTTATTGTCGATATACCGAAACAAGCACCGTATGTGCCACCTCCAATGAGTTTTAAAATTACACAACAAACGGATTCTACTGAGCTTGATTTGAACGCTAGTTTAGCGCAATACTACGCAAATTAACTGGATGTTTATTGGGACACGGGTTCGGATAGTGTAAAGACAAAAATACAAAATTCTTCTCTATCTCGTTCCCTACTAAACAATGTTTGTTTTGGGTATCATTTCTGATGTGGTACAAAGATCGCTCTATAACTATGTTTAATGTATTTTGTTGCAAATCTTATACAAATATAAATGAGATCAAGCAACGACATAATATCGTTAACAGATAAACATCTGAATATATGAAGTAATTCAGTTTAGTTTAATTCGATTCAATTTGATTTAACATAACAATGCCATACAGAAAAAAGTGGAAGAAAAAGGTTTATTTTCAAGCCTATACTTTTAGTGCATTTCATTCTGATTCTTACGATTGTTGAAACTCTTACAGAAAATATCAACCGTATTTAAATATACCCCTTAAGAATTGCAACTTATTCGTTTGAAAGATTTTGGAAAATTTCCATTTTTATTCACGGTGGATAAAGCGCTGAGAAAAAGGAAGTTAGGCAAGAAAAAATAGTGATATCTTTTAAATGCTTTCTTCAGCCAAAAATTTACTTCTCACTGAATCCTGCCATTGAATTGAGCGTCGACTGAGGGATGTGCTCGCCTTTCGCATCGGAGGTACAATTGCGGAATTTTTGAATTGTGATATTGATGCTTTTTTCAGTTTTCTGCTTTCCGATCGCCTCATCTAAATTTAATAAGATATTTGGAAAATTTCTTAGCATATATTTTCCCACTTTTGATGCATGGGGATCGCCACCTGTCAATTCGAAAAGGCATTTGGGATGCATGCGAAATAGCTATTTATTATGCAAAAATTAGATGCAAGAGAAAGCGGAAACAGCCGTCCAGTGAAAGAAAAACTTACGAAATGAGAAAGTAATATGTGCATAAGACGGCGACGAAAATGCACTGAACTTGAGCAAAATAATACAAAATTAAGAACTTTTCCAGTGATAAGCAATGAGTTAGCAATGCTAACTGTTGCTAAAAAAGGTCGAGGGTTCTCCTTAGATATGCCAAGTGTTTCCCAAACGAAAGGTATGAGTGACGGTGCCTAAAATTCATGCAATCTTTGATAGCTGCATTCGTTAAAAATGTTCCGTGTTTGGAATTTCTCTCCTGGGAGTTGGGGTAAAATTGGTCCAAAATAACTTTCCAAGATTGGTTTAATGAACGAACTGTTAAAATAGTAAGCTAAATAGCTGAACGCAAGTAAATAATCAAATTCATTGAACACAGATTAAGTAGAAGAGAATAGATTAAAATTTGCAAGCTTACATGTGTTATAGTAAAACAGGTTACAATTGCTAATACGGTAACAGTTACTTTCCTCTCCTGTCGCTGCATTATTCCAGTATCATTACAATTTCGTAGCATACTGCAATGACAGATACATATGTTTAATTTATTTTAAAATTTGAAAACAAAATTAAAACTCCAGCGATCGTCTTTTTTCTTGCACTCTCCCTCAACCAACATAATACTTCCCCCCTAATCTCTCTCTCTTCTCTCTTGTCCTACTTACCCTACTCTTTCTTTATCCAAAATATGGTAAAAACTAAACCTATAATCACTGTTATTACTGGTACTACGATTTCGTTGTGTTACGACACGATTACGCATCAAGCAAATGAGTGATACGTTAAGGAATGCAACGGCAACGATGGGCACTAAGATAACTGTTATCAGTTGTAAATACTTCCCGTAATGAATATATTTTGTCAGCGCATTACCATAAAGCTTATTTCCAGTCCAGTTATAATCTATCTGCAATTTACATCGTATTTCATTATCTTGGCAAATTTTAAGTTTGGAATTTGCTAAATGTACGACTGAAAGGTCGTACATTTAGCAAGGGGGATCTATAATAACGAAAATAAAACATACAAGATTTACCACTTCGACCGAATTTATTTTAAAATCTAAAAGATTTTGTATGTTTTCCTTGGAACTGGGATTTCTAACAATTTCAAATGACACTTCGAAAATGTTTATGATAGATGAAAGACACTGCGAACAAAAAAATTTTTAGACAACTTCATTTTAACTTCAATCTCAAATACTTTGAGATATCATTATGAGATCTATTAAGAAACCAATAGATGGACATTTCAGTGTGCATCTCCGCTATCAGCTATCACTAGGAGACATGCGGCATGAATATAATCGAGAAACTGTCGAAATATTTGACTTTCAAGCCCAATATAATTTATCAGCTGTCAATTAATTGATCAAAATACAAAATTAAATAAAACGGCAAAGAACAAACCGGCCTGACGTTACCCTTTAGTTGAGTGCCGTTACATACAGTGTATATGCTGTATTTGTAAGCAATGTGATGATAAAATGTGATCACAAATGCGCCAATGAATATTGGCACAATAATCAGTAGAACACCTTTTTCTTTCCATTTAAAATGAGCATGAACCGGTGATCGAATACCAATAAATCGTTCCACAGATACCGTAAGTACTAGCCTGAGAATTGATGTTGACATATTAAGAAGGTCAAAGCATTACATGAATATTTAATGCTTGCTACTTGATTTCGTATTGTTAAAATCAGTTTATAAAGTTGTAAACGATATATTAGCCATAAAAATATTATAATAGCATAAAGTAAGGAGCACAAGAAGTATGGAAATAAAATAATAATGTAAGGGAATAAAGAAAAACATAAATAAATATTACTGATATTTATATTATATCTATTTATTTTAGCCATCAACTGAATCTTTGATGTTTGTACAATTAGGCAACTTATTTAAATAGAATAAGTTAGTACTATTGTGGATGGAAAGAATAAAAAGCTTTCTTCAGTAAATAGTTACTTCCCAAAAAGTGTTCATTAAATAGAACATAAATAAGAATATTGGTATGGATATATAAAATTATAAGTTATGTATAAAGGTAACAGTAACTTCAATTTATTTGCATATCTATTCAACAGTTTACAAAAGAACAAAGATGAAAACTGATGAAATAAGACGAGCCAAGTTGCTGCTGTGGAGAAGAAATTTGCGAACGCATTTAATTGTCGCTTGCTAACATAGTAAAAGTGACGAAATGTATAGCTGCGATATGCGATTTCAAAGGAAGCCAACGAATGCGGTAGCATGCAAAATAAGAGGGCTAAATCCGCAAATGCCATTGCTGACAATAATGAATTTGTCTAAAAATTCTATCTCATATTTGAAATGAAAATGAAATAGGCATTTATCTTAAGGTTCATATCCAAATATTGGAAAATCAATAAGGTTACGGTTGAGAAGTTCTTAAAATCCATAGAAGTACTATGGAAATAAATGAAAAAAACCTTTGAACGCATTCCTTTGCTGAGTAATACGATGAGATTGATGGAATTACCAGCAACACCAAGTATGAATTGTATGGGAAACACATAGTGTTGCAGGAAATCATCCAAATTGCTATTTGTCAATAAGAGCTGCTTATCTTTGAGACACGAAGTCCCCAGCATCAGAATGCCGAAGGACAACAACTCCGACTTACTTGGTCCTTCAAATTCACTGGAATTTCATCAGATAGAATGGATAAAGAGAAAAATCGGAATGAATAAGGAAGGCTAATCAAATTCATCGCTGCTATTGGAAGATGATAGAAATAAAATGCATCGCTAATTTCAATACTGTTAAATGAACTAACTCGTTCTTATATCGCTATTAATTGATTCGTCAAATTTTATGAAGAACTATATTTTCAACAAAGGAGGAAATCGAACATTCATTAAAATGAAATGAGAAATAGAACAAGTGAACTGCAAAAAATGAATAAATTTTGCAAAAAGTGAGGAATGAAAGTGCAAAATACATTGGTTAAATTGCATACAATGTTGATCACTGAATATTTGAATGTTAATACAGCTGCTGACTCGTTGTTGATTCGTTCACTTTCTGACAAGAAATTTCCAACCTTATCTCCGTTTTCTTGAATAGGGTTAAGCTCTTACTCTTGATCCCTGAAAAAGTTTCAGTGGTTTTCCTGGTCTCTTCGACCTTTTCCTTTCTAAAAAAGCAATTGTCCAATCGTTAACCATATCTTTACTTATGACAACTTGTACATTTGATTCCCTCACAGGGAACATTCTAAGAAATAATAAATTTTCAATTGATGAAGTCCCAGAAAAGTTGACAGGTTTTTTCAGTTTCTTTATCTCTCCGAATGCTAGTTAAATATCTAATTTCTGTTTATGGCTGTTAAGAGTCGCTTTACTGTTCCGATAAGCCAGAAATTCCTAATATTGCCACAAACTTTCTGGAAGCAAATTCGAAATGCTGCAAATAAGTATATTATATGATTGATCACATTATTAAAATAAAATATAATCGGCGATAGTACCAAGAGAAACAGTACTGTAATTAATCCTTTATGAAATTATGATATCATTCAATTTGTAGGAGATAATTAGTTGTTTCCTGAAATCATTCTGTATTATTGTCGAGATAAATTAGAATTGTAAAATTTTACAATTACATAGCCATGTAATAGCGATGTTTCAAAAGATATATATGTATTCTCCAGTCTGGAAGTTTTACGGCAAAAAATTTAGATATACTTGGCCATAGCTCTATCTATTTATTGATTGACATGTCGCATGAAGCTCTCAACTACATCCTTATCCAAACAAATCAGGAAACATTTAAATCAAAAAACATCCACAAACCTTACTGCTATAAATTAAAAAAGCATGTGAGCTGATATCCAACGAATCATTTATGACTGTATCTCACATCCGCTGAAATCTTAATTGGAAAATATGTCAATGGAATGGAACTTTGTATGGGTTCAAATTTATGTACATTCATTCGATTTTCCATATATTTGTTTGTTGCTTTTTTAATTATAAAATTTATCAAGAAACAGTTTTGTGGCTCTATGGCTATTATTGAATTTGATAGATTTTCTGTTCGTTTCAGAAATTAATGAAACAAAATATAACGCCTTCTATGAAACCAGGAATATTTATTACAATATTACAAATATGTTAGTGGTGTGAATTGCTTGATTGGTGTAGAATGATAGATTTAATGGTTATGAATATAACTGGTCAGAAATGGATTATTGAAATAGAGACTTAGACTGACAGTCCTCAAACCTGTTAACCTATTCAATTCTTTGCTGAACTAGTGAGAGTCTTGGTTTGCTTGCCTCTTAATCAACATTCCATTTGAGTTTGCTCAAAGTTCCAAGAAGCATACCCGTTTATACAGCCGTTATCAGCCCTATCACACTCGGTTCAAAACTATACAGGTGAATGGTACACCGATCCCTTCATCGTTTAATTTTTCTTCTAACTTGATAATAAATGATAAATGGTCGGTATTCACTGTTGAAAAGCCAAATTTTATCCCCTCAATGCTTTTTCAGTAATTGTAGTTTGATTGTTCTAACCGGGAGGATACACATGCAACTCTATTAAGTGAGAAGGTGTCGAGTAACTTTTTAAATAGTTAATACCAGCAGAATTGCTTAAGTTCGTGAAAAACTGAAAACTTCTTTAGTTTGAATTATAAGGATAACTAAAAAATTGGATATTCTCTATTAATTCCTCGCCAAAGTATTATCGTTTTCCCGAGAGAGAAAAGTGTTGGGTTTACTTCAATAATCATATAAATGCAAATCAGTTCAAAAAGTTCGAGGAAAATTAGCATGCTACTTTTCCTTTTTAGAGAAATAAAAAATGGTGATGTCTCTATTAATAGGGTAATGACATTTGTGCTAGTATACCATGGATTCATACTTGTAACGGTTAATTGTAATTCGGACAAAGATGCTTATATAAACCAATCATCATGTTTTTTTCTTTCACTATAAGTGATTGCTTCTTCATCACTTTGGACCTATCGGTTACTACAGTCATTCAGATCGTTGAGTTAAATCTTTGCTCAGATCTTTTGAGATGTAGCCGTCGTAAGTTATGCGGTTTTCTCCATAAAACAAAAAAGAAGCTGTTCAAATCAGTCAAACGGATGATTTTAAATAGAAATTGGAGTGGAAGTGGGAAAATCATTCATCGTTTATAAAATTTGCTCCTGTCTGCTGCATATTGATGACATGACAGATATCAGCTTCGCTGATTGATCAATATCCCTTTTTGGTTCAAAATTTTTTTTAATAACTTCGTATCTACTAATAGTCTTTGCATTTAAAACTGAATTCTGCTGAGACAAAAAGAAACATTTGATCAGCTGTCATCTCTGTATGTTAACTACGATCTATAAAAACTCCGTCACATTTTCTGTTACCGAAATTTACAACAGTCTTTATGATGTTTCAAGCCTTTCTTGAGAAATTGCTACCGTTGCTGATATTAGAGTCCAAAATTATAAAAAGTAAATCTTATGAGAAGTTGCAATAAATCGCGTGAAATGTGTAATCCTCTGATAAATGTAGCCTAAGCCAATTCCTTGCTCTTGTCTTTAAGTTTCCAAATACAAGAATGTTTACAAAAGAAATACTAATTTATTTTATAGGAATTTGATTGTAAAACAAAAATAATTCCAGAGAAACTTTTAATTATCTTTGTTAAAATTTGCTGTTATAAAAAGCTTTGTTTTCTTTTCCAATCAAAGAGCAAAAATGAACTCTAAAAGCTACCGGAGAATTAAATCAGTTGAATGAAGAAAGCAATAACTGAGATAGTTTATTATCCATTTGTAGAACGATATCGATAATTCCTGCAACTGTTTCTCATACTATTATGGCAATTTCTTAATTTTTTTTCCTGCTTCTTCCTAACTTTCCTTTTTTTCCTAAAACTATAGTTCACAGTTTGCATTTCTTTAAAACCATGAAATATTATGCAGATGAAATTAAACGATAATCGGAATGTTTCAAGAAAGCCTGGACATGGCACTTCGATGTGTCGCAATAAAAAAAATAATTGATTAACATTAAAACAATTGAACAATGAAAAAATTTTAAAAAAAAAGACAGGTAAAAAGCCAAGTTGAAAGAGTAAAGTGGGGCCAAAAAATACTAAAATTTTTTGAATATAAAAAGTGAAGGAAAATACTTTCATATCAGTTGTAGTTTATGCAGTCCCAAACAGAAGGATAAAACATATATTGTATAATTGCTTACTGATTGCAGGCAATATGATAGAAAATTAGTTTATTGAAACAATCTGGCCATCATTGAAAACCTGGAACGAGTCTCTAATCTGTAATATTTCTAGTAACAACAATCCCGATAGATACCAAGTAGTAAATTTTTTGGTCACTTCTCAAAAAAATTTATCATTGTAAGCTTAGCGTTTATGGTAGAACAAAAAAAGCAACAGTACAAAACTTCACTATAGGGATGTATCATAGGGAAATTCTAAAGAGTAATTTTCGAGAAAGAATGAAATTGATGAGGAAAAGGTAAAGATCACAGTTCTGAATTTTGTTTAATATTATCCATCCACTTTTAGTTATATTGCTTACCCTCTATTGCTGCACTCGAGATACGAGCTCAAATAGAGCGATCTTTCTTCTTCTGCTCTGCCACTGGCGTCCTCCGCAAATTTAAAGTTTTAAAAGATGAAAGATCAAGCTGGGGATAATTAGCATCACAAACTGGATTCTTCTATTTTACTTTAACCATCTAAAGATAGTATGGATCGATCTTCTGGATGGTTCCGCGTGAAACACTTGTTGTAATGAAAGCGATGCCATGGAGAAGTTTACTAAGCAATCGCTTAAGGACAATATCATATAGAATGTTAGTAAATACATCCCGGACATACAGTGCACATCATCAAAACAGGAATCAATTCTTGTGTGAAGAAGTTTCCAATTCTTTTTTTTTGAGACAGTGAGACTTATTTGAGACAGTAGGAATGTAAGATAGAGTATAGTTGATGATGAGTTCTAAAGAATGTTAAATAATTTGAAATTGTATGGTAGTTTTGTGACAAATTTTGGCTTGAGGTCCCCTAAGTTGAATACGAAAATTTCTTAGAATTAAACATGTCATCTTAAGAAGCATTATGAAGTTGATTTAATCCGTTTCTTGACGTTTCTTTATTTGCGAAACGTAATCAATAATTTTTCCTACACCCACAAAATATTGCATTTATCACAGCAGAAATTTCTTGCAATCAAAACCTACGAAGAGTAGTTTTATAAATCAAAAAAAAAAAACAATTTGGTTCTGTAAACTTCATATAAGAACTGTCATAAAAATTAAGATTTTTTTTGAAAACTAATCTCTACAAATAGGTATCTTCACTGTTTCTAATCCATCCGGATGCATTAGCTTGATTTGGTAAGCAAATATAACTGATTCATTTTCTATCACTAAGTTTAATTTATTTTAAATGCCTTTCGATAAGATGTTAAGAAGCTAGGCGTTAGTTAGGATTTATTTATGAAAAACAAAACTGAAGTTTAATTTGAGCACAAATTTTGAGACTTTAATCACAAATTCATGATTTAATGAAGTAATTATTGTACTTCGAGGGGCAACTTCTTAATTTCTAATTCCTCGTTCTTCTTCTTATTTCCAAAAATATTTTTGCTTCTGATCTTGCATATTCCGCTGAGGTTGAAAGTGTCATTTCATGCTTATAGCAGAAATAAAGTAATTTCGAAATGATGCTCAATAAAAATTGAATTATTTAGGACACTTCTTTGTTTTTTAGGAAAAAAACTTGTAAATAAGAAGACTTCTTGCACAAAGTGTGTGAGATTTTGCTTGCTTTTCTTTATTATTTTAGGTTAAAAATTCGAATCTCACTGCAGTGCTAATAAAGTTGCCAAATTCACTAAACACGGTTAAGAAAGTCAACGGTAAATCATCTTGTTATTTGTGAGAACCACTGCATGGAAGATCGAAAATTCAAAATTGAATTAACGAAAGCCTTATGAAGATTAAACACAATCCGATGATCGAAATTTACGTTAAACGGATAAGTCGTGAGGAAGATGGCTCCGAAAAAAGCTTTTGTTATTGTGATGTAATAAAATTAAAGTTAAATCTTTTCTATTTATCTGGATCTGACCTTTTCTACCCATCCGCCTAACCGGCGGCATCACCAAAAATCTCTGAGTTTCTCGAGAACTATATCTTTTTAATGGTTGCTTAGTTCAATACATAATCACTTCAAGTTTGTAGCAGATAACTGTTTCACAATGAAATACTTATTTATTACTAGAAAACACTACATAACAATTAATAATAGCAATGAATTTGGTTGAGTGCATCACAATTCTTAACTTGACAATCCTTCATGATTTATAATACACTATAATGTGTCACAAGAAGGCAAACCTCAGTGATGTTAGAATAAAACAGCAGGTAAATAAACAACGAAGTGATAATTTAAAATTCTGTGGGTAATTGGACTTTCTTGTATAGTTGACGATGAAATTAAGCTTTGACATGGTTGATCTAAATTAAAATCTCAGTTACTACCAATTGTCATCCTGTTACAATTTCCAACAACTGTTGATAGCTCTATCAGTATTGCCTTTATGTTGCTAACTTCAAAATTCTTCTACTGGCAATAAGATGTTCAGTGATAAAATTCATGGAAAAAGCTCAAACGAAGTGATATGTGCTTCTTGAGAAACTTTTATAAGACAATTGATGGAGATGTAAAAATTATGGAATAAAAGTAGATAAATAATAAACATAGCAGTATTCTTTGGTTGCGTCAAGACATATGGAACAAGATAAGTGGTCTAACTGAAGGGATTTAACACTATAGATTGAATGATATATTGGGAACCGGGAAAGAGAGACGATATCTGTCGTTCAGAAGAAGCAAGTTGAAAAAGAAGTAGAATATTCAGAGGAAAGGAAACGAATTCAGGAAACGTCAAATAAAAAAAAAAAAAGAAGGACAATCATGAAATTTCCAAGTGACACTGCAGATCAAAATATACGTACTGGATGATGATGATGAAGATGCTCTTTGAAAGGTTTGCATTCTCTCAGTGCCAGTTATCCTAGACCGATGATTGCCTAGCCTATAGGTAAACAAAACTCTCATATTACCCACCACTTTCTTCTCTTTGCTATCCATTTTTGTTTCTTTGTTACTTCATTTATACATTTGCTTGAGTGATATATCAAACAAACTTCCATTGATCCTTGTATCATTGAACTGGGCTTTGGCATCGAATCAATAAATTGCATTATTAATTTTACATTAAAATTTTGGAAATGAACGTCAACCTTAATTAATTTAAAAACTGCTCTTTGCTTACTGTTTTTTGGCGAGAATCAATTCTTATTGCAAAAATTTGGGTAAGATTAATTGGTCGGGTTTAAATTTTATCGTTAGCTGAGAATGTTGCAGAACCAAAAAAAAAAAAAAAAAAATGTTCACATGCAAACCAATCCTAGTAAGCATTACACTTGTTGGGATTCATATTCATGACTCATAAAATTTAAACTTTGAGTGTAATATGAAGTCAGAAATGAAACAAAACGAAATGATATCGAATTTCGAAGCATTCCGGAATTTGGTATTATCTTTGAAATCATATTCAACAGATTAATGAAATTCATAACGAACTGAAACTAAATGGAATCATTAGTTGGACCGCATCATTAGCAATCTTGCAACATTATTTTGCGGCAATTAGTTCAGTAACAGAAGTAAAAACCACTTTTAGATCCAGTTAATATTTTGCTGGATCTTTTTATAGCATGGCAGGCATTTAATCTTATGCATATTTTTTTTCAACCAGAAATTGGATCAACCCTTCTCCGTTTACTTAGCACTTGCAAACCACTTCATATCAGTTAGGGATGCCTACTCTTTTTTGCGTTTTATTCCATTTCAGCTACCTCATCTTATTCTCTCAGCATTATGATGAAAGAAATAAGAAGGTGGGAAAAGATACCAAACTTTCCTGTAACAAGATATATCACGTGAGTTCACTTTTTGGATGCCTATTTATCCCGGATTGCCTGAAGTTCGACTATGAGAATGGGAATTCCCGAAGAAGTAGGACCGAATAGACACAATTACGTGTTGTTATAAGATCCGAAGAAAGAGTAAATAAAGGTAGAAGCGCCTGATATATGTCGGAATGCAAGAATCAATGAAAGTGCAGTTCATAGAAGATCACATAATGATGGAATTTCCTCATAACAATGCCGTATCACAGAGTTATTTGTTTATAAAATCTAAGAGGCTAAATTTAGTTTGGATAGTTACAGGAAAACTTACTGCATGTATATTAGCTGTTGGTATAGGTAAAGAAAACAGTTATGAACCTACTTCTGGAAAACTTATGGATAAAAATCAATCCTTCAATGTATCTTCAAGTAATAGAATTAGCAGGATGCAAAATTCCGTCTAGTTGTGGCCAAAGTAATACAACAGTGAGATTAACAGTTATAGGAAGAAGGTAAATTGTACCTGAGAAATAACTGCTGGAAAATAAATGAACCCCAGCCCCGGGAACTTGATTTTACTTCCGCGAAAATGACAAGTCGAGAACACCATTTCCGAATACTATTATTGATAGGATATATTTCAGAATTAGAGAAATAGCTTGTAATATTTTAGATCTTTGGATCATTGCAACGAGAGAACGACTAAATGATTGGGAGGTTGAAACTGAATATTGAACAAATTGGCAATTAACGAATATGTTTTTTAAAGACCTTCTCTTCATTCTCCCGTCCTTCTCCTTTCCCCTCCCAGTCCTGATTTTAGAATCATCCAACAAGGACGCTCAAGATAAAGTTTGCAAATTAGTTTTAAGTTTTCTTAAATAAATGTGTGAAATTTATGCGGAGAGCGACACATACGAACTTCTAATACCGAGGTGAGAGAAACTGGAAGAGGCATGCATAACTAGCTCTCGGAAAAAATTAATCAGAAAAGAGCTGTTTGCATTAGTGCCTTCAATGTCCATGATACCTCCGAAAAACTTTCAGGCTTCTAGCACTTTTTTTTTCGAGTAAATGAAAAATTGTTGCTGCTTTGATCAAAATATATAGCTATTCATTAAACGGCCATACTGAAGAGTGCTTAATAGATAAGTGAATCAGAAAAACCAGAAATACAATTTTTCCGGAAAATAAAAATCGGGAATCTGCTTTTTCTCTCACTCCTTTCATGACCAAAATTCTCTATCAACATATTGCTCAGCAAAAACTCTTCAGTTTCAGTTTCATACGACTAAACTGATAGATCATTAGTCAGTAATTAAATTTGGGCTAACAATTTAAAATGTCACATACATCTTTAATTTGTTTTCACGTAACTGAGTTCAGTTGTTTCCAATTCGTCTTCTTTTTATTACATTTGTGCGTTAATATCACAGTTTCATCCCTTAGAAATAAACTTATCTATGATTTGCCAATGAATATTTCTACGAAAGAAAAAAGGTATGAATAGTGCCAACTTTACTTGTACAAAATTGTAGGTGAACTAAAGGGAAATTTATATGTACAGTAATACAGTACAAATGACAAGGGGCAGTGTTTATTTCAGTGTATTTATTTTGCATCAGATAAACAAAATAACCCCTACATAGATTCTTCCCCAACCGATAAATGCTTTTGTCGCAAACATTTGAAGATGAGAAAATTATTGTTAACAAGGATATGATAAGGATTTGTATGCATTAGATCAATTTTGGTTGAAATTGTATAACGTAAACAAAATGAAGGAGATCGTAAAGATACCACATGGATATTTATACAGTTTATGTTATAATGACGTGAACCACAAGTGAGATTTAAATACATTTACAAAGAATTTGGTAAATTGTTAAGGAGAACAAAACAGCTATATAAAAGTAGGAAAAGGTGAAATATGTATTACAGTATAATCGGAAGTAAATGACCATTTCACAGGGTCCACTGCGTTTAAGTTTTGTGACCAGATATTAAGCCTGAGCTAGAATTAATCCTTAAAATAAACAATGATTTTTGCCGAACGCACATCGCAATGGAATGATGTTGGCAGATCAAATAGCAGCTCTGAAAGTAAGATTTTGGTAAACTGATATAAAGTTGCCACAAATGAAATATTTTCAAGAATAAATATCGGACAAATAGCCAGTCTCCTACTAGGTCCCCTAACATTAAATATTTTATTCATAATTTGGAAGTAAAAAGGTGAATGAAAGTGAAATTAAAAATATTTTTTTCATTTTAATAAGCAAAATTTGAAAAAAAGTGGACACAAAATAAAATATTCCACACGTACACACCTTCAGCTTCACACTTGGCAAGGTTATATCGGTGATGCTTGGCAGTTCTCATGAGTGAGAAACACAGATTTCGAATATTTTGATCAACGGGTATCACGTCAAACATTTCAAGGTGGTTAGCATTAACAGCAAGCATTAGTGTTTGAAACAATGAATTATCAGCATGCGTGAAATATCGCCTAGAACTTTGATTGAAATTCATGGAAGCTACGTCCTAAGAATTTGAAGTTACCAGATAATATTTGTGTAGTTGAGAGACTGGACTATCTCAATGCAGTTGAAATTCAATCATTTATTGAAGTGATAATAATAGAGATTAATAACAGCAAAACTCAAGATAAACATACTCAACTTCGCTTCCTATTCGCAAATTATCACGATCGTAAACATACAGTCGATAAGCAAATGATTGCTTATCAAATTTTCGCCATGTATCATCCCAGTAAAAATCCGCCGGAATATCTTTCTGCAATACATTTGCAGGTTTGCACTCATCACATTATCTAATTAGGATTGATTTTAAATAGCAAGAAGGCAAAAATATCATTCTTCATGAGCAGTCATTTTACAATTAATATACGATTGTGCAAATACAGACTATGTTCAAAAATTACTCCTTTCCTTGCCTATTTCTATTAAGTCAGCTCTTGCTATCGGTAAGGGTTGGAATTGCAAATTGGATTTAAGATTAGGCAAATAAGTGGCAAGAAAAAGGGAACATTCAACAATTTTCAATGACATAACAAAATCGAAATGAAATCAAGCCACTTTTAAAGATTTTAGCACAATATGTTGTTGTCCAGATCAAAATGTTCTAAAAACAAAAATTACGAACTGCTTCGCATGCATTATAATTGTAACCATCAGCATCCAGTTTGGAGCGATTTTGCCAATCTAATTCGTAAATGAAACGCTTCACCAGATGATTTTTGTCCTTTAAAAAAGTTTGAAAAATACTTAAATCTTGTCAATAAAGATTGAAATATGTTAGCACCCGAAATTTTTTATCCATCCAACCATGCAAACTTGCATTTATTGCTTCTTAAAACAACCTGCTCGAGGCTTTTATTGCACCATTTTTTAATCAAATGTGATTCCAAAATTTGTTTAGCTGTCGGGCGTGCTGATGGATCTAAGTTGAGCATCGTATCATTCAAATATTGCTTCAAATGTTCATCACCGCTTTGTGTCATTCGTACACAAAGTTGCTGAAAATTTCCTAAAACTCGTTTAACTTCTGCATAATGTCTGAGGAGGGCTTGTTTGACCCAAAAACCGAAATCTTTTACAAAAGGACATTTTATGCGTAGTTTGACCCAAAAGTAGGATG
Source organism: Dipetalonema caudispina (assembly GCA_013365325.1). Taxonomy (NCBI): domain Eukaryota; kingdom Metazoa; phylum Nematoda; class Chromadorea; order Rhabditida; family Onchocercidae; genus Dipetalonema; species Dipetalonema caudispina. The sequence goes on along the minus strand of JABVXV010000047.1, from coordinate 205,403 downwards.
AAGTAGAAGTTGAGGCACCATCATATCGTTAATCATCCATCGAAACGGCATTCGTCTTTCTCTCATCTGAAGGGCGAACATTCGAGGTAAACGGTGCCACTTCTCATTGGGATAATAGCTGACCATATGAAGTATCAACACACCCAATGACCAGATATCCGATGACGTTGAATAGTTCTTATAATCTGTTATGGTTGTTACACGTTTCAAATTATACTGCTGAAACAGTGATACTGAACATTCACTTTCTATAGATCTAAAACTTTTTAAATTTCCAAAAATTCTCGACGGAAAATACTTTTTATATCAGCACAATATTGTCATAACGGAACTATTAAAGCACGCCTTAAGTTTCGACGATGGTAAGAATATATCAAACTGTTTATAGCGCATAGTAAACAGTTAAAATACGCTGGCATGTGGTGCACCATGTTGCGATACGTTGTGGTATGTGGGTAGATTTATCGTTTTTGCTTTTGCTGGGAAGTAAGCTACATCGGTAGTTTATTTATCGCCGAAATAAAGAAATTTTTGAAGTGATCTCTCTCCTAGGTATCAAACAAAATTTTGTAGTAATAAATGATGAACTTTTTCAGCACACATATAATCGGGAGCCCCATCAGGGGTGCGACACCTTTCAGCCACTCGTTCGTTTACAATCATTCGTGAATTGATAAAATTGCTCAATTTTACTGTACCACCACGCGTCAGATAAATGTTTTCTGGTTGAACATCACTAAAAAAATTTCATTTAAAATTCTTCCGGAATTGTTGGAAAGTTATGAAACTAATAATGCGATGAAGTTGAGAAGACAAACTTGTGAATAATATTTGCATCATGAAGATAAGATAATGCTCTGCAAAGCTGCCGAATAATCATTGCAATGATACGAATATTCATCGGCTAAAAATGAAACTTTGTTGACAAACTTTGAGATTTCAAAGGATGTCAATTATCGATATCAATTGACAAAGTTATGACAAAAATTTATCGTCGCATTCTTGTGAAAAAATGATTTCTGGTTCTGGCACTCTAATCCAAACTCATATGTAGGGTATCATAAGAGTACCAAATAACCTTCTCCTCCTTATCACGGCGGTGCTTATCAATTAACTGTTCCAGCTGGTACAATCGAGGAAGAACCAATTGCAGACAAAGTGAATGCTCGGTGATCACTGTAGCATGAGCATGCATTACATTCGAATGACGAACTCTGTAATTATTGCAAATTAGTTTTGCTATGTAAGCAGTTAACTAAAATTGGTATGAAGTTTTAGTAATTGACAATGTTTGCGTGGTCACATAAAAGAGACCTCATATTTAGCAAACGAAAATAACAAACATATCATCCTGATTTAGGCTCCATAACTGACCGATTCTCTCACATACTCCTACAGTTCCAATTTCTTTCTGGAAATAATATTAATTGACAGTTACTGTCTTACGTATATTTTATAACTTTTAACTTAGAATTGATACCTGTTCAGAATGTAAACTTCCATAATTATTCGTCGTACGAGCCGAGAAATCCTTTGTTGAAAAGTCTCCTCAACATCACGCAGATCACGTAACATGTCATCTAAAATAGCACCAATATGTTTCGTTTTGATAACACATGGCCGAGATTCCATGTGCGTGAAACGGTTAAAGGCTGGATAGGATCTTGCTGTCACAACGGAACTGTAACGCCCTTCGAAGAGCACGTCACCTGGAACAGAAAGTATGAGAAGTAGCTTGCAATATTGTTCATAAAATATTTACAACCAAATCCCAAATCACTAGCTAAACTTTATCCATTCCCATCTTTTCCCATAAAGCTCGCTGAATTATCGAAGAAAGACATCTTTGATCAGGAAAATTCCGACTGATCAATTAATAGCTATTTGTACCCGTGGCATACTTCTCCGGCGTAATTTCAGTGTGCCATTCATCACGAATATCACTTGTCACATACTGAAACGATTCTTTCATCGCTTTGGCAAATTTACCCCTGATTTCATTCCTGTCCATATGCTCAATGCTTCCTGATGCTTCATTTATCTGAAGTCATTATTAACAATTATATGCTAATTTCCAAGTAGAACATCATAAAATTCCCGAATCTTACGAAAAGTCAATTATCGGTACCGTTGATAGGTTTGTTAGAATTTTTTTGACTGGAGTTTTTGGTTGCTGTGGCGGAAAAAAGTTTGACACCTTTCTTGACAAAAATGATTCTGTTGCCATTATCTGAAGAAATTTATTTCCGTTTTATAAAGTTTTGAGCGCAGAACTGTAAAAGATTGAATGACTCTAGACAATACGCAAGCACTTTCCAAAAATTCTTTCACATCCATCAAAGTTTTGCTTCTTGATGTGACAGAAACAGATCAATCAAGCGACTTGAAGACTGACTATACAGCAAACGTTGACTATGATAACCTTTCCTGGTTCTTTATTCTCTTAAAAAAATTTAGCCCTCCAATTAGAAGATCATCCGAAGATATTTTATCACTTTCGATTTCTCCAGAACTTGTGAAAAAAGCTTCTGTCAGGTTTAACAGTGCAAATTTCCAGTCTTTGCTCATATGAATTTCTCTTTCGAGTTATAAGTTTTACAGTTTTTTTTTCTCTTTTTTTACAAAGATTGTCTATATCGAAAATTGATATGTAATTTTATACAAATAACACATTATGCATATTTATTTTCTTTCTGATATTTGTTATTGAATGATATATGTATATAAAGTTTTTTTTTTTCTCAAACATTGAAATGCATAGGAACCATAAAACCATTATTAGGGATTGATTCGAGGTGGAAGTATCAAAGGTATCATCTATCAGCTTATGAGTCAAACCTATCGTTGCTTCGTTCTTCGAGAATGAAATCATCTACTTGTAGAGTTGTCGGTTTACTTGCAATATTCGCAGTAGTAGAATTTCACTGTTTTCAGTTCTTTTCCAACGGTTTATAATATATTGCCATACCTTCTGATATTTTGAATGCTCTCACTACCTATAAAAAATTTTGATAAGCAGTTTTGTGAATCGTATCAGAATGGAAATGTAATACCGTTATAGTATAATTTAGATTATTATAACAGTTAACGTAGAAATGTTTACATTAATTTCTGATAAACATAAGGAAGTTGAAAAAAATTTCTTGATATTAAATTGCCAAGAATTGTTTTCAGGTTATCATCTAACTGATCAAATTTCACGATGCTTCCTTGCTCGCTCTCCTTTTCCATTTCGAAAGGCGGTGGTGGCTGTTGATCGTATTCCACACTATTTCTGGTCACTGCTTCCGGCGGTACAAATGAGAATGACTGAAATGGAATTTGGGTGATGATTTGATCGAATGGATTTCCATCGTCTTTAGAACTTTCAATTGCTAAAATTAAACAGATTAAACTGATATTTTAATAGTGGTCACTTAGCTAACTGCGTACGTTTGACCTTAATGATATTTGTATGAAATAAATTCATGCTAACAAAGCGTTAATTAAAAACAAAGAAGTAAAAAAAAAATGGATATATCAAAATGTAATGCACCGTTTTACTGAATTTTGCTTTACTAAATCTCGAAGAAAATACGGTTTGAAACCATATAGTCTTTCAAATGGGAACTTTCCAGGAATCCAAAAAATATGTCAGCTTCATGGATAATACTGAATATTGGTGTAGCCAAAACAGAATGCTTTAGAGTTGATGTACTCCTCTTTGACGCTACAATATCTTGTTGAGTGAATAACTATCGGTAGAAGTGAAATTTATCATATTGTTTATAAATAAATTCATAGTATTCTCATTGGAAATGAGATTGTAGTCGCGGTTCTTCCCTTCTATTTCTGGCCAAATCATTTAAGTCATTCACAGTAATGTCTCTATGTTCCGGAGTGGAAAACACCAGAAGATTCAGGTATCAGTTTTATCATATTGAAAAAGCATTGTGGAAATAGCCCTGGTTGAGCGAGAACCGGTGGAAGCAGAATATAAAAGTACACGAAAGTTAACTATATCATGCTTTTTGCGACAGCTGTGTACCCGCCAAACATCTGCGAACAAAATCTGTCATAAAATAAGATTGAAAATAATGCCACGTCTTTTGGGACGACAACCGACAGTCCCACATCTCTCGCACTCTCTGTTTAACACCATTTCCATATCTTCAACCCTCAAACATACATCATTTTTTAACACTCTACAAAATGAATTGGATAATGATAAAATAATGATTCGATCAAAATTTTTGCAAACACGACGACCATGTAAGTAAAAAATAAGATAGAGTGGTGAAAAGGGGATAAAAAGCGGGGATGGATATCAATAACCCACTAAATTATACGAAACCTAAGGTCGTCTATTGAATGAATATTCATATTCCATCTTCTTTATTCCCAAAATGTTGCAGCTTCAATCAGTTATTTCCATTATTTTACTTCGTCTTCATCACTCATCTTCCAAATCACAATGTAAGTATTTTTAAGAAATTTAAGCTCGACCGTCTTTCAATTTCAGAGATAATCTGTGCTGCATGTGAAAAATTAAAAAAAATTTATATTTGTTTGGCAGCAAAACTTCATATACGTGTGTATGAATATGTATGAATCTGCATGTGATAGGTTTTTAGAATTGTTCATCTATCCAAAATTTGCTTGTTTATACCTTCAAGTATGATATATCGATTAGTAATGAGTGCGATGGAATACGCATATCTATGATAACATATTCAGAAATAGTAAGGTAGTCTGTGTCACTTTTTATAACATCAACTGATTTCAATAAATGTATTCGAGCAGATATCACTGTTTTCAACGAGTCTTTCGACATTCAATAGGTAATTTGCAACCAATTATTGAAATTTTCTACATTACCCCGTATCATTGCATTGATCATTACTTCTACGTTAAGTATTTTGAGTGGTTTCTCAACTACTGCCACTGCAAAATCTTCACCAAGTTAATAAATATGCATAACCGGATGGCTAACTGCCACTGCACATACAAATGAATATTATTTGGACAGTCGTTGTACAACACACCCACTATCACTTATGTTAGATTATGTTGAATAAGGCTACAAAGCTACCAAAAATATCAGTCACTGGAATTTTCTCGTTGGATTAGTTATCGAATTACATTATTCTTACAGCATTTAGTGCAAAAGGTATTCAGAAATATCTACATTTGAGGAATAGTGATAACACAAAATACTTAATAACATATAAATTTATTTAGATAATTTTCAGACAAAACTATGCCACTCATTTGTATAATATTACCGGTAACTTAGTTGCCGACTATATGATGATGGGAAACAGCCAGCAGCTATTTTGCATCCGGCTGATGGCTTTGATTATTTTACGAGAAGGGCCATGTTGAATCAATTTGTGGGTACCATTTGTTTCGTTTTATTATCAGCTGAATCATTTCGATAAGTTTTTTTGGAGTGAATTTATTTAGGGCTGCAATCACCGATCGGCTTACTAGAGTTTCAGTCGGATACTAACAATACCACGACATATCCTCAGAATTTTGTGGAGGATCCGGACAGTATTTTTGAATCTGCCCAGAATTTATCAACTCTTTTTGCTGTTTCACCCCCAGAGTCTCCCGTAACAAATACCGGAAATCGTAATAAAATTGTGTTATAACGGCACCATACTAAATTTATTGACTTTCCTTTTAAGCATTCAATTAATTGAGGTAACTTTAACACATCTTTAGAGAGTACCGGACCATTTTATTTGCTACCTTTACATTCATTATAGGATATCCTCAACAGGCATTTATCGATATGAGCATAAAGAATCTGGAATCAGATTCATTGTTACAAAATTTTTTTTTCGTCGTCCGGATCACCAATACAACAGCTTGGCTAACATTTTTTTATCAGAAGGTTAAACTGTCAAAAAACACTCACTTGCTTCATATCATTTAAATCTCAATGATTTGATGTCTCAAATAATCGAAATCCTCTCTGACTACCAGATTACTCGGCCGAACACTAGCAGTCTACCATCGCTGTCTTGTACCCAAGTACCACTATTTGTTGAAACTAAGTTTATTCTTTTTATTTCATCCAGTCCCGTTTCAACTTGGACAAACTATCGTCGGTATAATGTGATAAAGATTCAACCGTCGAGTTAGTTTTTATTACGAACATTAACTTTGAGAATTGGAAGAAGCCGAAAAGATAATATACTAATTCTTAATTTATTGGTGTTAGTAATCTTTCGCTGTGGGTCCTTTTTTTACCAAGTGATATTTTTTTGTTTATTAAATATTATTCGATCAACTCGGATTTCCAGCTCACGTGAAACGAGCACTGAAAATAAAACTGGAAAAATTGCTCCTAACACGGAACAGAGTTCGAGTGTAGAAGTAATTCTCTTACATCTCACGACAACAGCTTCTATATGTATTACGTGAAGAATTATTTGCAAGCACAAGAAATAATCAGACCAGCACCAAGACTTTAGGTGAAAACCACTAGAGACAACGAATATTTATACCATTTTTGATAAAGTTTGCCATGGAATTATAAAACTGTCAAACCGTAATTGGTACCAACATTAGCATCAGGAAATGATCTCCAAACCTAAAATACTGGTTACATTCCACATAATAAATATTATGATATGAATCAACGATTTCCATAAACAAGCTTTCCCATTTCTTCTAAATCTCAGATTAATGATACGCGAACTTTGAACTCTTAAATAGTACTTAATACTGATAATGCTGGTGGACTTTTCACAGTAGTATTAGACTTAAGATTTGGCGGTAAAGAGAAGGAGGAAACAGTGTGCAGTAACTATATATTACATTATCACTGGCTATGAGATTGTTTTGCCAATATTGGTTGATGAAAGTAATGCACACTTATTGCAAAATATTAGTCAAACCGAATGCGTTCGACATTGTACCGATAATTTTGTTAATTTGAAGACGAAAATGATTGATTCTCTGATCTCTTTCAGTAATGTTAAGAGTTAAGCTGTCACCGAATTCCAGAAGTTATAAAACAAGATTGGTATAATGTCAGCGTTCAAAATGCATTTTTGATCAGCCGCTAAATAACATTTTCATTCCAATTCTCTCGGAAATAAGCTGGCGGATGAACAACAAGTGAGAAATATTTTTAACCTACTCCGCATAATCCCTTGCCTTCCTCATCTCTTGTTCCAATTTGACGGAAGGAGAGAATTTGAATTTTTTCAAAAGCTATATAGTTAAAAAATTTCATCATATGTAACTTGACCAGTGGATATTTTAAGGAACTGATGGATGCACTATTGAACTATTCATCTTTCAACTATTTTCCATCTCTTCGAAAATGTGAAATGTACAATACGCTGACAGAACTTCATGGATCTGATACAACAATTCCATTTATGCTTAAAAATTCCGTCCAACAGATACTATCGATATTCCAGTTAGCCAACGCGGATGCAATTTTAAAGTTTTTTAACAATGAATTATTCAATCAATTTTGGATTACCTCCTTTGTTGCAAAACAAAACTTACCGCATGCGAAGAGAACGAAATTTTCACATTTCATATGTGAAAGAAGAGTAATCGTGTCATTATGCGAATTAAAGAAGCGAATAGTATCACCGGATGTTTGCATCACTGCTTGAATATTAGAAACTATCGTGAAAGTTTTTTGGTACTTGGGTAGTTTGTTGTTTCACGGACAAGTATTGTAGTAAAGATTTATGGAATATTTGTGATAGAAATGCCAACGATCGTGTTGAAACAATGATAAGCAAGTAATAGAAGTAATCAAAAGAATGATAATGCGAAATGTGCAAAGAAATAGAATGAATGAATGAATGAAAGAATGCCTCCGTAGTGAAATTTAACACTTTATATGTGGTGATTTACAAAGACATGTTGTGACACAATCCTATTGGATACAAAGGTATCTATGTGGATAGAAGAGTTATTTTACATTTTACAATTTAACCATTGAATATAAATTTAGTTTTTAGAATGGGAATTTACTTGTGAATTAATTAACCAGATGTTCAAGATGTGGATTTACTAGGTGTTTAAGATATACAAAATTTTAGCTGGATCACATAAAAAAGTAGAACAAACTTCTAGAATACAACTACTTTGATTATTCAGCTACAAAAGTAATTTTATAAGATTACTTCGGTTTTCCGACAGAAACTGTAAGTGGAAATTGATTTTCTCATTGAACGTTACGTTATGTAATAACAAGGAAGAAGGAGAAAATCCTTGTCTCATGGATAATAGTTATCTTAAATGATACCGAATAATCGTTACTTAGCCCACCTTTCTTGTCTTCTCGGACCATTAGTTTATTCATGAAATAGGCCTTATCTCATTGTGTCTTGAACTATCGGTTTGTCTAGGTTGTGAATCAAATTATTTTATTATTTTAATTTCTATTTCAGTTGATAGGTTTTGATTTAGATCGGCGTCGTTGTCATCTGTAGTATGTGAACATGAATGATTTACCTACATTAATTTTACTTACCGGAATTGGCTAAGTGCTCATCGAAAGTGATTGCAAACGGTTTCTCTCGTCAAAGGAGTGTGACCTGAACTGTTCGAATGGCGATGATATGGATTACATTTTGCTAGTTTCTGTCTTATGTTCAGTTCGTTAAAATAGAATAAAGAAAAAAAAAGTGCAGTTTACTGCTTTTGATAATTGTATCGAACCTAAAAATCAAATCTAAAATTTCCTTCATTTTTTTGACTTTCTACACTCTTTTAGAAAAATTTGAATTGCATAAAATTGTAACCTTGTTTTCCCGGGATTTAAACTCAGAATTATCAATCTCGCATTTTGCACTGGTGGCCGAAACAGTTCATTTTGTATTCAGTTCCCATTTGGCGCATTTTTTTATCTTTAAACCGACCAGATTTCATTAAATTCGGTGAACTGTATTGTTCGCATAATTAAGCCAATAAGTTCTGGTCAAAAAGGTAAAATTATTGGCTTAATTACGCAATCTGGTGCAATCTGGTGTTTTCTTGGGTAAAATTTCTACACATTTTATAATGTTTGTACAGAAATTTTACAACGGAATATATGTAAATTTCGGCAGTTATCAAAAATCCCATAACTGATTTACTTTTATCAGCTTTTCTACCCTATTTCTTTTACATTGACTCAAAACGCAAATTTTTGCTTAAACACGAAAAAATGCAAGAAGAGCATTTGCCCAAAAATCACTGAAGAAAATAAACAAGCAAATATTTTAAACCAACACATCGTCCGAATCATCCCAGTCCGTATTTTATGATAACATGACATCTACGGCCAATCATCAGCATTCATCACCTGTTATCTACACTACTTACGGTTCTCTTAGCCGTAACAATTCATCAGTAAGTCCATATTGGAATTGTTTTGAACATAATGCGAAATAAGCGCACACAACTTAACAGACGAAAAGAAGACAGAAATGTGGTTTTCCGGAATCCCTTCTTGTCAGTTTCTACATCTTCTTCCTCTGGGAGTTAAGACAAGTTCACAAAGAGATTCTTGCTGACACGCTTGTCTGAAAAATATTTTTTGCAACTGATGGTTGCTGGGAATGTGGAAGGATATTTGTTGCATTGCGCCTCATCAAATACGGCACAGCTAAGGATTAGTGAGCCGTTGCAGTAGTCTGGTCAGGTTTGCTGTCGATAGTCTTCTTGTTTAGTGCGGGTTTACCGGTTCCGGTATGGGGGACTTCAGACATACTGTGTATGAGTCTTTCCTCGTCGATTTCTAAAGTTTCGGATTGTTTATTGAGTTTTTCTTGCATGAAAATATGGCTGTGTTGCCATGATAGGATGAGCTAAGGAACACGAGCAAGAGACGCTAAGCGTACGTATATTTTCAGACTAATGATAATGATACAATAAGTGGTTGTATATGGATTTATTCGACGATATATTAAAACAAGCAAGTAGCAATACTAAAAATGCGAGTAAAGAAATCAAGAAGATTGATGAAGCGTGTCAAAAGACCAAAAAATGCACGAATGTACGATTGGCTGCGGAACAGAAACAATCGGAAGTTGTGAAATCCCCCTTCGAAAAACCAAAAGTACTTGAGTTTATGCATTATTTGTCCATTTATTTTTTAAGATTTTAATTTTGCTTACACTGTCCTCCAAACAAAACTGTATCTCGCTGGTGATAGGTAGGGTGGTACTTGCTGGGTTTTTTAGGTTTTAATTTCATAACTGCTTTTCTCTGAATGAAATGAAGTCTTGCTGAAGGAGGTGATGGTATCGTTTTACTTCACCAGGTTTTTTTCCACTTTTTATTTTCAGGTTTTTAAGGTTTTTGCGTTGAAGAAATGATATCCTGCTGGGAGTGGAAGGCCACCTAAATAGAATGAATTAGCGAATTGAATGAATTTGCATTCACTCGAATCTTCTTTTCTTGAACTCTCCATTCCGTGCAACATACACCCACGTGGTGACACAAGTGCACCCCAAACAGCCTCCATCCCACCTCCATCTGCACGATGCGGGACGTCCTAATTCACCCTCTGGTTAGGTTTTTTTCTGAGTTTTAAGTTTGCCTGACCAACAGCTGGAAGTGTCTTCCCTTTCCCTGCTGATCAAACTTCGGGTGATGCCTAGTCGTGATTCGATACTGCTGAAGCGGTAGTACTCTCATACTTTGTTAAAGTGGTTAGGATAGGCTATGGGTTGATTCTTCGGTAAATGATGAGTTTTGAAGGATTATTATCCGTTTCGTCTTCGGTATGGTCAAATTCCCTAACTATTTTTTTTTTCTTGTCAAGTTAATTTAATCACTTAATGATACTGCTCAACACATATTGCAGGTTAATTTCAAAATGGCAAAATTCTTCGGATAAATAGGTATTCAATGATAATTATGTAAAAGTGAATCATTTTACACTACGCAAACTAAATTTTTAGTTTGTGATTCCGAAGAGAAAAACGAAGGAAGATTCAGACGTCGATAAGAGCAGAATAGCATTATTTCTAAAGAGAAAGGAGGAAGAGAAGCGGAAAGTGTTAACTGAGAAAAAGAAGCAAAAGGAGAAGCTTATAAAATTAAGATTGCAAAGTTATGGTGGAAAGGTTAGAGTTTTCTTTTGATCTTGAGAAGCTTTCACGGAATTCCTTCAATAATTTACATACTGCTAATTAACTCCTATCTCTCGACGGGAGAACTCGTGTTCTTTCCCCTTGAAATACAACCGATTCATTTTTTTACCCCATTCTTTAGGCAAATAAAAAGCTTGCTAAGCAGTTTGGTAGCACGCCAATTGAGCTACAACAAAAGTATGGTAATGATCGCGAACACGAAGAACACCTGAAAAAACAGCAAATTAGAGAGGAGGTCAGTTTCATGCATCACTATATGGTTGATAAAAATACATGTTGACTGTTTCCTGCATGAGGCAACGGTAAGAGAGCTTTCTGGGCAGTCAGGCAACATTTCTTTTTATGATGATACTACCAACACTATACACAACCTTGCATCGGTTTGCGAATCAGATCTATTATGTCTGTCGTCAGTCCGTTTAAGTCGCTTGCTAATCTAATCTTTCCGTAATTTGAAAGTCGTAAGTTGTAAATCATTTTTGCTTTCTTTTTGATTCATCATTTTTGCAAATAATGAATCAAAAAGAGAAATTGGAGCTGGTGTCTAATTTAATGTCCCGAACATTTTTAAAATGATGCTTCAAAAGTTCGGAACTTTATCATGTATATAATTAAACCCATATTTCTAATTTATTGATTTATATGATTCATGAAATCAGTATTTAACTTCATGATGTTATCCTCTTCGTTACAATATATTTTTTTAAGCACTATTCTGTGTCTTTTCTGTAGGAAGAAGCTAATAGTCTCTGCAGTAAATTGCGTGGAGGTGTCGTGAAGGCTCTAGAACGGAAGAAAGTAGTTGAAAAAATAGCAGGTGCAGAATCTTGCAGAAATGGTCCTTATAGAGTCTCCATCAACAAAAAGAATAGTTTGAGACATTTGACGTGAGTTCATTCTACCTACTTATATATACTGTATACCGAAACAAGTGGTAATCATTAAACAAATCATTTGCTGTTTTTATTTTCTGCTCGTTCAATAGTAATCCCAGAACCTATTAAAATTTTAAAGCGCTTTCGCATTTCAGGAAAGAAGACTCTCCTGGGCCTTCCTTATCATGTTTCCTGGAAAGTAAATCGAGAAAAATTGCTACGAAAGTTGCAATTAAGCGTCGCTTACCTCCATCGGAATCAAATTTCTTCTCCCTGATGAAGAAAGTGGGTGACATTCATTGCAGTACAGCTAGCTCCATGCTTCGATATTCAGTGAAATGTTCAGAGTCTTATGAGTTTTTGTAGGTCCAATTCTTGAATTTTATTTCTTGATATTGATTACTTTTTTGAACAAGATGGACATAAAGCAGAGCCAAACATTTGGGCGGGCTCAAAATGCTGTAGTTTATAGATTAATGCAGATCTGTTCAGAAATGGGAAGTTCTCTTTCAGGCAGAAGCAATTCAGAATGGTAAAGCGTCCCCTAGCCCACCACCGCTTGCTGCTCCACCTCCTGCAAAAAAGAAAACACATAATGGATTGCTTCGACGAGATATTAGAGAAATTAAATATGATAGCGAGGGCAAATCGAAACCAGCAAATGAGTGCAGTAAAAAGACTTCTGCTGCACAACGGAGGTTTTGTTTTACTGTTGAATTGTAAGTAAATCTAGGTGCACAAAATTTTTTTCACTGAATCATATATTTAGTTCTAATGCTACTAAAAAGATGAGTGTTATTCAAACCGATCATATCAAGGAACAGAAAATGCTATCATCCGTATCGTCTGGATCTTGTTTTACACCTCCATTACGGCGGTATCTTCCAGGAGATATTAGGTTTGTTTGAATAAATTTTGCTTCATGTTCGACTTCCTGAACTTTTAAATTTTTATCAGTTCATCTAAATGCTGACGTATTTTCAATTAATATTGATCTTAAGTATGTGATACAAGTTAATTATTTAGATATCAAGGACCTCCTCCAGAACGGTCTCAGACAACTCTCAGTACAAGTGGCATTCCATCGAGTGTAGTCAAAACTAATGCAAAGGAATCTAATAATAAGGATATTCGAACAAGGTAAAAATATGGAGCAGCTGGTTTAAATTTCATTTGAAATGGTTTTTCCCCTGCTAGATACCATACTTAAATTACGAAAAAAAAAAAAAATGAATTAATAAACAAGGTTGAATCCGGTATTCTTAAAATTAGCGTCTTTTTTCTTATCTGTGATTTTTGAAGTTTACAAATAGGATATTTTTTTGTAAGAAAATATTATTTCAACTTTTAAAAGGTGTTGCTTTCCAGACGGTCCAGAAGAAATAATGAAGGAAATCTTGCAAGAGCTGATAATCAGCGTCAGGATCCATCGAAACAAGTGATGTCACGAGAGGAAGCAGTTGCTCGTTTCAAAGCCCACGAACGTATACGTCTAAGAGAGCGACGTCGTCTAGAAGAGTACCTTTCTTTTCATTATGACTTTATGTATTAAATTCAGTTAACTCTGCAAACTTTGCCTATATTTAGACTGCGTCAATTAAGAGAAGATGATGATTTGGATGAAGATGTTGATGATGAAGAATATGATAGTGAAATGGATGATTTCATTGATGATAGCGAATTTGATGAACATCTGAAACGCGGCGATTTGGAGGAAACATTGCGGTATTTCTTTATGTTAGCATTTCGTTTTCGATTATATACGCAGTCTGCTTTTAATTTTACTCCCCTTTAAATGTGTTTATTCTCAATTATTATTTAAGGTTAATAAATCCACGCTATGACAAAAATCGTTGGAAGTTAAGAGAACGGATGATTGACGATCGTCACATGGAAGCAAGTTATCGTGATATTGCTCGTGAGGAAAAGCGAAGCTCAAGAATAGGTCTAATTGAAGACATTCGAGAAGCTCAATGCGGTAAAAGCGTTGCATTATGATTTTATTTAATAATAGGAAGTGTTACTGTGCATGAATTACTATTTTACGGTTATATAGGCAGTCTTTGATGTATAGTTGGAATAAGTCATACTATTTTGTACAGTATGAACATTCATATATATATCTCCGCTTAATGATATTGGAAATACTTTGTAGCCCTTTACCTAGTATCATCTTTTATTAAATTTTCCTGACCATACGTATAGGACAAATATATGGGGTTACTCGTTAAAAATTTGAATATGAATCCGCATTTTTATTGTATTTGAATATATGAGGGAATTGTGCAACCCCTGAGAAATGGAGTCTTTCTGTTCATCTTTTTCTGTGATATTTCACTCCTTTTATCTGTTCATGCAAAATCTTTGTTAAGATTTAGCATTTCATCGTTTTGGTAAAACTATGAAATAGATGAATAACTTGCAACATCGTTACTTCAAATAATTTATTCTATTACTCGTTTCTTGTCGTTGAATATTACATATTTGACTTTCTGAATATTTTTACAATGGTTTTTGCTGAGATTTGCACACTTTTTCTGCTCATACATAATGTGATAGCTTTTCTTTTCTGTTTTATCTTCACTTTTAATGCTTTACCAGTATTATATTATAAAGTATGCATAATGACTATGGCATCAAACGTTTTGAAACTTCTAGTTTTTCCTGAAACTGGTCTTGCTGGGAGAGAACTAAGAAAATGTTTTAAGCCCATTCTATAAAGTAACGGTTCAGATTAGATAGCCGACTTATTTTTCCTTGTTATCATTCAATTCAGAGCAAGATATTCAGAGATATCAGCGGTGCAACAAACAATAAAACAGCAGTGCTAAAACCTGGGAAAATGTTAAAGCGAGAAGTCATGCCGCATTTTTTAACAACTGGCATAAGCCGTTTGTTTTATATATTTCTTAAATAGAAGTTTCCCATAAAGTAAGAACTTGAAGTAGCTGATGCAATTGGTGCAGCTCAGACCCACCTAACCATAAATAAGAAAAGGAATGATGTAACAATGGACCGTCATTGCTCGGAACATGTCCTTGACCGATTTATATCCTCCTTTGAAGGAGGGTTCGATATAACCATATCAGAAATGGGTCCTCATTTTTGGAGTTACTTTTGGGTTATATCTCGTCACATTTCATATATGGTTTCTGCACTCGATTCTTTCAAGAATTAGAAAGAAAAATCTCATGGTGCTTGGCACATTGACATGAAATGCGAAGTTCAGTTACGGCTTCATCGCTAGGTTGTGCTCGATATCAGTTCTTTCGAGAATTCAATTTTTTCTGAAATTCATCCAATAGAAAGCTTCTTGTTTTTTAAATTTACTCGATCTAATTGTTTGACTTAATTTACTTCCTTTATTTGATTACTTGGTCCACTTCATTTAATTTTATTTGATCACCAATAAATTCACTTTTTGAGTAAATTTGCCAGAGTCATTTTCATGAATTTCTCCAACGTATCTCACATTTTTGTACTTTTTATGTTGGTAGTAACAATAGCACTGATGACTTTAATTTATAATGGTTCCAAATATATGCATAGCTAGGGATCTGATCTGAAACATATATAACACTGTTATCTATTCGAAAATAGCGGTACCAATTGTTACACTATTTCCAGCGGTTTCTTGTCAACTGAAAAGTTAGGCATGAGAAGTATAGAATGTTATTCACTATTTTCAGTCAAAAATCGAACATCGCTGAATTCATTGCTATTTTCAAATTTTATTTCTTTCTTCTATTCTGGCTAAGTCGAATAAATCTCACAGTGATGTTTGATTCAAATCTATGAAAAATTAAGAGTTGTGGAAGTTTTCAAAAATTCGTAAAAAAAGTTGCCCGCTTAGCAAACCAAAACCAAAAGTCGTGATCGATGTGTATATAAAAATATTTTTCTTTGAATATTTTCAAATTTTAACCTTATTTTTTGTCAAATAATTGTCCAGGATGTATGGAACCAGTAGGGTGATCAAGGGTGTTGAATACGACAATGACACAACCGAATAAAAGAAATTCAGGGATAGGAAAAAAGGAAACGTAATACGGGCCATGACCTAATTGCATCGCGGAACTGAGTGACTGATTCTACAATTGAACCGAGGGATTGAAATAGATGACGGATGAATCAAATCACCCCTACAGCGCCCCTTCCTCCAATTTCCAATTGCTGCTCAGTTATAGGAAACATATACACATATGCTTGCTATGTCGTGCTACTTTACCCTTTCAGATGTTTCCTCAAAATTTGTATTCGTCCTGTTAGCTTATGCCATTTAATTCTCTAGGTTTTGAGTTATTAGTACCAAATTTATTTTTTATAATTTTATAGCGACTGAAAAATTGAATTATGATGAAGCAACACTTCTATCTGTTATGACTTACACTTTATTCCATTGTGAGCATCTATTTTAGTCTTCGGTATTTGTGACTATAAGGGTCAAAAAAATTTATCCAATCTTCCATTACCACCTTTATTTATCAATTTTACACCGAAATTCGATTAGCAAATAAACTGAAACACATAGTTGGACCGCAAGAATGAAGAACTTTGAACTGAGGAGATTTAATGAACTCAAGCTTGGTGATAAATCTGTCCACTTATATTAAAGATACGTAACTGTTGACTTTCCATCAGCGATTCATTAATAAATCGTGTGGTGTTTAAAAATACTATGCTGAGTAATCAAGTTATCTTACCGTCTTTCAACTCTTGAAGTCATCATGGAAAATTTCGTAAACACTGCGGAAGATTGGTAGTAATATTACTAGGTAGATGGATAGTGTCATAAAATTTGATTAAATATCGGAATGCAATAGTAAATTTTGTTGATGACATACAATTGGATTTGCTGATATAATTCACTATTCACTTTTAGTAAGGTTAAGTTTTAAAATGCTTAACTGGCAATTTACTAAAAGCAGTGAATTATCAAAAAGTTGATTCATCCGTAACTTACACGGGGATCGATTGATTAATTTACTTGGTATGTATATTATCATTATAAAGAGTTTGTTGTGTTAAATAATTAAATGAAGGAACAAATACAAAAACAAGCCAATATAACTTGGAAATTTAGTTCACTTCCTATATACGTCATTTTAGTGATCGATTATTCCCTTTGCTTAGTGAAAACAATCCATTGCAAATATGTCGCAATTCGAGGGTTTCTGTTAATTTTTAAAGTCTTGAAAAAAAAAAATGATTGATTAAAAATTGGTTAAAACTATTCTTCAGTGGATCGCTTCAATGGATCGATTATTATTCTTTGCATCTTCTTTTATTTGCACCAGACAAGCGATGACTCTATCTGACTCCATTAACGGTAAATTCTTTTTGGTTTTTCCTAAAAGTAATATAAATATACCCATAATTCTTAGGTAATATGATTACAGTGATAGTTAAAGAAGTTGATAATTATGCATGCATTAGAGCATCGTATGCATGGGATTGTTTATATTATCGATGAAAATAGGTCAACAATACTTGTTCTTTTTCATTTACTACATACTTAATAAAGAAGGAGGAATTTGTTAATTGTACACAAAGTGCAATTCGGAATAAACAAATCATATGTAGTATTAGGAAATGGATTATGATGAAAATTGTATAATTTTAAAGAAGCTAAAAGTTTGAAGATAGTTGTTGCAAAAGAAACGTCGCTGGGGGTGGAAGATCAAAAAGAGGAAAAAAGTCAGGTAAATTGTAGAAGTGAGGTGAAATTGTCTCCATTAGGTCAGGAGTAAACATTTGGCATTTGTCTTTAATTTTTGTTTTATTCTGATTATGGTTCACATTGAATTATAAAAAAATATAGCGTTGATGAGAACTCATTTCATATTGTGCGTTCATTACATACGTCATCGAACGAGGTCACCTAATGGAGGGTGAAATAATCGGGAAATTACAAACGAGCGCTTTTCAGGATTGCCTTCAACACTGCTCCAAAGTATGTCTTTGACCTGCTTTCTTTATAATGTAAGTAGCTGAGAGTCTTTTCAGTTATTTTTTCTTCCTACTACCCAAAAGCTATGCATTTACTTTATAATTTTAACATTTATTGTAAAATTTCAGCAGAAGAAATGTACCGCAGTGAATTTCCTGATGGGTGTCCAAGATGATCCGGTATGTTTGCTTATCGATCGAACGAGAGAAGGGAATGAATCGGAGATGCCTATTCCGGAAAGTGTAATTTATAGCGCAACATCTTTCTGTCTTAATCAAAGTAATCATTGTATTTTACAGTTTAAATTGATGAAGAAAATTCCATGGTGATAAAAATGAAATGACGAATTCAGTTCAACAAATTGATCTAGTCTTTATTTATAGAGTTATCATCGCAGTGTACTGATAATACGATATGGTCATTTGAAAGGTTTCCAAATAAGGATCTCATTGATGACAGGTTTGCAAACATCGCTGAAGGAAAAATTTCGCTTGAGAAATGCCTGACCTCTTGTCTAAAAAGGTTCATTTTTTTAATCGAAAATGTTCATTTCATGTCAATTTATTATTATTCGCGATGCATAGTGTCCCAAAGTACTTGAACGAAATTTCCTTTATAATAAAAGTTAACTTCCATCGAAGCTATATTTTTTTTCATGAAACCTGAAGTGGGGAGTTCACTGTGGCATGAAAATAAAAGTTTTGATGCATGACAGGGCATACACCTTAGAAGTTACGATAAGTCATGAAGATTCTGTTACATTGGCAGACTATAATTAAGCGATCAGAAACAGTGACAGTCTGATCACCGTTATCATTTGGACAGTGATGCAGCAGAGTATTACCGAATGTGTCATACAGCTTTGAACAGTGAAGTAGTAATCCCGAAACATGAAAAAGCATTTCTCGCAAAATCGGACGGGAGCAAAAAATCCACTGGCTATTTTAATCGTTTCAACTTGTACTAAATTTCAGAAAGCAATGCAGAGCAACCTTGTATAATAAAAAAGCGACACAATGCCGTTATTTGAATGTTTCAATTCAAAACGTTCACAATGCAAAAAAATTCTTCAGACGTAGTGAAGATGTAGATTTATATGAAAACAATTGTTTTCCGGAAAGTTAGTTTAAAGTTGATGTTTTACGTAAAAATGTTGTATTATATTGCATTTATATCGCACCGATGATGAAGCTAATTTTTGCCTCGACATTATTTCAAATTTATCTTCTTGTGACAATTCTATTTGTCTTCATTATCTTCGTTTGTGCTTGATTCCTAGTAGGTATTAAAGATGTTTATATGTCAACAATTTAGTACTAATATTTTCTATTTCAGATATTATTATGAATATTGCGCAGTGTCACTTCATCCGAATGCAATCTTCTGGTTTCACAGATTTCTTTGACGAACGTATTGCGGATGTAAGTGACGTCACTGAATGCGAGCAATTATGCCTCACGTGGGACAGCGGTAGTTGTCGCTACTTTACACACCACCGAGGAACACGGATGTGTTATCTGAGTCATACGTCACCTCGAACATTGAATAAGAATCCTCTGCAAAATTATGATTTAAATTTGTCGTCTGGTGATCTGGAGGACTGCGTACAGTGTCAGTTTCGCAATTTCACGTTTAATTTTTATTTAAACAAAAAAGTTTCGAAGTGAATAACGTTGATCATAAAGGAAGATCTGATCAAGTAACAATTTTGGAATTCTCCATTACAGTCAAGTTAAAGTGCAAACCAGATCGGATGCATATACATGGTGCATCGTTGAAGATGTTTTCTGGAACGCTTACGACGAAAAACGATAAAATAGTTTCCTGCGAAAGAAAATTCTTTCATGTATACGAGTTCGATGTTGAGATGTTGTATAATGAATGCGGAATGCAAAAAGCTGTTCGTGTTTATTGCTCCTTGGAGTTTCTTTCAAATTACAGTATTTTAATTTTAAAATTCTTTTTTTCAAACTCACCTCCTAACGTTTTGCTATCCTTTCCTTCATTCATCTTTCGATAATTTTTTCCTTAAAAAAAGAAAAGACGAACGAAAAGAAAGAATAAAAATATAAAAATAATGAAGAAATAAACAGCATTACTACGATTCCTTTTAGCTTTCTCCTTATTTGATTGTTTCAAACTTGGTAATGTTGAAAGAAGGTAGCACTGAGCTCATTACTGTCAAGGACAAATTGTTAAAGGTCAGCCAAGTAATATTCACTTTGCAATAATAAAAAATGGAAAATAGAAGTTGTGTAATTAAGAGCACCTATCCAACTTTTTCATCAGTTCATGCGAAAATTTTTCTTACAATTGTAAATTTTCATCGATTCCGGATAAGATGCTTATAATATTAGTAATTTCATCTTAGATCCGCTCTTACTTTCTAGTTTTAGATTATTTGCCGCATACATAGTGAATTGGAAATTCTACCGGTAGATCAATACTTGTCATTTCGTTTTCGGATTGAAGATGAGAATGTTACAAGGCAGATGTAAATTCACTTCATTATTTATTACTTACGAAACAAGTTTTGAATTTAACGTTTATGAAGTTTTACGGTCTTATAATTTTGCGCGGTTCAAATATTGCTGAATTTTACTTGATAATTTCATTAATATTTGGTAAAAAAAAAGAATTATGTGCAATTTTACAGAGCGAAGAACATACAAATAGTGTCACAATCACGGAATTACGTGACCCACCCACGGTATACAATGGAAGTGATGGATATGAACAAAAATCCTGCAGAAGTGGTACAAATCGGTGATGAAGGCTATCTTTTGCTAACATCACATGAAGTATTATTTATTTACTGGAATCACATTTTAAATGTTTGATACCCTTATTTCGTCTGGATGCTTTCATGTTTCAATTGAACACTTGTTAAATTTCATTATCCATCATTTTAGAAGCCTATCAAATTTTCGATAGTTGATTTATTTGCGCGTGACACACAAAGTGGCAGAACTTTTACAATCATCGATTCCAACGGGTAAAAAAATTTCTCAAATTTTTCCCATCCAGGATGCTTAGCGAAAATTACACGCATATTATTTGCTTCATTTTTCTTTACAGTTGCGCTGTTCCAAAGGGGATGCTGAGAGACGTTTATCGAATTGACAAAAATCATTTGCAATTGACTATCGTCTTTAATGGTTTCTCGGATGAGGTGATATTGCTTGTATAATAATTCATATATCTGAAAATTTTTGCAGGACTGGTCGAATTCCTGAATTTTTAACGAGTTTGATGAACTGTAAAATAATCCGAAGATTTTGAAATGGAGAACAGGATGTATTAGTTTTGCGCAGTTAATTTTTTCCAGTGCATTTTCAGGCCGATATTGTCTACGAGGCTTATGCTATACCTTGCGAGGAATTTTGTGACTCAAATAGCTGCAATCAAGTAAATTCCATAAAAAGCCAACAAATCAAGTATAATTTCAATAATAGGTTGTAAAAATGTTTTATATGCCTTAGTTTCACTCCAAATAAGTTCTGATATTCTGAAATTTCTTATAAAGTTTTGATTATAGAATCAAAAATAAAATGTGGAAGAGGCGATCAGTGATGACACCATCTGAATCACGTCTGTTTCAACTTTCTGGAGATATATACGCCGTAAAATCATCGAATAAGCTCAAACTTAGGCAGAAATTATGGAAAACAGAAGCAGGTATGACTCTCTGTCCCAGGTTACAGTCGCCAAACTTCATGTTTAATCTGGCATGTTTCATCCTTATTCTTAAAATGACTCACACTCAATTTTATTTATATAAATTTGCTTAAGTGCCTGAGTATCGAACAAATTTTCTAGGAAGTAATGGTTTGCTAGCAAAGTCAGCGCCAGTGCCTTACGAAGAATCATTAACAGACGTCAGTAATATCGTAAGTTTAATATGAGAAATTTTTGCAAGTAGTAGAAGTACCAAAAGAGATAAGATTAAATTTTTCGAATATCATTTTTAAAATTATTTCTTAACATTTTTAAAATTGGTTGCTATCGTAGGCAGAAGGAAAATCCACCCCAATAAATCAGCCGGTTTGTATCACCGAAGATGTGAAGTGTTTAATAATTTTTTTGGCACCGTGTCTTCAGGCCTTAGTGTTGATTGTTATCATTGCTATCACATACGCTATCATTAAGGTACTATTTTTTTGACTGAAATATGACAAATTTCCATCAATTGATACAAAATTCTAAATTCTGTCCTGATTTTTTTCCTTTTTTGAAAGAATCTACCTTTAACATATCGGAATGAAAAGAAGAATTTAACTAAATTAATGAATATAATAAGAGAATTGAATACAATCACTTGCGTTTAAATTAATATCCTACAGCACTGTTTGCGACAGCAAAGGAACTCAGAAATTATTGGACTGAATCAAAATATCGACAATAAACAAGAGACAGTTAAAAGGCTCTCGGAAAGCTGAAATTTTATAATGACTGGTATTTGTTAGAATCTAAAATGAACTGAAATAAATGAGAAGAAAAGCTTTATAAAATATTGTTCAAAAATTCATTGAATAATTTGCCTTTCAACTACTTTTATACTATGACTGTGTTTCTGTGGGACGCCTTTTAAAGTCATTGTAAGACATTTTAGATGCGCATAAGTATGCTTGAAAGCTCACTTTTTGTTACTTGTCAGTAACAAAAGATACTTTATTGTAACGAGGTAATAGAAGGTGAGACTTAGCAGTAGTATATATATATATATATATATATATATATATATATATATATATATATATATATATAAATGGAAAAAAGAACAACGTTAAGAAAAGAAGGCTTGATCTTTCCGAATTCTAATTAGAAAATAGTTGGAACAGAAACCGGAGAATTTTGCCCATCAAAGAAACCATTTATACTAATTCCGTCGTGACCACTGTATGACATTTTCCTCGTATAGCATGAAATAACAGTCAAAGGCAATTCTTTACAAGGAAATCAAATCGGTACATTCAGTTTTATCCCAATTGTCGTTTTTCGCTTGTTTTTAATTAACACCAAACTAATGATTACTCCATTCACTTCATGTCATCTCGGATTTGGCACCCACAACTTGAGTAATAAACAAATATTAGTTATTTTTTCCATGAATTTTCAATGCAATCAGTATAATCAGAAATCTGGTACCTTACTGTGATATCACTGTGGTAATGCAATTAATCTCGATCATATACGTATCCTGATTAGCAACAATTATCGTTGTGGATTGTCTATAGCACTATAACATCATGGAGTATGCATAAACCAATTTTCGAAACTAAATCTAGTTTCAGTTACTGACTGATAGTTTCGTTCAATTAGTAGTAATTTAACTCACCATTTGATAATTATCAGCTGATCTGTTATACAACTTGAGTTGGGTGACTCACCGTCACATCTTGATACTACACCACAGTATGCAACGATAAGGCAGTGTCGGGTTGTGGCAAGTTTCAGAAGTTTCAATTAAATCACCGAGACAATACCAGATGTTCAGTACCTAGGTAAGTGGTGGGAAGAGCAGAAGCCAAATTAAAGGAATTCATACAATAGCTGATAAATTGAACCATTTCTAAAGGTCTTGAATGTCATGTACGGGAGCTGAAATCTAAAGGTAGACCTTATGATGGTCAGCTCAAAAACGACTAAACTGTCCTTTTTCTTTTATTCCTCCGCAGCTTCTTACAATATTATTCTGTACGCAAACTTTTTCAATAAACAGAAATAAATAAAAATTATGAAATAAATAATACCTGACAATGAAAACTATTAATGCAAATAGTGATGCAATGGACAATAGAGATAGTATCGTTGAAATGATCGATAATCCCTTTAGTAATTTTCGATTATAATGAATTATAAACATCGTTTCCGGTTGATATAATTGTTAAAATTTTGTTGATACTGAAAATTAAAAAAACAATTATTTAAAGGTGATGGCAGTAGTATCACAAAATTGCCTTCAGCAAGTAGTGATTTTTTGAAGAAATTAAATTCTTTGTTAAGAAAGTAAGTGAAGAAGCCAACCTGGCAAGCAAATCTTATCAGAAAAAATGCTTTCTTATTGTATTATAATTTATGGCATAGTAAGATTACTAATTTTGTCCGGAAATGAATTCATTTCAAGTCTTTATTAAGGTTGAGTCATTTCTTCATTTTGTTACATGAGCTTTTCAAATGAAGTTGGAGCATTAATGTTTAAAAATTTGGAAACATTAATGTTTAAAAATTTTTGCAATATTTGTCGTACAGTAAGCACTGCAACTTCAGCAACTTATCAACAAAAGAAATCAACTGCTTGATTGACTTCATATAAAGGACGAGAATCAGCTTTAGATGTCATTTCTTATCCAATGAAAACATTATATCTGATTTGGTTGATAAGTTGCTGAAGTTAGTTGCATAGGTTTGAATCAAAGAAAAAAGCTCAATTTATTTGATTCAATTATCCAATGAATTATTATTTTTACTGGAACGATGAAAAGAGGAAGGAATGTTTGCCTTTTTTGAATAGAGCTAAACATTATATAAAGAACACTCCTGAAGGGAGGGAAGAGTAATTCTAATAGAGGAAGCGATCTATTGAGATGCAATTTGTTTCTCCCGCAGGAATATTATGCATTTACTCCATGTAAAAAAATTTAAAAGCCAAACCATAAGCAACATTTTGATTTTGATAGACGATAACAGAGCGCTTGATATATTATTTCGACTATATTTTTATGCACGACATCTAAGATTCCAATTAGGAACTGCCTTTGCCTATTGACTACTTTCGCCAAATCATACAGCTAGACTTCGTGTTCAGGTATAAACCGGACAGAATTAACAATAGAGAGAAGTTCCTGTTGTTGTGTTTCCTATTGTTCCCAGTGATATCCTTGTTTCGGTTCTGTGTACCACTTCCATTAGTTCATCAAATGAAAAGATAGAGAAAGAAAGATAGTTTGCCTGTCACGGCACTCATCGACAGAACTTGTCCGGTTGTAATAGCCATATGTTTCGATATATCAACAATCTGTGTATCGTTCAAAGTACCATCATATCCTTAGAGTTTACAAGTTGAGAGATGACACTGATAAATAACCGAGCTATACCTATCCTGAATTTCCTTGGAATTTTCATCTCATTCAGACTCTTCATCAACTTTTTTTCGTCAACAAGTATATTCATTTCTTAATAGTGAAATACTTTTTGATACAGTAAGAAAGCCAGTCAAGCCAGTCAGCGGCATTCATTCTCCACATGTCAGCGTCAGTTTAGAATTTGAAATATCTGGGTAATATAAAAGATGAAAGTATTGTATCATTGAAATAAGAAGGTTAGATTCCGCAGATACCCCATGATTCAGTTGGAAATTGTTTTATGCTGAGATGATACAGTAACCAACTCTTTATAGTGACTACAAAAACTTTTTGAAATAAGTGGTAAATTAATGAAATTAAAAACCAATCTTTAAAATTTGAAGACTTCATATCTTGCCGAAAATTTTCAAGTCTATTGCACATGTTCGAAAAAGGGAAGATTGCAGTATAAAGATTATGTTCACATCAGAAATGTGGGAATAATACATCCAGCAGAGGAGACTGTCGCGAAATCTAAATAAATTTCACGAAGGAAGGAATAATACATTTCTTTTAATTAAAGTAATTGATATTTCATATCGTGATGAACCAATTTATCTTACAAATTGTTAACATAAATCATTTAACTTATCCTTGTCTACGATGAGATATCAACACAAAACGTCTTCGTTGTCTGTGGTTAAAATATGCTTAAATTAGATCCGACAGCAACACACTATCCTTTGTTCATATCCTTAAAATAAGATTGCAACATCGTGTCCTTTGTTTCATATGCTTAAGCTAAGATTGTTAACATTGTCCTTTGTGTCATATACTTATGACACGGTTACAATAATGCTTCCTGTAGGCCACTCCCAATACACACACATGTATATACAAGGGTCACTGCTTTATGGGGATCATTCAATTACCTTATTCACGTACAAAGGTACCATCCATTCACTATTACCTCTCCAATTTTATCCTTAATATATAGACCTTCCCACTAGCAATCAGTTCAGTGACTCTTAACTTATTACACCGTAAAAATTATTATAACATATGTTGGTATTAATTGCTGTATTATTCAATGAATTCTATATTCAACAAGTTTTCGTGGTACTCATTCAAGAGAATTGTACTGTCTTCTACAAAAATACAAATTTCCTCTACTACAAGTAAATATTCCACGACAGAGACAAGAAATATGTAATATGCAAATTTAACGACCAGGGGTTAAGAAAAATGCAAACTTAACGATTAGGTTGTCTAGACAGAATGTAAAATTTAAGGACAGTTAGTTTGAATTCGACTCGAAGTTTTGAAAAGTTTTAAATTTCAGTACCTCACTTATTACAAAGGAAGGGATTCACAAGAGAAGCAAAGTATTGCAACCACATTGAAATGGTGGATATTGTAAGTCCTTTATTTTTGGGCAGGCCAGTACATCGAGTATTACCGTGTAGTTGTTGATTTATAAATGTTAAACAATGATTAACGGTCTAATTCCTTCCGTTTATAATCTATTTAATAATGATGGAAGCTTGATATTTGCCATATTGTTTGTCTACTAATCACCAATCATTTTGCCATCTTATCAGCGACATACTGCGATCAGTAGTCGGTTCTTCTGCAGCGCAATTTTTGTTTTGACCGACTAACAGGTCATTCTAAACTGCGAATAGTTTGACTCCAAATATTATAGAGGTTAAGAAGCACGATCTCTCAAATTCCCGTCACACTTTCAACATTATTTGCAAATTGTTCAATTGGTATCCCGTAGTCGACCCGCGCTCATTTTTCTATTTATCTTAACTGAATTCTCCATTGGTTGCAAGGATTTGCTGGAAGTCTTGTTCATATTGTGGAGCAGATTAAAATGCTTCTTTACTGCAAGGTTCATAAAAATGAAAAGAAATAGAAAAATAAATCAAGCTCTCTTCATTTTATACAATAGCATAGGACAGGTTTACTTTTAGTGGGAAGATTTTACTTCGATTTAATATATTTATTGATAGTATTCCATTTACACTTGCATTCACTTCGCCTTCTTCCGTAAGTTTTAGCGTTGTATGGACAAATTTCGGTGTAATCATTTCATTACCTGGAACGAATATACACTTAAATTCTTTTCTAGAGAAAATACGGTAACTTCTATTAGGTCTCACTTTTTTCAAGTAATTGGTCCTGTGCTGACTACCGTGCTCTACATTACAACTTCCGAGTGCCCTGAAAACACTTACTATTACCCAGTCGATATCACTGATGAGACAAATTATTGTAACCTTGACAGATCCAAAATTGTAAGTCACCAGTGGCGAAGTATTCATACAACAAAACTTGGCCAGACACGACTTTGAATGCTTTTCGATAGGTACTACCACCCTTCACTGTCAAAGTTTCAGTCGTGGCATCCACTGAATTCTTTCTCCATATTTGTCCGCTTTCCTAAATAATCAATTTCAACAAATGTTCCCGTTGCGTAATGCGAAAAGAAGAATTCTGTCGATTGATAGTCGAGTGTACCTTTATCGTATACTTACCTGATAGTCGAACGATGTAATTGGCTCAGCTTGCATGCACGTATTATCGAGTGCATTTGGTACGAAAAGTTTTCCGCCGTAAGCTACCGGGATGGAGTCAATTGCCAGATATGGTAAGAGGTCACTGGGCAAATTTTTGGCAAAGGTGAAACGATTGAGTGTTTTTGGAGGAAGTAACGCCTCCATCACCTGTATATGTTAAGACATTATAATTAAGTGATTGGGAAGAAATTACTTTAGATTGCAGAATTTTAGAATTGACATTGGACTAAAGTAAAGAGAAAAATGACACGCGAACTTTTCGTTTGCTAACTTTTAAAAACCTTTTATTCAACCTTCCGCATAGCGGGCAAAAATGTTGGCGAATTAACGATAATAATGCGTTTCAACAATTCACTGTAGTAGTCCAACCATAAACGAATTCGATACTGAAAATAGTGGTAGGATAATATCATCCTCAAATTGTTCAAAGCGAGAAACCAACAGCACAATAAATTTGAACTTCAGTAGTAATAAGATCGAACTTTCTAGACATTAAAGTTTAGATCACATTCTGAACAATTAATTCAATCTAACTCAGCTAGATTTCTTGAAGATGCAATCTTGATCTTGCTTACTTCAAACTAATTTTGTGTACTTGGAAAAAATAATGAGTGGAATGAAAGAAACCAGCATAAGTTTATTGATCGCTCCAAATGGATTCATGTAGGGTAGAAATGAACATCCTTTCTGGTCAAATATACAAACTGCATACGATCGACGGCCAGTTTTCTTTTCATTCTCCAGTACCAAATTTTGAAAATGTTCACAAAAACCAAAAAATGTATGCAAATAATCAGATACACGAACAGCTTTCAGAAACTGTAAGTAATCAATACGCGGAACTTTTTTCCGGTTTTTATGACACTTCAATGAAATAGCAATGTGATTAGTTAAAAGATAATTTTAAGCAATTGGCTTTCAAATTGTAATTTCAATTTATTCATCCAGAGAAACTGGACCTGCTGAGGATTTTCAATAGGCATTTCCACGAATACTATACCATTATCCAAATCTTTAATCCAATGTCTTGTTATTTTAGTTTGCCTTAAAAAGCGGCCATATTTGCGAATCAACGGACGCTGATAAAAATCTTCAATGCTTTCCAAATTGCTATACCTGAACTGAAATTCAAATTGAAATTTTCGAAAAGGTGGAAGAGATGGGAACTGGTAGAATGCATTTTTTGAATCAATTATGAGAATTTATGCTTGAATCCTACGGAACTGAACTTTTAGAAACCTACCCAAGCATTTTGCGAGTTTCCAAATATTCCTCAAATTTGGATGCACATGTTTCCAGATCCTGAAACATCATAAATTGCCATCATTCTTCATTATAATGCATTTTCGCGAATGAATGTAATTCGATTACCTGCTCATATGCATCAATCCATCGTTGCAATTGGAAGTCCGTATTTAGGTCTTCTGGAAGTTTTTCATTGAGACGCACACGTAAATTTTGCACGAGGTCATTCATACCGATGGCCTGAAATTTAGATACGCATGTAATAAAACTTCCGAAAATTTATTTCGAGTTTTGGAAGATAATACGTATAACTGAATGTCCATGATTTATAATGATAGTGGTACCATGAATCACTGACATACACTTTTTGGAGAGAGTCAATTTCTTTTGACTGTATTCAACTATTCATCGCAAAGATGGCTTAGAATTAATTTTTAGTTCAGATCAAATGAAAAAATGTCGTGCAAAATATGAACTGAAAAATGATCCCAAAAAGAATATGATTGGTCGTGTCAAGTACCTAACTCATCTGTTGCATTGCGCTGGAAGGTAAAGTCGTAGTTTCAACATTTTTCGAAATGATTAAATTAATTGCCCGAAAAGACAGTCAAAGAATCTCAATGCGTTAAAGTGATAACTACATATCGATTAGTTGGGAACTAGCGTTATGGGACATCAGTGTAATATTTCAAACAAGCTGCTGTACGATGACAGCGAAAGGAAAGTTCATAATCGTGGCTAACAGGTTTGTTGGAAGAATACGTTTAACAGATCAGTCTTTTCCGGCAGGTTAAGTCGTAACGATATCCGGTCCATTATAAAATATGTACGAATTCTGACATACATCTACACCTCCTGTTCCATTAAAATTCGCGACATAGCAAATGACAGTTGTTCTCATGATCATGGAAACTGCAGCTATTGTTACAGCAAAAGCTGTTGATTGCTTAGTCGTATAAATGAACCGATGACATTTACAACACTTCAAGACTTGATGAAAAAAGAATTTTGAACTTGAGATTTATAATTGTACAGAGAATCTTTTATGTTTCAAACACTTCATCATCAACCTGTAAGGGTATCGAATGGTAAACTCGACAAATACCACTATTTCGTTAGCATAAAGAAAAGTCTCAATCTTTTAAAGGCATTTTCCTGGAGTTCTAAGACAAAATTAAATTTCCTATTTTATTTCAATAAGAAGGTTCAAGACTAGTAATCATCTTACATCCATTTTAAACTATGTGAGACAAGATACTAGCAGTTTTAACAACAAATATGGCCGGGAATATGAAATACCTTAAACAAATTGAAAATAAAACAAGAATTACAGCAAAAAAAGGAGTTTTAATACTAGTTGCTTCTGGTTCACGATAATTAATTGGGAATAAATAGTAATTTCAGAATAATGTCAGTTTATTATATCGGAGATCCTTACACCATATCTAACAGTCGAATCATGAAAAAAAAAAAACAATGCAAGACAGAAGAGAAGACGGGGAAGACACCGTTCGTTTCCTTCTGTATCCAATTTATTACAACCAGTTTTTTAATCCTTTAAACTCTGTTTGATCTGTTCCTTACCATCTGTCCAACGTAATTTTTGTTATCAGCACTTCGTATCTACAAATTTGACAGACCATTTCGCAGTATCGATAGTCATTATGTTGTTATACTTGTTGAGGCTTTCTTCATCGTTTTAAGACAATCGTTTATCAGTGAGGATAATTGTCAGTGTTTTAAGTGAGAAACTAGCAAAGCACCTTACCGAAGCAAAGTTGTCGATAAAATATTAATTGAATTCCCTACTATCAAAGTAAGCATTAAGGAAGTTAATCTGTGCATAATCTTTGCTCTCACAAGTCTGTTTGCCTTCTTTTCTACTTGTTGCAGGATCTCGAATTAAACAAGATTTCTTATCTCAGCTGTAGCATTAATTTTCTAATTTGTGGCGTTGTTCAGTTCACATTTTTGAAGATTTGCAATTTTTCGACAGAAGGAGGAAGCGTATTATGTATGTGATTTATAAACAAAAATAAATGGTTGAGTGTATGGGAAACAAACAATTTCCTTGTATTCCCGTACCCTCTTCTACGTGTCCTTTCCCTTATAAAATGTCCTCGAGAGGTACTTATTATTATCAGTTTGCTTTGAACAATGAAAATTGTCAACATCATCTAATGCCAGATCTTGTCTATCGATTCTCTCCACTGAATTTTCTTATCATAGCATATTGACAGTACTTTGAAAACTTTGGTCCAGAATTCAAACATTTTGTATTCCATATATGCAATCAAAACCGATACATGATCGGTCCTGTATCTGGTTCTTTTTCACCTTGTATGAATGAGTGTCGATATATATGTCTTAGTTTTGTGAAAATAAGTATTACACGTTTTCCGAGTTCACGCAATGCGTGTATCCCAAAGTAATCTACTTGATTTTTAGAAATGGAGGATGATTAACAATGAAAAATGTGTTTGGTGAAATCATCATTTTCCAGCAGATATTTTGATCCTTGACGTCACCAAGAGATCTCTTCCCTGCACTACTTCCTCGACTAATTGATACACCATCCGATGTTCCTGTTGGCAGATAGAATTTTTACTTGAAATCATCCGACTAATTTTTGATGTATTTCCTACGATTCACTTTAACCTTCCAACCTCATTACTTAATAGACCATCTTTGTGAAAGCCATTGATATCCGCTCCTATTCCATCCATCTTTGTCCTACCTAATTCTCTACAACATTTCCGGAGAATGAATTCTCATACAACTGGTAGAAGCAGAAAGCCAAAGAATAATGTGTTTTGTACAGAGAAAACATTTTTGAACGCAAATTTTCATATCTTTCTCTTTTCTAATGAAACAACATGACAAAGTGTGGACTGCTTGCTTATCTGTTTTTGCTTGTCAACTAAAAAAATCGGTCATTTCATCTTAACCTTGTTTTTATCATCACATTGATATCATTAATTGGTGACTTATACATTCACGATGAATTGAATAAACGTAGCTTGAATTGATCAAGACATAATTCCCCTGTGGCAAACATTTATGTCTCTCCAAGCTCCCCATATTAGCAATTACCAAGAGTACTTTCAATGACTAAAATACAATTACAACGTAGCCATCTTAACATCGAACCATGCGAGTAACTTGGATTCCCTGTCATTTTTCAAATCGTTTGAAATATTAAAAGCATGTCGTATTTTTATTAAGAAATGAAATCAATTGTGCCAGGAAGTTTAAACTTAGCCTGTAAGGCAAAAGAACAAATATATTGGACTAATTATCGGATATTCGGAATTTGTCTTGTCTTGTGAATTATACCACTTCTTTTTAAGGATTGGCTCTTTTCCAATGAGTATATTGCCTTGTGACCGTCCTTGCTGTTTAGTGTATTCAGTGAGGATATAATAAAAATTCGATAATATTCATTGTCTCCGTTTACAAATACCTCCTCCCTCATCTAAGCGTACATAACTGCCTTTATTTCTTGTGGTGGGATTTCAGCCGTACGGCTACGACAGAACCGTCCCTTCTGCTTTCTATTTTCTCCTTCTTAGCTTGAAAAAATATGTTAGTTCTTAAATTTTCTCATAGCAACTGCTCTTTGCGCTGGAAGGAAGAACAGCGGCTTGTCCGATATCGTTGCATTGAGATTGCGTACATTATTCCTTTAACTTCTGAATGTTGAACATTTACGACGATCTTTAAACATCCAAAAGAAGATTTATTTGAGCATGGCAAAAAATGAAGTCTATCCATCTATGCACCAAATGAAAAATTATTTTTTCCAATTAAGCTAGAAAATGTGTGACAAAGTGTTGATGGATGCAACATTTCACCATAAAATGAAATAGTGAAACATTTCATATTCTTAAGCAATTTCCGACCATTTATTCATTCATTCCTCACGACGTACGATCTATTTACTTTGTTGTCATGTGGGGATGAGAGACGCTGAGCAGTGTACATGCAGAAGAGGACAGCGCAATTAGTCGAAATCAAACTGTTGGACCGATTATGAGTTCGTTCCGGCTGACTGGGTAATATTCGGTTTGAAATTATCGCTAACAAAAAGCGTATGGCTTGGATATCAGGACAAGTGAGACATTACGCATTCAGGCAGCTGTTTTTTCTTGCTGTTCAAGATGGGATAACTTGTTATTAAAATATTTAAACATATTCTGATTAACTCGTTTCACCAACGGCATCGTTTATCGTTTTTAAACATTACAAAGATTGTTTTTTTCATTTAAAGTTGTTTAAGTAACATTTTGTGCTTAGATTTAAGAAAATGTTAGGGAATTTATACAATTGAGATTGATGTTTTTTTTCTTTCATCATTACCAGCCTTTTGTAAATTCACAGTGCATTAGAGTATTTTAATTTTCTCCAGAACTTCAGAAACAATCTTTGCAATGTTTAAAAACGATAAACGATACTATTGATGACCGAATCAGTCAGAATACGTTAGAATATTTAATGATTTCCTTTAAGGTCTCTGAAAACAATAATGATTTATAATGTTGTAATTGGCCTTATTTGTAGTCATTTTAAACTTACTCTTAGGAATCGTTTGTCATTACATTATTATAGTGATGCATTAGGAGTTTACGAAATTGATAAAACAATTTGGGAACTCTCCCATCCATCTTTCTAAATTAATTCAAGCATTTTGGCATAGCAAAAGTAGTCAAGTGAATTGTCCTTGATTATTTCTTAATTGCATTACTACCGTAAAAGGCAAGATGATGACAGGAACAACCGCATCAAAAGAAATGTTTTTGAAATCAACTTGGCCATTTCAGTAACCTCAGTGGCTCAGTCCATTCGCCTGTTTTCGCTCTTAAATACTTTCGATTGTTTGTTTGAAAATCGTTTCGAAAGAGGCCGTACGGAATTCTCAAACTGTTTTTAGTTAGATAATTTATAAAACTTCCCATTTTCTTCACTACTTCAAGTGGATTTTGTAAACCATCCTTTATTTCTTGTTAAATTTCAATTTCGCAACAAAAATTTCAAAACGGTAAACATTTCAATATACAACACATTAATATCGCTGAGTAATAAGCAACCTTAAATGGTCTTATAGGCCATAAATTTGAACAAGTAGAGTCAGCTCTTTTTTCATTATCTATTAATTCATTAAAATTCTTTTGCACGATTCCCATTCTCTAATAAAATGAAAGTTTTTCAAATATATTAGAAGTGACTGGCGAAGTGTTTCAGATGAGCTTTTTCAGAATGAACTTCAAAAGTA
This sequence comes from Dipetalonema caudispina, assembly GCA_013365325.1. Classification (NCBI taxonomy): domain Eukaryota; kingdom Metazoa; phylum Nematoda; class Chromadorea; order Rhabditida; family Onchocercidae; genus Dipetalonema; species Dipetalonema caudispina. The sequence goes on along the minus strand of JABVXV010000047.1, from coordinate 171,310 downwards.
TAACACAAATATATTCATTGCAATAAAAGATTCTACCGAAGAATGTATGAAATGATGATTGTGTTTTTCAAAATTTTATTGTTACTTTCGTTAAAGATCGATGGCCTAATCAGTCGATGGATTAAACTAAGTGACCTGGTGGCCGGTTGGAAAGGAAGATAACATATGTAATCATGTTATCATCAGGCGATACATTATAATGCACACTTAACAATTCCACGAAAAATGATAGCTTTCCATCACTATGGAATAGATAGTTATCATTTTCATCTTTTTTTTAGTTTTGAAAAACAGCGTTAAATATTGCAATGAACTTTTAATTTACATGAAATTCCAACTTTGCAGTTCCTGTGTTAGTTGAAATTTCTGGATTTTTTTTCAAATTTCATCATTTTTAGTTGTCATTTTTTTGGTAAATTCAACAAACTGAAAAAATATTAGCGAATTGAAAATTTTGTGTTGTTAATGGAAGACAAAGAGGCGACATGCAGTCAAATTTCATTGAAATCATATTTTGGATGCAAAATCACTCCCATACCCACTTCTTTTATTAGGACAGATTTAAATTAAATTCTAATCCCAGCATTTTCAAACATGCATTTCATCATTATCCTTCCGCTCTCCTACTGGCATTTTGTTGAGGGTTTCTTTCTGAAATTGATTAGGAGACTGGAAAAAAAAGGATGGAATGGTCATGGAATCAAATTTCATTAAAATCCCATTTTTGGACATGTGAGATACTTCTGTTACTTAACTAAAACGAATTAAGCAACAATTTTTGACACAATTCTTTTACACTTTTCTTCATAAAAAAAGAACCAATGATTGTGTTTCCAGTTTCATGCGTGATGTGAGAAATTCGCCACATATCATTCTGGATAATTTGATATTTTTGGTCTATTTAGATATTATCGATTATTTTTGTTCAATCAGGTCTCGGATTAAAGTGACTGTTAACCTAGCCATTTAATCGTTACTGTTGAAATTTCACATCCATTTGCATCTTGCGATCGTTAGACTTCATGTAGTACTCGGGCCAAATTTCACAACAAATTGTTTATGAACTCGAAAAATTGAGAAATAATATGTCATTTGCAAGTAATAAATAATTATGACTAGCCGGTCAGCACCTTTGCTTTGTGCTCCAATTACCAGTGCACAGGCACTTTAAAAAAAAGATTGAGAGGAGTTTTTTTTCCTATTGGATCTTTCACACACCATTTGATATTACAACATTCGGAAAGGAAAAGAAGAACTGAATTGGAAGAATGACGTGTGGCTTATAATGTTCTGTGCTATTACTTCTTGTTATAGAATATCAGTTTCTATTTTAGCTTCAAAATTCAATTATATGAGATTCATAACAGATATTTACTTCACGGATGCAATTTTAGTCAATGAAGCTAACAAATTGCATTTCTATATTTTGTGATCATTCCCAACTCTCTTTTTCTGCAATAACTTTCTTTACTTTTGTATTAAAGACTTTGAAGAAGCAGGCAGTGGAATTAAAGGATTAATTAATTATTAAATTGTAGGTTGAAAGTGACGAATAATGAGTAATCATATCAGTATCCAAATGTTTTACGGAACTTTTGTGCATTTCTTCTACCGCTCAGAATATTTTTCCAAGTGGGAATCCCTCCTAAATTACTTTGGTAAAATCACTTTGTGTCTTTGGCACTTTAATGCCTGACTTTAGTCCTAGACCTATTACAGTTTAGTAATTGACATTTTACTGATAAGAGTTGTAAGGGGATAAATAAGCAATATAACTTCCTCCAGGTCTAAAAGATCAAAATCAGTATAGTACAATAAATGTCTATCATTTATCGCATATAGATTGTCATTAGGATCAAGTATATGAACGAATGGAACGAAATTTACACAAACGGAGGAAACTGAAATGTGCTTTTTTTGACAACAGAGGAAGTATTTTTTCGCTTTTTTGATCAAATTCTGATAACCTTTTTTTTCGAAAATTTTCAAGCGGAAATATTTCGGCTTTCTGTTTTCGAATGAAACTAATTTTTTTTTTCTTTTCAGATCAGTAGGTGTTGAATATAAGCACTCTTGATCCGTGTACTACTCAGTCAGCTGGCTGTTAACCCTTTAAAAAGGGAGATGAAAAAAGTGGAAAAAATTTTTTTTGAAGTGCTTATCAGATTATCTCTTACAGCAACGTATTCTATACCACAACTTTCAGTTTATATAATTAGTCTCACTTTTTCTTGAGATTTTGTTATGCTATGAAAAAGAATTGCATTGTAAGCCGCAAAAAAGGATGAAATGTCGAAATATTTTCAAGAAGACATGAACTTTTGATCTACTTCCAAAGTTTGATTTCTTGATGACTTGCCACGAGTACTTTCTGTTTTGGATAAGAAGTATTGTTTTATCAGTGCCTGCTTATATCAAACCAGCTCTATTCTAAGCATCACAACTCATTGAAAGGAATCTTCTATAGGAAGGTAAAAGCAAATTTGTTTAATAGTGGTCGATAACATAGTTGAATTTCTAACACCTTTTTTTAAAAAAATAAAATTTCAATGTTTTCTTAGACTAAGAGTAGAGTTGTTGTATGTTGTACATATTTTCAAGAAATCAACTAAAAATTGGTGATTTAATAGCTGATTCAACAGCGAGCTTTTAGTATAACTGTGAGAAAAATTTTTTTGAATAATTCGGCAATAAATTTATTTTACATATTGAGCTTATATTAAATTTATTTTCACACAAACCAAATTTTTGCAGATCCGGAAATTTCATTAACAATTCATTTCTTCCCTTCGTAAAGTAATTTGGAGAAAAAATTCACTGCTTTCTCTAAAATTGAATTTAAAAACATTTCATTTGTGTATAAAAAAACAAAATGGCACAAATAATGTGATCAGTTGTCTGCCATCCCGTAAATACGTAGTAGGAATAATCAGTGTTATAGGATACGGATTTTTATATTTGGAGATTCCGCTCAGTCACCTAGAATACCAATATTGTTACCTAGAATATCAAATAATCCGTGATAATACTGCGGTTTCAATATATATTTCTTCCTCACTACCTTCTTTATCATTTAAAGTTATTTTCTGTTTTTAATCTTATATCTGTCGCCATCTATCGTCATACCTACCTGATATCAATTTTTGCTTCACTTAAATGAGTGGTGAAACGAAGCATTTTATCGTGAATTCAATTATCAAATCTGCTCCGACGGGTGGATATCAATAAGTTTATGGAAAAATGATCCTTGCTTACTCATATATAATTATGTATATAAACTGCCATAATCTGAATGACTCGTTTACTTGCTTACGAACAAAGATTCATTCCTAACCTTGTATAAGAGAGCTGAGAATCTCAAATTCTGCAAATAGGCAGTCATGTTTTTTGAAGTAAGCAAAAAAATTATAATAATGAGCTCTACATTTCCGCTGTTCGGAAAAGTCATACACAATTTTCCTGTTTTGCTAGTCTTCTCACTATGAGAACATTATACATATGCATATATGCATGATAATTATTTAGGCTACCGGATGATAAAATTGCTGGAAAATTGAAGAGTTATCAAATGTAAGTAACCTTGCCTTGAGAAAATTCTGAACCATTATTGGGGTTTTCAGGAGGAATTGTATGAGCTTTTTGATTATTCTGGTCGTCTTATTGTTGTATATATTTATTAAAGTTTTCTTTCGCGATTCACTAACATTTGGCTAATTCTTTCCCCAGTAAACTTGATAATGAAAAATTTTTTTTGGCTGATAATTCTAGCAGTAGTGATGTTGCGATAATCGAGATTTTATAATTCACACATGTACGGCAGACAAATTTTTTAAGTTCATTTACTTATATTGTAGGCTCTAAACACACTAAACATATTTTGGGATCAGATGGGATTCTCGAACCTAAATAGCTTTGGGAGTTTTCCTTGATATCGAACGACAAGCTATCGAAAAATGGCTAGTTCTCAATTCGCTAACTTCCTGGCAAATGGGATAATTTGTTCTTTTCTTTTGAAGAGTATACCTACAGCGGCTTTTCCCACTGCTGTTTACACTATTCGTATCTTATAAATAGGATGAAGGGAGAATGAGGCAGAAATAACAATCTTAGGTTTTATAACAAGGAGGTTTGATCTTAAGGTACTCTAAAAAACTCATGATATACAAGTAATTACGGTAAAGATACTGTTTCCTTGAATTCTTCCTGGTTTCAGTGTTGTTCTAAATGTAATTCAAAAGGTAAGTATAATAAATTTGTATCATTTGAAATATTTTAAAAATCTAGCTGGAATTTAATTTTTCTTTCCAGTCAGACATACATCTCGAAGGTTTGCCCTGAGTATGGCAAGAAAATCTTCCTTTTTCACACCTATCCCCGCAATATCCATGCTTAACATATCAGCAGCTTTGGTTAATAAAGGAAATATTGGCCGAAAAAATAAGAAAAAAACTGATAGAGTGGCTTTAACTGGCAAAGGAAAGTCATTCTCAAATAAAGCCTCAAAATGTTATTTAAATTATAATAATCATATAAATATGCTTTTGTTGTAACACTTTCTCCATCAGTTGTAATTTACACGCAAGCTATAATGCTGAAATTTGAAATTGAAAGTCCTAACATTGTCTTTGTATCCTTACAAACTTTCTAATTGTTTTCCTCTAACGTGACTCATTGCATGATGTTTCTCCACGACTTCAGGTCAGAAAACTCTTCAAGTTATTCACTAAGTGCTAGTATCAGGGATCCCACGGATGTAATTAACAATATCTAAATAATTGTTCAATTTTATTTTTTCATTCATATTGCTTACATCCTTTTTGCAGTACAGTGATTAAGCAATATTTTTGATTACTCTTTTTGCGTGCTGCACTTCTTACCATGTAATATGAGGCATTTATTTAATATATTTTTGAGCAAAAAAAAAAAAGAATTTGCTTATTAATGAAGAAAAATACTGCGGCAGTTCCTTTGCTGATATTGGTTGGATATACTTGGCTTATACTTATCTGCTGTTTTTATTTAGACTTATGTAGGGCACACTCTAACGTAAAAATCTCTTAGGTAGTTTATAGTCTATTGCTTTTTGCTTAGTAATCGTTTAAGCTCATATAGCTTTCTCTTAAGCAGTACAACCTCGGTTGGCCATTCAACTTATTATTCTGTTTAATTCGTTTGTCTTCAAAAATAATAGACATTTATGTATGATAAAAACTGAACTGCATCAACTGGCACACATAAAAAAGTATGTTAAGATAGTACCACCTTCGATCCCATGCTTATTCTAAATTTGAAAATATCAATTGAATCTTTAACAAATTAATAATTCATGCAAGGAATGACTCATGTCCCTTCGAACATTATTACTGATACAACATAAAAATTATAGAAATTTGTTTATGGTTAATTAATGTCTCCCACGGTTATCCTTTTTCTCCAATGTACGCACAATGTTTAATTGCAGAAAGCCTAGTAAAAATCACCAAATTACCATTCTTTTTTTATAGTTATTAACCTTTCAGCTCTACCATAGGCTCAAACCAATAACAAATTTCACTGTGACACAACAAAAAATTTTATTTTGAAAAGATGAACCTTTATAATAGCTTCAGCTTAACATTTTTCGACTTATAACAAGAGCTATCTATCCGATGATTGTTTTTTGTTGTTCTTTCATTCAAATTTGTGGAAAGACTTTTTTTTCAGCTATTATTTGTCAGAAATACTTAAGGAAATTAGTTGTTCAGTGCTCTTCTACTAATTATGTCAGGTCGGATTGTGGTTATTGGTTTGAATCCACTCGTCGATATTAGCCATCAGAAAATTTCACGTTGATTCGGTTGATAGCAAATCAAATGTTTAAATTACAACTACCATGTAATTCTTGTAAAAACTTTTATAAGGGATGCAAATTCTTGCTTGCAACATTGAATTAGATAAGTGACATAAAAAGGTCAATATATGCGTGAGATTTTCATATCATTGGGACCTTTGATAACCTTTGATGACTTCGAAATGCTATATTTTCTTAGATAAATGGATATTGGGAAAGAAATCTGAACTGCATTAATTGCCAATGAAAAATAAGGATGTATAGGAGTTTGTTTCTCGAGTAAAGATTTCGTATTTTAGTATCGTTGGCGTGGGAAAAATTGAGCATTCTAGCAAAATAACTTTCTATTTCAATTCATTTATATGAAGTATCCACTCCATTTCAAAACATAAAACATCTGTCCCACTCGCTGAGAAAAATAGAAAAGTTTCAAAACAATAAGTAAGCAGGAACAATATTCGAGAAACCTCGAATGATTTTGCAGAATGGTTAGTATAAAAAAACGAAATCAGACTTTAAGAATGCATTAGCTGCTCAGAATCATGAAATCATTGTGGAAACAGAGTTTCCATGATAGGAGTAGTTGAGTGGCTAAAAAAACTAGAACATTTGATAAATTTTTGACCAATGCTATTTTCTCTTTTGGCTTCACAAATACATAATTAGAATGTGTTATCACCTAATGTATGTTAGCATTGGTCTTGATTCGTCCTATGATAATCTTCAGTATTATTATTCTGGAAATTATCGATTAATTTTGAAGAAAGCTGTGACATGCACATATATATCGAATAGTAAATTCTTTCCTGTCCGTTATTTTCTTGGTACAACAACAGTAAGAAAAACACTTGTCACTCCGACTCAGTGATCCATGTTGTTAGCAGCCATCTTGGGATCTAATCTAGTTCACTATGTTCGTCGAGTAATTCAACCATCTTTGAATCTAATACTAAGATAGAATAGACATTGTGTCTTCCTTAAATCATTTAATAATTCTTATTCAAGATATTCTCTATATATAACAAACTGTATTTGTTCCTTCACGTAATCCATAGTCTCTCTCTCTCTCTCTCTCTCTCTCTCTCTCTTTCTCTTTCTCTTTGATGTTCTCCTACGTACACTTCTTTATCTCAATATTTTTTTTATGAAACAAAAAAGGAATGAAAGACAGTAGAATATGATTACATTTCTAAATAAAAGTGGATAAAATGAGCTTCTTGGTTGGTAATGGACTAATTTAATGAGACTGTTCAAATGTCTCAAAATCTAATGAAAATGGCACCTATTTGTGCACATTTGTTTTGCATGTATTTTTCATCATTGATTCATTTGATTCGCTCGTTTTTAGGTTTTCAAGGATAAACAACTCGTATTGATCAATTTAAAAAAGTAGATTCACAAGAAATGATTAATTTATCCAACAAACAAAGTGATCAAATTAGATACCAAGGATGACAAATTAACACTGCAGCCTGGATTTGTTGGATCTAATTTACATAACCTCGATGAACTACTGGAAAGAGAAGGTTTTCTTGTTTTTTATCACTTTTTGTCTTAAAAAAATTGTTTTATGGTTGTTTCTAGTGAATAATGTGTGAAGAGGAATGAAGGAATTCATCACTGGTTGTTGAAATTCGTGTATTTTAGAAGCAAATAATTTGACTATATCAACAGCATAATCAGTGAGGTACATGAAATGCAATTATTTAACAACTGCAATGGCTAGTTTGCTAGGAAATTTAGTACAAAATGTCGACGAGCATGCAGTTCTACTACTTGAAATAGTAAACAATTCTGGTCGAATCTTGCTCGAATTGTCATCAGTAAGCAAGTTCATTTTATCCTACATATTTTAATTCTCCTGAGGATGTATTATCGAAAGTTTTCATAAGGTAATGCAAAACAGGGATGAAGCATTTGCCACGGTGCAAAACTGAGATAAAAATCTTCGGGTAGAGGTGATCGATTGTGTTTGAATTTCTCCATTATGATCAAATTACTGAAAGTGTTGTTATATAATTAGAATGAAGAGCAGTGGGATACGATAATGGTGAGTGAGAGCATGGATCTCTATTAATTAAGCAACATTTGCTTGTATTCATTGAAGTAAATGGGAAACTTATTTGCAAATCTTTCGAAATCCTCCATGCCTTTCTTTTATCAGTTTCAAAATATTTACAACATTTAGAAAGCACTTTTCGAAAACTTTCGCATACTTCTTTTTACTTCCCGAAACAATGGTTCTAGTTAACATAACTGAAACATCTTTGTTGTATTGATAAATGCAAAATCCCCTTAAAATATTGTTCAGGTTATTTGAGGATAATATAATAGTTTATCTGTGAACTAACCAGTGTCATCCTAACAATCTCTATATTGCATCAAATCATTTAATAGTCACAAGCTTTATCGATTCATTTGTTAGCATGAAAATAGGGCTGATCAAATTTGCAAAGAGAATGAGTCCATCTGATGCCCAAATCAATTATTACCCGCCATAATTATTTTTAACTATCGATCTTTCATTATGAACTGTCATTCTGCTCTGCATAATGTGTTCTATTGCAAAAAAAAAAAAAAAAAAAAAAAAATAAAAAAAAAAACATTAATATGATATACATTTAAAGTATAAAGCAATATGGAATGCCTTTCTTTTTCCATTTTGAACTTCACAACATTTCCAAATTAGTTTCATTTCTTTCGATAATGCACCCTGCCCTACTTTCTCTATAAATACTTTTGCCTGACGAGTTCGTTCACTATTGCCTTTGAGCTCCTCCTTTGTATTTAAAGTTACATACCCATCATCTTTCATGCTTATTCAATTATTCCATTCAAACAGCATCATTTTGCATTTCTTTTAAGATGCCTTTTTTTGGTTTAAATGATTCTGAGTTTCTACATTTACTTTACTTTCCCAGCACTTTTCCAGCACATAATTCCTTTAAAAATTCGTCTTTTCACTTCCGCTTTCCTTCAAATCTCCCAGAGACGGAAATGACTCGACAGGCATACTACTCCTTATAACTGCGATATCAGTACCGGTTTCAATTATATCTCGTATTATTATGTTTTGCAATCTGTAGCAGTCATACGCTTTTAACTGTTTCGTTGTGAGCTTCCAGATTAGAACTTGGAGTAATCAAAATATTGAACTATAATTATAAATTTACAGTTGGAGTTTAGTACCTGTTAGATAGAATTAGCGATAATTCGGGGATGAGTTTCTTGTTGACCAACATAAGACTGAGTCAATCACAGCGATCTGAATGAAAATTATTACAAAAAATGTATTGCTATCTCATGAAGGAAATTTTTACTTAAATACTAATCATAAATGCTGATAAATCTATCACATTGATATAGTAGTTCCTCATGAAAAATGAGAACGAGTAAAACATTATCTTGTCATTGACTAGAAATATGTAAACTTTATTACAGTTTTCTGTATTTTGCGAAATTTCCATTTATTTTCACTAAATATCTGGTCCTGTCACTAATTACTCTTTCTAATTCGTTTTTTCAATTTTCAAAATTTCGGGTTAGTCTGAATAATTTTGAAAATCTTTATCCACATGAATTTTTGGATGGTGTAAACGGAATATCACGAAAGATTATGTTTAAGGATCATTTTACAGGTGTCAAGTACCAGAATGAAGGATGATTGCGATGAGTGGCGGCAGATTTTCACTCGAATCGATTCTTATTTTAGGGATGATATTGTTCTTGAGGGTACAAACCATGCTTCTGCTCAGGTATTACCAATATATCTAAATAGACAGTTCTTTTTAAGCACCCGGACCTATTATCGGCCTTTTTGCACAGATCTTATACGAACTTTACTCGATGAGACCTTAATTTGGAAAGATAAGTTTCCTGATGTCTTAAATATAATTTTTTCATATCTATTAAGTCTGTTATAATAACTATTTACCCATCCTTTCATTCAAATTTGTGGAAAGACTTCTTTTCAGCTATTATTTGTCAAAAATACTTAAGGAAATTAGTTGTTCAGCGCTCTTCTACTAATTATGTCAGGTCGGATGATGGTTATTGGTTTGAGCCTATCCGTCGATATTAGCCATCGGAAAATCTGACGTTGATTCGGTTGATATCAAATAAAATGTTTAAGTTATAACTACCATGTAATTCTTGTAAAAGCTTCTATAAAGAATGCTATTTGAAGTTCAATTCTTGCTTGCAATTCGGATTGGTTAACAAATCGTCATATTATTATTGCAGATGAATTGAAGGCTTTTTGTACTTCATTTAATTAAGGGAGTATGAGAAAGGTTCAAATCGAATCAGTCTCCTTTGTTCATGGATGTATACAATTCCCCCAAGTAGAGATTTGAGGCTTTCGAAGGAGTATTTCAGGAAAGCTACTTCATTTCAATAAATATTGATCTGTAATATGGAAATCTTACAAGTTTTCAAGATTTATATACTTTTTTCTCAAAATAAAGAAAATTAATAGGAAAAGTTTATATATATCACATAGCGGTTTGACGAGTTTTTTTACTATTTCAAATGCCGAGTCTCACAACATAAAATTTGTTTCAAACAGGGTTGATAGTTATGGAGTAAAAATATCCTGTGAATTATTTTTAGTAATTCTTATGAACACTGCTAACAACATAATTTCTATCACATGAATGGCTATAAAATATGGCTGATTGTGGTGTACTGTAATAGAATGAGGCATCTCTTTTGTCGTTTTTACAGGAATTTCTGTTTTAAGATTAAACTAGCTGAACAAAGTTTAATTATTATTTCATATATTTAATGTATTGTACCCAATATTGCTTTGAAATTTGATGAAGCTACTTGGTAGGTAAATTTCTTCGAGATAGATGGCTCAATGAAACTTGGATGAGAAATCGCTTCCAAAATGTGTTGGTAAACAATGAACAAAACAACAAAGTTCTCATACAAAGATGAAAGTTAATAAATTGTAGAAATTGGTGGGATGGCGTTCAGAAATTTAAAAGTATCGGAATACTGAGATTTTTGTATTGCAAGAATTGAAACGTTCTTTCCTAGAGACGAATATTTAAGCGCTATCCTGCATATCTTTATTGTGAGCTTTGCCTTGAAGTCATATAAGCCAAAAATTGTATCTTTAATTTACTTTGGAGTTTCTAACCTTACAGATAATAGAACATTAACCAATAACTTAAGTATAATATCAATATTCCAACATTGCTTTTTGGTAGGAAAGACAAACTTCGTCTGGCTTAAAAGCAACATGACTGAAGAATTTGAATTGAAAATCAAATTTTGTTATGACTAATTCTTGTAGCCTTGCAATACAATCGCATTCTTACTTGCGTTTATTACATATTTGATTAAATTGCGAAACATTTCTTAGAATATTCAATTGCAGTTCTTAAATTATAATTCATAAAAATAATTTTGAAAGTAACTACTTTTGTAGTTTGAAAACAAGGAATTTCTAGGATATCATGTGAATTTAATAAAAGATTTGAGGGGTGAGTAATACAAAAAAAATATTTGGAAGTATCTTATTTGCAGCTCGGATGGTGTATCACAGCAGCCTACGTAGTTGTTATATTATTTGGAGCATTTGGGAATATGCTTACTATTATTGCTGTCCTTTACAATCCACAAATCAGGACAACAAGAAATTTTTTCATCCTTAACCTGGCTTTATCCGATTTTTTCATCTGCACTATCGCAGCTCCAATCACCTCTTATACAGTGAGAATAAATTTGTTTCACTTTCCTCATCTTCAGTTTTATTATTTGCAAAACTGTTTTATCATTCCAATTTTGAAATATATTCTTGAAAGTCACTTAATTGCTTTAATAATTAAACACTTGCTAAAAATTCCATCCTCGAATACGAATGACTGGAAAAAGAAATATGAAGTTAAAAAAAAGTCTCATATAATTCAACTTACATGATTTTCATTTTATTTAACTTCAAAATCCTAGTTCATGTTTAAATTTTATGCTCTTGTTTACTTCATTCACATCAAAATGATGGAAAAGAAAACTTGTTTTTCTAGGTGTTATATACATTCTGGCCATTCGGCTTAGCAATGTGCAAAATAACCGGTTCTTTACTTGGCTTTGGTATTTTTTTATCAACCTTTTCTATAGCAGCAATTGCTCTCGACCGGTAATTAGTTTTTACAAATTTGTGCAGTTGCTCAGCGAGGCCTTAAGGAACCGCAATTTAGAAATTGTTTTGGGAAATCAACTGCATTTGTCGCATTGGTATAAGTCTGACGTGAATAGAAATATGGTTGGATTTTTTCGAAAAATACAAAATGTTGGCGCTATTGAGAATTAAAATGTTTTTCAGCTGCGTAGTAATCATATTTCCAACAAAACGAAAACGTCAGCATAATTTGGCCCTATTATTATTTTCCTTGATATGGGTGATCTCAATCGCATTAGCATTACCGTTACTGATAACTTCGGACTTGAACACAGTGTTCGATGATGACAAATGCGGCATTTCCTTAAAGATCTGTCATGAGAAGAATGAAATTTGGAATTTGGTATGTTCTGTTGTATCGCCAAATTCTATCGCCATCATTCTTCAATTATGACGGACTTTTTGAGATTGCATTCTGCTCTCGAGGAAAGTAGAGTAGAAAAAAAGAAAAATAAATTTTCGAGAACAATAAAACTTACTTCTCATGAAGTCGTCGTTCTAACACTTCAATAGACTGATATCAGATTTCTCAGAATAGATTCGATGGAATGATTTTAGATGCCTATAAGTAAGCGAGCATATACTTTGGCAGTATTGTTAACACAGTATGCATTCCCATTAATATCAATTGTCTTTGCATATAGTACCATTGCTATGAGGATGCAAATTAGGATGAACAGCCGTCTGGCTTCTTCCACTTTCACCGCAAATGCTATCAATAACGAAAGGAGAAAGTGAGATTTCATATTCATTTGTATCAAAAATAAGACAGGTGTTATTTTCTCTAATATTAGAATAAGATAAGATATTAATTAAATTACCAAAGCTGTAAAATTGTTTAGTTAATCAGAAAGTGAGTCACTGGATAATGGCATAACTTCACGTTAGACAAGATCATACGTTCACCACTCACTGAGGCAGGTTTCTGGTGCCTTTTTTCATACACTCCTGTTTGATTTCTCCCTACTCAAGTTCCGGTGAGCTAATCGGATTCGTCTAAATTTAACGATTCAATTAATGACAGTGTTCTGGCTTGCTCGGTTTTAAGAATATGTCTGTATCGTCATGACCTTGCACAATTATAGCGATTAAGCATCCGAAAATTATTCGATAACAAATTAATAAATTAAGATTAGGCTATTAGATTAACGCTTCTAATATCTTTCAAGAAAGGATATTAACCAAACTCAGCTTCAAATTAAAAAATTAATCTAACAAAATTAATGATTATGTGAGAATACTAATTTTTTTTTCTTGGAAACCAAATGAATAGGAATGTACAGATTAGTGGCAGGACGACAACGACGTACACACTTATTGCTTATTTGCGTGGTGATCGTTTTTGCTGTAGCATGGCTACCACTAAACGTCTTTCATGTACTTAATACATTTGGAATTGTCGAATTTTCTGTGCCCTTGTTTGCGATGTGTCATTTGATCGCAATGGGTTCCGCATGTTTAAATCCTGTCTCATACGCATTCTTCAATCAAAATTTCCGGCAACAATTTGTCATGTTCTATGAAGCAGCAATAAGGTAATTATTTGGAATAGATATATAAAGCGGTCAGCAATGATTAATTAGTTGCATATAGTTGCTATTTTCTAATATAACTGTGATTTATTCTATGTTTCTCCTGAATTTCACTTTACACGTATCTTCCCTCTCCGTTTTAAAAAGGGTAATTGAAAATTTCAAAAGATTTTCTGGGTAAAATCCATTTGGATTCAAATGGTAGTTCTGAATTTTCATGGCAGCGAATTGAATGGTACCATATCATAAAAGAGAAAATTCAAGCTTTCAAGGAGAATTCATTTAACCATATTTTGTGAATTCGGTATATTTAATTTTTTATAACTTGGTCGAAACATTTTTTCAGAAGCTGAACAGAAAAAATTTGATAATCTCTTACATAACTTTTTGCTTAATATTTGATTACAAGTCTTGTTTTTTTTGTTCTAAATTTCCACTCTTCCTTGCAACATGTTTTTCATAGTCCTATGCTTCTATCCTCTTATCAAGGATCTTTAAAACAACTAATTAATTATTAAATGTGATATTTTTAGGAAGATTTTACAAATATTCGATTGGGCAACGCCAGCAAGGTACAATCGTGATCGATTGAAATACAATCGATCAGCGACAGATGTGGTGATTACCACGCGAAATGCTCCAGCTATTAATGCGCAATTTATGGGAAAAGGTGACGATGACGTGAAATCAGAAGAGGCTAAAATTGACTTGAATGACCATTATTAATTCACATTCATTATCTTATCTCAAGTTTTTGGTTGAAACTTTTCCTTCCCATCATATCGACAATTTACCAACAATATAACACACATCTTTTTTACACATCAAACAGCTCAGTAATCTACTCGATCACTTCCTTGCTTCAAAACAACATCAACTCAATTACAATAATTTTTTGTATGCTGCCAAATAATTTACAGCATACAAAAAATTATGCCTGAGTATTTCAGGGTACAATGCCTTATAAGGTTTGTCCTTAAAATTAATAATGAAATGGACGATGTATCACTTGGAACAAATTATCTGACAGTGGGATAAATTTGTTGTTAATATTTAAGGCTATTTTCTTAAGACCACAATTTTTGACCCAGTTACCTGTATTTGTCCAATTTGGATTTAACCACCTATTGTCTTAACCAGCAAGTTTGCAGCAGTGCGAACAACGGGGTACTATTACATGTTTGTGGCTGCAAACAATGATGTAAATGCCATGCTTATTTAAATAATCCAGATATTATTTCATTTTTATAATTGTTTAAGTGAGAAACAATTGCTATGCTACAAACTTGCAACGTTTTTTTTCTCTTTTTTCTTTCATTTATGTTTCTTTCCTCTAACAGGAATAATTGTTTCCAACTTGTTTAATGCATTTGTGGAAATGATCCATTTTAAAAACTTAATTTTCTCGCAAATGATATGGAATATACACTTTCACGAAATGTAAATTTTGCATTGAACTTTCCAGGGAGCTCAAATTCATGACTCCGACTGGAGCAGGGTATGTCTGGATTTCTTGGCATAGTAAATGTGTGATTTTATGTTTGTTGTGACAATTGCGGTGGGGAGTGAATAAAGATCACTGGATGCCACAACAAGATTTTGGTCATAATTATACCAATATTTCACATTTCAAATTAGCTGCGTGCCTTTCTAATCAAAATATTCGGGTTCTTTAAACCACAAAACTACTCGAATTAAGACTAGACTAAATCAGTCCAAAAACAAGTTGGTGATATTTAGAATCAGTAGGAAATGCCACAACAAGGCTATGATAATATTTCAACAATAAAAAAGTAGTACGCCACTTTTTTTGACGTGGATTACGTCCGATTTCGGAATGGCCTGCAATGACCAAAACGAGAGTCACATCCATCTATTTACAAAATAATCATTGACTGGAAAAGCTGATTTTACTTTGACTACGTATTTATAATTTAAATGTGAAATAATACTTCCATCCGTCCACCTAGTAAATCAGAGGTGTTCTTAAAGATATATCAGATATAATTATCAACGTTTAACAAACCTATTTGATGATATTAATCACGAAATGAAGCACTTCGCGATATTCTATCATTTGGAAGATAGCTAATACATCATTTTCATCCATAACGTCATCTACAACCGCTCTTATCTAATGGAGAGGGTTTGTTCTTGTAAACATGAATCTTATCATCCCTTGCTTCGTTATCCAACACCTTCCAAACAATCGTATTGTGCGGAATAGGTGTAGCTCTTTCGGCCAGCATCTTCTGGTCGTCAATAATACGGTACAAAGCAGACTGTCATCATGTCGTACTTCATACTCACTTCTTGTATTTTGTCAAGTAACTAACTATTGATCTAATGAAATTACCAACTAAAACTTAACTGAAGAAATGAGAAATACTACAAGTTTACTAGTATGAATAAGAATCGAACAATAAGCCTAAAATTGACAAATTTGGTCATTACAGTTACATTATGAGGTAGCTGAATGAAAGCTCATGACCAATACAATGAGTGCTTTCAGCAGGGAGCAAAAATCATTTGAAGATTTTGATGATTCTGCTTTCATTTATCAGTAAAATTTGATGCTTTTGATCTATTTTACATTTACTTCCTCCTCGCAAATTCCATACACACTGTAAGTCACTAAGGAGCAGGCTATTATCAATTATCTTAATTATTAAATGATTTAAGAAGAAAATTGAAAAATGCCACAATTGAAAAATCAGTATCTGATACAGATAGATAGAACCCAACAGGCAGCTTTCCTTTACCCGTCTCAACATTCTCATTTTACCCCGCCCTCACCTATCCATCTTTCCCCCGTCACTCTACTCCCACTTCCGCACTCTCCTCCCGGTATCAGCGAGCACCAATCGATCTTCGCTCACCACTATGCATCGTACGTATATTTTCATAGTGTCTACTTTTCACTGCTGTTAATAAAACGCGGCCGTTAAAACCACTGCGTAAAATGGAGTGGTTAGAAGTTAGAAGTTAATGGGTGAGAATTGTGCTGTTGTACAGTTGATACTAATGATTCTATTTGTGCGTTATCTTTTATCATTCTGATGGATATATTAGAAAAACTATGGACTAATTTGGAATAGAGGTTCACCTGACTCTTTGCCACATTTATGAGCATCGAAGTCGGAGAATCATTGCAGTTCAGGTATTTCAGGTGTGAGACGTAACTTATTGGAAGAATTGACGGTTTTTTGTTGAAATACATGAAGTGCTTTTGTGAAGTCGATTAAAAACGATAATTTCTTTCGAGAAACAACTCATCTTTACTGTTAGTTTTTAAATAATGCTTCAGACTTTAATTTTATTATTTTGTAGGCATTTTTCTGTTAAATATGTCTACATAGCTTATCGGTATTTTGTTGACTGAAATAGTAGGCCTCATTTTACATTTCTGTTTGTTGTGGCATATATAATAGGTTGTAGAAATTTTTTTTCCCTTTTTTGTTGTGTTGATTGAGATGAGTAGGACAAGTATTGCAAAAATGTCCAGTAAAGAAAACTGAAAATAAAAGTAAAGTTGAATGTATTCAGGTCAGGAGGTCCTCATTCTGCTGTTTTAGTCAAAAACGATGATTCTGCCTAAACTTTATGATTTTTGAAATGACAGTTCAGAAATGCTGTGTTTCAGATTAAGGGATGGTATTCATATTGCAGTATGCTATTTATCGCATCAAAGGATCTGGCCGAGTAATCAATTTCTTGATAAGTTCGTTTATCCCTTCTCTTTTTTTCTCGAAGTTATGTTTATCTGTTAGTTATGGTAGGTTTCCTCATTGTAAAAGACTGGCGTCTTCCAGGACTACGGTCGTGCTGATCGGCAAAAAACAAGCAGCAGTGTATTCCAGTTTCACTCCACTAATTCCTTTACTTATCTTTTTATCGGGATAGCAGATCTTCAGCAACCGACTATATGATTGGGGCAGAAGAGGAAGGTCTTGCGGAATCACTTATGAATAAGGTTTGTTTATTGTTCTTTCCAAAACACTGCTATTCTGCTTCGGGAAACTGCACTACTATTCTGTTATCGCATTTGTATTTCGGATATTTGTGTAAATGTACATCGCAGTAATCAAAAACTGAGTTAAAGGAATTTCCAATCCAAGTGGAAGCCATGGAGCAAGAAGATGGCGAAGTCAGCGATGCGTCCAATTGTGATGTAAGTTTATTTTGACACGACTGGAAAGAGAATTTAGTATTTGGTAGTGCACTATGTTACGAATATTTGTTTATAGTATTTTTTTTCCTGTAATGCGAAATATTAGCACAATACCCATTTTAGGTGGTAAATGATGAAGGCGAAATAGTGGATCAGCAAACGAGCAAGTCAAGTCGTAGAGAGGATGATATATTAGTGAAGACAGACGTTAATGTTTCGAAGAAAACAGCTCTTGAAAAATTAAAGAATATGAGTTTCAGTTCCAGATCGAAACTTCCTGTGCGGAGGTTAGTACTAATGCATTTCTTAACACATTTCATTTCTCCCTCTTGTGAAATTCAATTTCATAAAAAAGTTAATTTTGGCAGTAAATCCCTACAGGTTTCTTTTTCAAATTTCTGTAGGTTTCAATTTTCAAAACAAAAGATGCTGTTTTTTGCAGTTCATCAATGGAGCGACGAGAGAGAGAGAGAAAAGAACGACAAATTCTCACGTGAGTTTCATATATATATATATATATATATACATATATATATATATACATGTTATTTATTTGTCTACTTATTTATTTACTTATTCATTTATTTATTTGCTTGTTTAATACTTTTCAAGAAGATGCATAAATTAATGATTTCAGCACGCCAAAACTGCAGCATTCACCGCGTCGCGACAACGATGAAGAAAGGCGGCAAAGAAAAAGGCGTTGGGAAGAACGCAGTGATGAGGTATTACTGTTCATCCTGTTCATCTCTACTCTTCCATCCTTACTGTCACAATTTCTTACCAAACCTCTACCCAACTTCCATCGTCATCTGTAATCTCTTGAAGTTTATCTGTTTGCGATTTATCAGTAGCAGAAAACGATAAGCACATTCTTGGAATGCCTTTTTTCATTTGATAAACTTTCTAATTATGGGATGAAAATTTATGTTGAGATAGTTACTGTTAACTTTTCATGTTTTTAGCAGGACCGTCATCAGACACTTGTTGAAGAACGACCTAGGCCATTGAGAGAGGCTGTTGCAGCTGCCCATGTGACATCGTTACCAATAAGTAAACCTGTGGAGCCGGCGCGTCCTAATGATCAGCCTCATACGTTGCGTCAACGTGTCGAAAAACTCATCAGTGTCCAGGAGAGTGAGGTAAAATTTTTTTGTTGTATGGATGATTTCCTACCTAATTGTTTTTTCCTTACCATTATTTACTCCAGGCTATTAATATGTCCGACAAAGAACTCAGAAATGTGATAGCACGAATGTGTGACCTCAGTAAGGAGCAGCAGCGGTTACAGCGAGGTCGGCAAACTCAATTTGAGTAAGTGGTCTGAATTATAAGTTTTGTCACAACCCATTGTTTTTAGTTGAGAATATAATGAATTATTGTTACATGTCATGAATCGTAGTTTATGTATTACAAATTTGAATTCTACTTTTATATTAAGTCTATCGTTTTCGACTCGTGGATAGTTTTATGAAAACCTATCTCCAATGATTTGTCATCTTTCTTCATTGATTAAAGAACAGTGGTTGATTTGTGATTTATATCCTTATGAAATTTCACAGTACACTGCGAGAAATATATATGGAGGTGAAGGATGACATTGAGAAATTATACATCCGCGTTCCGGTGCATTTGAGAATGGATCTTCCGCTTCCACCCCAAACTTTACATCCTTCTGCTTCATCTTCTAGCGGTATTTTATCAATTCTCATATTTCAAAGTATCTATTTACAATTCTTTTGCTAAATTTTTCTCATATTTAGTCAGAACTAATTTTCCTTTAATTTATCTTTTATAACCAATGATGTGTTGGAGGAACTATTCATTTAGTGTGAGGAAATTCATGAATGAGAATTACGTACAGGAAATAGGAAGAACTATTCATTCTTTTCTGTATACTTGTTTTTCATGTCTTTTCAGGTCCATTACAAATGAACGGAGGAACGACTGCTTTTCAACTGGAGCAACGGTTCCGTTTACCAAGTCTTTTTGACCCACCTCAGGTGGTTACAAGTGTTAACGTGCGACTGAATCCTGGTAATGATCCTGAAGTCGCTGTACGAAGTGAAGAAAGATGCGCTGCAGGACGAATGGGATTCGGTGATATCGGAAGTGTTTCTAGCGATCCACAGAGAGTATTGGGTGGTAGGAATGGGACAATTTACAGTGGTGGATTGAATGAGCACGGAATATTCGAAGATATAAATCGAATTGGATTGGGCAGTGGTGCATTACCAAGGAACGATGCTGTATCGAATCCAACTACTGCTGTGGAACGTGTACCGCATGCAGGTTCAAGTTCGGAACAGACAGTACATTCCGTCAACGGTAAAAAACCGTTGTTTCCTGGCTTGAACGGTCCTGCCCATTTAGATCAGTCCGCTTCAATGATTCCTTCAACAAGCGCTTGCGATCTTGGTCCTAAGCCTCTATTCAGTAGGTTAGACTTCGGTGATAGTAGTTCTAGATTTTCTGGAAGCGGACCTTCTCATGAATTATTTCCGAAGATTGCTAATGATCTGCCACCTCAGATGGGTAGCTTTAGCGACCGCCCAGCGCCACTAATGAGCTTTGGTAATACAGCCAGTCCAAATCAGGCATCTCATTCCATCGGACGACAAATTTATGACACTTCTGACAAATCAGCAACCTCAACGTATGCTGTGGTGCAGACAAATGCTTTAAACAAAATAGAATCTGGAGGTAAGTGCTGTATGAATGTTGCATCAATTTATTTGACTGATACTGGAATATATGCGAGGAGTAGTGTTGAAGTGGTAAGGACGTTAATTTGTTAATTTTCGTCAAGACTAAATCCTCCTTATTTCCGGTTTGTATGTTCACTTCCAGAGAATGATGGTGGCATACGAGCAGTAAGTCAGCACTGCTTCATGCATTCGGGATCACAAGGTCCGACTAGTTTCATCCATTCGAATAAGCCTTCTTCTCCGATGTCTGATTTTTCCCCGAATGTTTCATTGAGGTATTTTCTGCAGTTTATTCTTTTATGATAATTATTAAGTGCCCTTGAATTGGAGAAGTTTATCCATCGAATCATTTGGAAGCGACAAAATTTGTCTCCATTAAGTTGTTTAGATAAGCTGGAACTTTTTTAGTGACAATGAGTAACTATCCTTTTAAACCACGCCGATCCTATCACTGCTAATCCCTTATCTCATATAATTTATTATTTATATCTTTTATTGAATCAACTTGACATTAAAATGGAATTATTAAATGCAGTTGTTTACTTTATTAAATTTTTAATCAGAAAAATATTTCAGGGCAGTGTCAAATTCAGTGGATACCGACAATACTCTGTGTAGCACCACATATCATGAAAGTCTTATTCATTTGAAATCAAGCGAGATTCAAAGCAGCTCGCAAGTACCTCTTCCAAATCTTTCCGAGCCACCTCCACCGTTTGGCACAGCTCCTATAAATGGTCCAGCTATATTACCGAGCAAATTATCGAATACAGTTCTTTTGAATACGATGCAGAGTTCGAATATTGTGGCACCGCAAACAATACCAGCACCAACTGGTTCTACTCCAGTATACCCTTCGGAGCATGCAGTTGGTACCATTCAACCTATTTCTTCAACCTCTACTAGTAGCGCGTTGAATGCTTTATCTGGGAACAACAATGCTTCACAGAACTTACAACCACAACCCGGGAATGCTACCGTTGCCGCTACACAGCCATTAATGTCATTACATTCCGGATCATCTGCAGTTAGCGT
Organism: Dipetalonema caudispina; assembly: GCA_013365325.1. Taxonomy (NCBI): domain Eukaryota; kingdom Metazoa; phylum Nematoda; class Chromadorea; order Rhabditida; family Onchocercidae; genus Dipetalonema; species Dipetalonema caudispina. The sequence continues at coordinate 149,847 of JABVXV010000047.1, read as the reverse complement.
TCCGCCTCCTGATTTCTCGGTTCCTCCACCATTAACACCATCATTGACTGCAAGAACAAATGTTGGTACATCTATTACTACTAATCTATTAAGTCATACCGAACCAACCAGTTCTGCTGATTCAAGGGCAGGACTTTCTTCAAACCCAACTCTCCAGAGAAGTTTGTCACATACGAAGGGAGGAGTATTGACAAACAGTACTGTATTGAGCGGTTTACCTTCAATGAATGTTCCGCCACCTACTTTTTCGGTACCACCTCCTCGAGCACCAAATGTTGGTCCTGCATTTCCTACCCCTCCACCGATGGCTGCTGGTGGAATAACTTCTGGACCCAGACCCTCTAATTTGGTATCTTCCATAGCTCCGCCGCCGCCAAATCTCATGTCAGGACCGGTAGGTTTAAACTGTCCACCACCTGATATGTCCCAACCTCCGCCTAATATCCGTGGTGCGCTGGGTGCGAACAATCCGGAAAATGTTCAGCAGATGGTCAACGCAGTGGTTGGTCAATCTACCGTAAGTGGCCAGACACCTGTAGAAGTTGTGACAGAATTAATCGCAAATGCTTACAGTAGAGCTGGAAGCATTAGGCTTCATCATGATACATCGTTAAAGCAACGAATGTCGATGACCATGGAGAATACCGTCGTGATCAATAAAATGAGGGCTCCTGCACCAGCCGGACCACCAAGGCCACTTTCTTCGGTAGGCAAGTTGCCACCACCACTCATGCTTTCACCTGGAACTCGCGGTGGTCCAGCTTCTAGAATTTCCAGTTTTAATAAGTGGAAAGGATCACAAATTCGATCGTCGACAACTCGTCTGCAGCAGCGTCAAAAGCGACAAATCAGCGACATGGTAGCCATCATTCCAGATGAACATGGTAATTAAGCTGCGTTACGGTATTATTCTTTAGGAGGTCGGGTAGTCAAAACTCTTATAATTTCGTTTTTTATGAATCAACTTCCCCAAAATTTAAGTTATTCTTTTTCTAAAATTCTCTTCATACTTTCAATTTGTGGGAAACAAAAAGGACAAATTTCAGACCATCCCAGTTCACGCGAAGAGCCAGATGACAATATTTTTCTGATAGTGTCTGATGAAGAGGATGGCAACAAGTAGTGATACAATTGGAAGCCATCACTTGTACATCAGTATTTCTCACACAGATATTGCGCTTCGGTAGGAATATTTTCTAGGTTAAAACATCTAATTGGACACCTAGACGTACCATTCCGCAACCAAATCGGCCCAAGTGTTCACATAGATTAATCACCCTTACCCACCGTTAGTAATTAATTTATGGTTATTATAATACTCTACTTTTGTTATTTGTATCATTACCTCACATGAAAGTAGGTAAGTCTTATTTCTCAAGTTTTGATTATGGTGAATGCCAGTCGTAGAAAATAGGTGGTGTTACCGTATGTTAACACGTTAAAGGCGTGATTTGTGGATGCTATTTTATAATTTCTTTTCCCCAGTATATTCATCTTCAAGTTAAATTATTCCAAGTGTACATTTTTAAAAGTATTAGAAATAAGACTAACAGCAGTAAGGAGTATTGTGGGTATTTTGGATAGCTTCTATAATTGTATTTGGATAGATGGTCCATCAAATCGTTTTTTTCTTTACATGCAATATTGTTCTAAAATTAATCAGTTTAGTATTATTTTTCTCCGCTATTTTGCATTTGTTATCTGTTTTATATGCTGGTTCAGTTTGGAATTGAAATAATTGGTAGTAACTGCTTCTAAAATATTTTCCGAAGATTTTAGCACATTCTGGAATTACCCCAACACCATTTAAACCTACTTCAACGTTTGAATAATGACTATCGTATCTTTCTAAATTTGTTTTATTTTTTTTATTTCGATTCGTGCATTTTAAGATTTCCAGGATTTCGTTTTCAATATTTTGTAGTTATGCTTCTAACTTTTAACATTTTGGATTGTGAATGGGTTTTTCGAAAGACCGTTATTTGTTTTTGAAACAGCATCGGCTGCAACGGCGTCAACAGTCGACAATTTGCGACCAAATCGACTCACGATTTTATTTTTATTTCGTTCCCTTTTTCTTATCATTGGTCATATTAATATTTCTTTTAACGAAAATTGTGTATGACACATCGTTTTATCATATTGTGAATATATTTAAACATTTTGAAGTTGTCATTTTGCAAGTTGTGGATTTTATTTCAATTCGACATTTTGCGCTTCGATATGAAGTTTTTTTTTCTTTTTTTTTTTGTATTTCGCCTTTTATCACACAAAACCTTCCACGAAACCCGTATCCGGATACTTATTTCAGCACGGTGTGGAAGTGGCAACGGTTGGACAGTTTCGAAGCACGACGGGTTATGTAGCCCAGAAGCTTCCAAACAAGCTGGAAATGTGGTGCCAGGTGTTGGTTGGTGAAGACCGTACGTCCGAACCACTGATGACTTTTGACCGATGAGTAGATTGAAAAGAGCGATTTTAACGGCTCGCAGTGTGAACCTTTATCAGGAGATTTGCAAGTTCTATCGGACTTGCAAATATACTGCTATCCAGGGGGTTGTGTGGTACGAGTGATCGGACAGTCCAAATAGTCACACAACACAGCTCATGACTTGTAAGCCATATGTCGGTAAGGTACAGGAGGTGTACTGCCGGTCCAGTATTTAGTTGATGGTTGACTACTTTGCATGAGGGCATAAATCACTTTTTTCTGTTTTCTGTGGCAGACATGATTTTTAATTTTTATCACATCATTATGATTTAATGAAAGGAAGAAAACGGTTGGTTAATTTGTAAAGCGATCGTTGATGTCTTGAATCATCATCAATCAATAGGATATCCAAGTGAGTTTTTTTCACAAGTAGCTCCATTCCGTATATACAATATGAAAATAGTGGAGTATGCTATCCTGTTCGTTCCTTCATCGCTGGTTAAAAATTGTGCTCTACAATGCTTCATTCGTGTGTTGCTTTAAAAAAGATTTTGAAGCACTTTTGCAAGGGAAATAGGCGGTTTCGCTTGGAGCGTAGGGGAGAATATGAAAAAGAAAGATTACATTAAGGACGAGATAAAGATTTTCATAACTAGTTATTCATTGAAGGTAATGAAGACAACTGGGAGAGATGGAGGAATGGACTGATCCCATACATGTAGAAAATATAAATTCGTGGGGGAGGGGGAGATTTGCTCGCTTCGCATGTCGCCCATCATGCTTTTCGTAGGAAACAGAGGAGAGGTCATCACTCCATCCCCTTTTTATTCTACATCATCAATTTATATATCTCGATGGCGGTGCAGCTGCTTCGATTGTTTACTCGTAGTAGTGTGACTTTTCAAAATTTTTAGTTCCAAAAAATTTAAATGGTTCAATAGAAATCTTTTCATTTTTAGTTTTCCATAAGAATAATACAAGAAATTTGTCATCGTATTACACAATCAGGACTAAAATAAGGGCTCTACTGGAATAGAATGCCTCAAGAAAAAGAAGGAGTAATTGTAAGACGAAATCCAAATCAACAGTTATCTTTTCTGTTTTGAAAACCCGGTGATGCAAGTGGAAGGCTTACTAGGATATGGTTTGCACAGCCGTACCAAAGCAGGAGAGGACGATAGTGAACTGTCGTGCAATATAGCTGTTAGGTTGTAAAGTTGCAAGATAAAACAAGTTTTTTTTTTTTTTTAAATCACAGAGGTGGATGTTTCTCTGGGGGATGTTAAAAAGTTCCTATATGTAGCAATCTGGAATTATATATTGTAAGCGGAGTTTCAACAAATTTCAACTCTTAAGTTCAAGAAACATCTTTCTTCTGATTTAACGTACTTCATTGTTATGCACTTATTCATTAGTAGTAGACTTCTAGATTAAATTAAAATCTTTGTTATTACAGTAGATTGGTGCACGCTCGTAAGGTTTTTCTATTTTTCCAGTTAGAAAGTATTGCAGGTAACATGCAAAATGGGTTTTTGAAAGACTTGAAACTTTCCCGGTTTGTCCGGAATTTCATCCGGAATAAAACTGCTTTGAAAAGAGAAAGAAGTGAAACATTTCCATCCAACATTTTATCCTGAATTTACTGTTTGATCTGGAAAACACACCAGTCAGTTATAGAATGTCGGCTTAGATGTTTCTTGTAATGAATGGTTGCTTCTTCAGCTTGAATACCACACTGTCCCGTCAGTTTGGTGTGCTTCGCCATCCCATGTATTTTTCATTGAACTATTGAGAACAGTGCTGATTACTTTTGAAAGATAAATCTTCTACGCTTCCGGAATTCAGGATCTCAGCGAACATTGGTAATAAGGAAAACGGACAGTCATATTTCCTCCCCCCTTTGGGCGATTGGAATATTTCGGTTAGAAAGTATTCGAATTGCTCACAGTTGTAATATATAACCTGTGGTGGGAAAAACAACAAAATCTTACTGTTTGTATTCGATAAATCCATTTTCATACCCATGCAATATTTCATCCTTCTCCTGGAATATCCTGTATGGGTACCAGTGATACATAAAGCTCCCTAAAAAGTCCCCATTATCGCCAAAAAGTGACATCCTATACTTTTCCATTAAACTTCGACCCAGCTTTTGAGCTGCAACAGATTACTGTTGTGTCTAATATATTGCAGCGTTTTATTGCGTACGATAGCAGATTGGTGAAATCTCGGAGTGGATTAAGCGAGCGAGGGCGGTTGATAAGATGCGAGTTGTATTTGGTTTCCTAGAATTAGGTGGGACTGGAATGTTTCAGGATATGCTTTATCTTAAAATATGGCATTGGACTCCATTTACTTTATTTTTCTACTTTCACTATGTCGCTAGATGTTTACATTAATCTACATGAAATTCACTGTTGAATTTGAAATTACATCCCGCGGTATATATATATATATATATATATATATATACATGTACAGTATAAATAAGCCCTAGTTTGGTATGCAAAAGTTTCGTTCCATACGTTGCACGTCACTTTAACGTTTTTGTTCACTGCAACACTGCAACATTTTATTTGCACATTTGGCTGTTATTGCATTATAGGCATATGTTTCCGTTTTTAAACGGTATTAGAACTTCTTCAGTTTTATTCTGGGAAGTTAAAAGGACTCACTTACTTTTTCCACTTCATTTCATCACTTCGATCAGACTTGGGGTGGTTGAAGTTTGAGCTTCTCTAATTTAAGGTCAGGATTTCATAAGAGAACGAAACGAGGTTCTTGTATCCACGATTCTGAGATCCATAAAACCGTGTCTCACTTATGTACATAACATTTTCATTTCACTGATATGCAGATATTCGTAATTTCAGTATTGGTCTCAAAAAGTATCCGTTGGTCAGGTGATTGAAACGAATCCAATATGTTTTCACCTGTATATTCTTCTGGTTGGTATTAGTATTTATAAAATAATCAAACCTCTGTGTTTCATTTAGTAGATGACCTTTCTGGAAATCAAAAGGATTTTGAATATTCAGATGAATATTATATCATAATTCAGTCTGTGTTTAGGACTCATCATCAGTTTGAATGTTACTATAGCAAATGAGTTTCAGGAGGAGTGCACGTGCCACATCCGATGTTCATGTCGCTTCAGGGTGTCCCTAATGCTCAACGCATGTCTTATATCCCTGCACTTCATCCTTTCCCTTTTCCTCCCTTTACACCGAACACTTTTCCACCACTGCATCGAAATGGAGTTTTGGTGGGACATTACAATACTGAATGTCCACCTCAGCCGCGAAAGTTATTTATCGGTGGTTTGAGTCACGAAACAACCGATGAGCAGGTATCATTCACATGTAGAAGAGTCGCAGCCTACTTATAGTTACTAATCCTTCGTTAAGAATGATATTTCCTGGATGAATCAGAATTTCATTATAAAGCTTTTCGAAATTTCTAACATTTTTTGTAAAATACATGGATTTATTTTAAATCACGAATAACTTACTATGGCTATAGGTTTTTCTGAGATTTGCTGGGTCTTCGGCCCGTTTAGGAATGAACAAAGTTTTTACGATGATTCGTTTATCTAAGAGCTGATCTGTTAAAGCTACGACAGTATTATTCACAATGGGGTACTGTGGTGGACTGTATAGTTATCAGAGATCCACAGACAAAGTACTCACGTGGGTTTGGATTTGTTACATTCGCAACAATACAAATGGCTGAAGCTGCTATGGCTGACCGACCTCACACCATAAACAACAAGGTATGTACCCATTCGTTGTCAGATGACATTTAGGAATTGTTCCCCGCGTTCGTCAGATGACGTTTAGGAATTGTTTCCTGCGTGTATTATTGTGTCAGGCTTTATATTCATGTTTAAAATACTTATGATACTTTTTCTTTAGGTTGTTGACCCAAAGCGCGCTATACCTCGTGAACAGATGTCACCCCTCCTTCCAAATCATCCTCCATCATTCCTGGAAATTGAACCTGATCCGGGATGCAAATTGTCTTTATCAGGTAAAATTCTTTTCTCTTCTTTGAAAAGATGTAAGTGACATAATATTCTTTGATGTTACAAATGACTGTATCTTTCCGGTTTTGAAGGCATTTATTTCAGGAATACATTGGGCATGGCACACAGTTGATGATCTACGACAGTATTTCGATAATTTCGGGACTGTTGAGCAAGTTGAAATTTTGGGCAATCCTAGAGGACTTGGTTTTGTTGTTTTCGAAAGCAAATCTTCTGCTGATAAGTGTTTGGAGCATGGAAAAATCCACGTAATCAATGGCCAAAAGTGTGAAATTACTGTAAGTTCAATTGCCAGATTTATGTATTATTGTTTGTAAAATATTACGATAGAACTGACATAATATTTAATAGAAACAGGATGTTGTTTGTTATTTTTTTTGTTTTATAACGCAACCTGAACTTATTTTACAGCGCAATCCAATTGAACATTCTATCTATCAGCGTAATGATACGTATGATGGTAATGACTCGGAGATAGTTGATGAGCAAGCTGATTCTACTAGTGCCAGTGGGCATGAAACACCTGATGAAGGTTCCGTAAAAGCTCTGGAGAATGGTTTTGCGAACAGTTTGAATTTCGCTGAAGCGGAAAATGCTTGCACTTCTTGTGATGCTGATGCTGCGCAGAAATCAAAAGAAAATGCAGGAAATAAGAAAATTATCAAGTCGCCAAAGACAGAGAAGGAGGATGTAAATGCAAAGTCCGTCAAAGAGGCAGGGGATAAAAAGGATGCGAATGATAAACGTGATAGAAAGATCCCACAAGTGAAAACTGATAAGAAGAAAGTTAAGAAAATAAACAAAAATTAAAAAGTAAGTGCAGGTTCAGGATAAATGGCAGTTTATTCTATTTTGTTTTTTTAATGTTTGAAATATTGAAATAGTTTTCTGAAGGTATGTCATTCTCTATGGTGTTCTGCATTCTATTTCTATAATTCTACACGGTATTTTTTCAGTGACTGGACCTTCTGCTTCGTTGCCTTATTACCAGTAATACAGTATTTAAAAAGGATTCACAGATACTAGGAATTTTCATTGGTATATTGCAGTTATTTGTAGGGCTACCATCCACTGCTCCGCCTAGTTGCAAGAATAACTAATGTTTTTGCCCTTTTTTATACGAAACATCTTTTGAAATTTTCTTATTTCCGTAAACATTAAATCAGCGATTGCCGTCATATATAGTTGTAGGCTCGAGGCATAGCAGCTTTATTTCTACGAGGTTTATTAATCATTGAAAAGTGTGTAGCATCTATTTTTAAACATTTTTGCTCAAATTATCTCATCACGCTTCATAAACGTCGTACTATTTGAGATTTACATGCAATCACAATTGCTTCTCCATTAATCTCATTAATTTCCCTCCTATTTCGTAATATTTTGTTCATTTTAATTTTACCGTTCCAGTCGAATTTCGCTCTTTCGTGGACGACTCTGTACATACACCGTTTTATGCTATCATTCATATGAACAATATTCATTATTCTTATTTATTATTTCAATCATTGATTCTATAAAATATGTTTCAAGTAGTTACCAATTATTATACCTCAACCTTTTTTCTGTGCATAAATCTACGAATTTGTGGGTCATTTTATTAGGAGTTAATATTCAAATTTTATTTGAACAAAAAATTTATTATAAAAATTCCAAAATCTGTGAACTTAGAAAGGAAATACTCTGAAACGGGAAATAGAAATGTTTTTTTTTTCAACTTTTTTGTCCCTTATCGAAACGCAATGTTCATTAGGCGTATTGTTGTTAGTAGTGTCTTGTTCAGCAGTGCAATGTATGGACTGGAGATCATCTTTCATATTTGTTTATGAATCTATCAAATTATGGTGTGATAGTCACCAATCATATGTTATCTGATGTGGTGTGTTGTTGTTGCAGTTAACCTTTTCCCAGCGTTCTGTTTTCATAATCGTTCTAGTTTCAGGGACTTTTTTCTCCTCAATTTGGAAGAGTCTCAAGTATAGCAAAACGTAGCATACTCTCTCTTACACCCATTTGTTCGCACTTCAAATTGTTCCCTTTAAAAAGGTACGCTCGGCTTGCTCATTGTAATTCATTGTTATTTCTAAAGATATTTTATTATTTGTGTAGTTTTATTTCAGCTACACGCTTGTGATATTTACTGTGATGGCTAAATTTAGCGTTTGATGAATACTTTTATTATTCTTATTTATTCTAGTGTTCTTGCTTTTTATTTCGCATGTCTTTACATGACTTTTGCATTTTCCTGCGCAGAATTTCATGTCATGCGCTACCAGTAATATTACATTTACATTTGGGATTTTACAAGTCTTTTTACAGCGAAATAGATTTGGTTATATTGGGAAAAGGCAAACTCAAAAAGAAATCATTGTATTTGTGATACGTATCATTAAAGGTGATAAATTAATTGTCTGACTTGAACAGAAGAATAAAACATGGTTAAAAGAAATGTGGGTCCCATTCAAGAGTTCCATTTATTTTCTTATTTCGTGATTTCCTGTTCCGAAGAATACGGAACATACGCGAAGTCGTTAAATCACAATGGTATCATTAACTTAAGGTGGTAGGAAGAAGAAATAGTGTTTTCATGAATCTACTCATGCCTGTCCGTAATTTTTGTCATGATGCATACGCAATCATAAACACACATAAGGATAGTTGAATAAATGTTGGCGTATTAGCAGAGGGGAGGCACAATCGTACACTTGTAAACCGATACGAATACTGGGCTTGTATGGTAACTGATCTGCTGATTTGGAGGAAGATTTTTCAGTCCTTAAAGGGTTGTGTACTTGCAGTGGTTAACTGAATTATATAGCTCAAAAGGCATGAGTATTCATTTATAACCATCATTTCCAGTCAGTTGAACAGTAACTGATTGTAATATTTTGAACAATGCATTAATCCCGTACGGCACATTTCCAGCGTCCTGTAAATTGTCTCCGTGACGATTAGTTTTCATCGAGTTCCAACACACCGGATTTGGTAGTGATGGTCCTAGCACTAGTACCTAGTCTTATGAACGATACAAATCTCATGAATCCTATTAGATAACAAATAGAGTGCTATATATTTCTGATTCATCAACTTCAGAGTACCATAGGTGGTGATGTTTCATCTCTACAAAGTACATGCGATAAAGGTGCTACTTTGAAAAATCAGGAATAATAACACGTTATGGGTTTATAATTAATTTTTAAAGTTGGACTCTTAAGAATATCTCTTGACTTATTTTCCAATCACCGATACAAATATATATAATTTGCACTACACAAATAAAATGATTATTCACCTGACAACGCATAACCGATCAGCTCTTTCAAAATTAGCGCGTACCAATTCATAATATTGACCATCAGATAGTACTACCGAACGCAGTTTTAGACACTTCAGTCGAAGTGTATCGATAAATTTGCTGAAGCAGAATAGTAATACAACCAACGAGATGGTGAAATCAAAGTGCTCCATTGTGCATGCAAGTTCAGAAATTCAGTTGAAATTCTGAGTGTGTGAATGAAATAAGCGATAGAAGTACCTCGATTTGTCACTAAATCTTAGAGTTCCATCATCCCAACGAATTTCAAGACGACATAGCTTTGGACAATTTTGCGCGATACTATCAATAAATTGATCAATATGAATTTTCGCAAGTACTTTTGAGCAGCAGTCTTCCGCCGTTCCCATAACAAGTACTCTGCATAATTGAGTTTCAAAATCTGTTGAAAATGTCAGTGGAAAATATTTCCACTACGAGGATTTCAAAGGATATATTCGTTTTTTAGGACAAAGATACGTATACTGAAATTGGTAGCATGGAATTTTGATAAATTGTAAGTTGCAGTAAGGATCGTTTTCAAGTACAGTTCGAATTAGCCTGGAATAAGAAAGCGAACAACAAATTGACATGGACGGCTACATCGGACTAAAAAAACATACTTAATGTTTTTAAGCTTTGGGATCATATTCGTCCAGAAATACTCCAATAATTTATGATGTCCTCCCAAATTTAAACCCAGTAATTGGTTGCCCATCCTGGATATAAGATCGGTTATTGAAGCTTCATTCAGTGAATCGCAGGTGTCTAAGTTAAGATACTGTAAATTTACAATAGAATCTGAGCCCAGCCAGGCTTCTAGGACCTGAAAATGAGCTAATAAATGTTTCGAAGATATGTAATCCTGACTATGGTCTATTTCCTGTTTTGATAAAACCTGTGGCAAATGTTGCACAAAATGTTATTTTATGATCTTACCTGATCATTCATGTTTTCCAACCAAGACGCGTCAAGCCAAATGAGATGTTTTAGCCGAGTTAAGGTACTAATTAATGCATCAGACGATAGTTCAGTACCACAGATATTTAGCTCTTCGATGTGTGTTTTTTCCCACTCGACAGATTTTATGATTTCATTGTCAAGTGCTGAATTCATTTCATTTAATGAACTACGCATACAGTAGCTTAATTTCTACACATTAAAGTCAAGTCGTTACTAACCGCTTCAGTAATATTCCTATCAATTAGTTTCTCAATGTCCCAAACTATTTGCTTATGTGCATAATACTATAGCAGTACATCGAGATATATTCCTGGAAGCTTTCTACAAACCGAGAATGTACTCAGACGAGGTTCAATAACTTAGTCACTCATGAGAAACATACTTGCGTGAGCGAGAAGAAGGCTCCTAAGCTTCTTGCAGCGTTGTAGTACAAGTCGAAGACAAGATCCAGTAACTTTTGTGCAATAATTGACGCAGAGGCACTCTAAATGAGCGCAATTGGATGATATCGACTCGACATGCTCATCCGTTATGAAAGGCACCTGAAATTTCTATTCACTTCATATAAAAAGCCAAAATGACATAACAAAAAAAGGGACTCAAAAGGAAGCTTGAAACTCATAATCAATAAATCATCTAAGGCTTCTTTTTTCAAGAGACAAAAGAAAGAAAAAATTGGAACTTTGTTCAAATAAAATTTCTTGCATCCCCTACCCAACATCATTTACTTAGCAACAGCTAAGTGGAAATGTCGAAGAATTAAGCGATTGTCATGACACTAAGGTAAAAAACTTGAAAAAATGAGGATTAAAGTTTGAAAATTAATAAAGCAAAATGTAAACATATGAATAAACTAACACCCCAAAAGTTAACAACACGAAGATTCGGTATATACTGTTTTAGTTTATGCACATTCACTGTCTCATAAACTTCCTCTTCTTCGTCCTCTATCTTTTCATATGTTCCTGCAAACGCTATTCAAGTATTGAATTACTAGGATTCTTAAACATATGAAAAGTTGCTAAAACTACCACTTCAATTATTTGACTTAATCTAATTCAAAGTTTTTCAATTCGTTGGAACAAGTTAGATTAGTGATGTCATTATTAAAGTTGTTAAAATGAAGTATGTTAATTACCAATGATTTGGAGCACTTCCATAGAAGAGATGAATGTGTAAACTTTCCTCAAAAATCCTTCCAAGAAAATGTTCCCACTCAAACATATTGTTAGTGAGCGTAATCTGCTAGGAAAACTTTGCAAATCCGAGAAGTCGTGCAGCTGCATTGCTGTTGAAAAATCTGCCAATTAAGTAAAGAGAATGAAAGATGGATAAAACAGTATTATAGGAGGAATACCTATGGATTTGAATTTGAAGAGGTATACTCATAACTTCCAAACAAGTAACTGCGATTAAATGGTACGGCATTGTAATAGGTCACATGTCTCAGGAGTTTTAAACGACAAGGAAACTTTACCACGTGTTGCATTAATTATCGTTAACTATCGTATCTGCTTAATTAGTAGAAAGATCATACGAGACGATTTATCGATACCATAAATTTTTTACCATCAAAAAATGCTGTGCTGAATGATCAGATGGATTTGCCAAGTTTGATATTAACTGCATTTGACTAAACTTACCGAAATTTTATTTTATTTCTACCACTTAAAGAAGATTGGACACTAAACCATAAAAAGTCAGGAAAGGTTTTACCTAATGTCATAGACCAAAGCTGGGGACATCGAGCAGCTAATTCATGAAGCACATTAGGTGTTATCAGATCGGTTGCCAGTTCAATCACTCGTAACTCTGTAAAACGCGATCCAATCAAATGCAACAAATAATCTTGATTGGTCACCTGAAAAATTTTGCTCAATACTTAAAAATTTTGACTTCATGTCAAATTTTAAATGGATCTCTATTATGTGACTACTGTCACTGATATATAATCGAAATTTCTAGTCTTTTTATAGTAAATATGGAAAATAAGTAAACAGATAAGTCAGAAACACAGAAGGAAAGAACTCTAGATTGAGATAGTTTGGCTATGAAACCTTGAGAATATTAGGCACGAACCTGTAAACCACCATATGATGGGCGAAAAGAGATAAGATGCCATAGCGATGGACTCTGAGCAATTTCTTTCCACCGCTTACAAACTTGTCCAACAATGAGTACTTGATAAGGGGACAAGTATGAAAATATTGCTTGGAGCATTTTGTCCGGTAGTTTTTCGACTGTCTACAAAAGATCCAGAGATGACATTTGAAAATAAAAGGAAAAATTGGGTTTCATCTTTTTAATTAAAAATCCAAATGTCACGCTTATAAGTATAAAACTAATAGTATGTACTGCTGTCAACGAAATCTATCCTGGCCATTAGATTCTGTAATGTCCTCTTCATCTTAATGGCAACTTCAACAACAGAGGGCAAAACGCGCTCTGTCCTTGTACAGCCATTAGAATAATTTCCGGATGCTGTTAAAAAAACAAAATAGTTGATGGGATGCGAAGACTCCGGTCAGCTTTATATGACGATAATAATGATGATGGTAATTGCGTTAATAGATTTTAATTTTCCTCACAAATTGTTGATATATGAAGTTTCAGTTTAAAAAAATTAAACAATGATAAATGCGATACCACAGTAATGACTAACAACGACATTGCCTAATGAAACTGTTGGCAGTTCGTCTTCTTCCATTTTTTTGGTGAAGCTATCAATTTGATGTTTTGTTAAGTGACGAGTCATATCGTAGAGGGCTGCCATTTTTCACTTTAGTAGTGTCATAAAATCACGTAATGCATTTAATCAACTGACAACAAGTTTAAGTGATACGTTTAATACAAAGATACATCTTGACGTTAGCCAGTACGATGACATTGCGGTCTAATTATAAGATCACTCAGTGAAATCATCCCACGTTTACTTATATACTTCTTCACAAATGTTCTGCTAAAAAAAAAATCAGAATGAAGTAAACAGGTTGAACAAGGAAGATATGCAGACAACAAATGTGTGGAACGATCTGATAATAATCACGTCGGGATAGCATCAAAAGCAATCATTTGTAGTAGGTTGGCTTCCGCCAACTGCATTTAATAAACTATTTCTTTAGCCTTCATTCTGACACATGGGAAGCTATTACTCGAAATTATTTCTTAAGGAAATTCATTTTAACATTCAATTTATTCCTACAAATGTTGTTTGTGTTTTTATTATCCATTAACAGTATTCATTATAAGTGAAAATAAGTGATTAAATGATTTGAGGGAAAATAATAGGAGATGGAAATAAATATAAGAAGTTGAAGAAGTAGAAAGATTTGTGTAAGGAGAGATGAAGTTTAATTTTGCATTGAATGGATTTATGAAGGGTGAGGGTAATTTTATTAATTAATGTACAGTGTAGAAAAAAATAAAGAGATTCGAAAGAAACGGTAAAAAGTGCTGGTTTCGCATCGATTATTCTAACTTCAATGACTGAACGGTTCAACTGAATTTTTGCTAATCTCAAAAGAGTGATCTTGAAATATGAAGAGTTGGAAAGAGAAGATTCATTCGAAGTATAATAAATGCTGAATGTTTGATGGAGTAGTAGTGTGTAGTAGACACACACACATGATGATGATGATGATGATGATGATGATAATGGGATAGCAGGATTGTTAGCACCAGGAAACAACAAAATAAGCTGGAAAACATCAAGCGGTTGTAAGTAGCATCTAGCAACCATTTGTAGTTCGTGAACCTTCCCCTCATGTCCTTCGACTAGCAAAACAGCTTTAAATTTCAAATCCTTTTCATTCTTCCTCCTTCTTTTCCTGCGTTTCATACCATATCATTACACTGCTTGTCCTAAGCGTAATACGAACCTAACGTTAGCCATTTATCCTGCATGGGGCCACAAGCGTTATCTATATTTTGAATATCATTTGCTGATAGTTTATCCATTGCCGTCTGGATAAGACGTAATGCATCCGGATTAAATATATCCTGAACATGTTGTTTCAAGAGATTTCATTGCAAATATCTGATTCAAAAATCAATCAGATTTTTTACTTAGAAAACATTTTAACCAGATTTTTACTTAGAAAGCATTTTAAAACTATCGATAAGCATATTGACACGCTGTTCATCAATTCTGAACGTAATTCTAAAATTTTCGTTGAATTCTTCAACTTCGCCGTATAAATGAAAAATAGATGGGAAGCATAAATATAAATTAACTGAAGGTCACAATGAGGAGAAAGAAACACTACCCTTCAAACAAATCACAGCTATTTTATTCACTTGGCATAAGTTACTGCGATCATTTTCTCTATCTTAGCTTGGGATTCATAACTGATTCAGAAATGTTCATTTGAGAAAAGAACAAGAGACAAAGTATTTGTTTAGAGATTTCAATTAATGGCAACTAATGATAGTCAAGGCAGTAAGCAAATATAAAATCAATGAAATCACTGACTGATTTGATGGGTAATTCTAGTAGCTATAAGAAAACAGGTTTCAGCATTATTTACTTTTATAAAATTCGTTATTCCGTTGCTCAATAAATCGAACATTTTTTTGAAAATAGATAGATTGAAAAAAGTTACAAGTAGATTTCCTTGTGAATTGAATGTGATGGAAAGCCGGCCATAAACATCAATGGAGACCTTTCTAAAATATGCGTGTTTAACAAAAAATGTTCAGAAATGCTCAACCAAACCAATTGCATTCATAGGCCCGCTTTCAAATGAGAAAAGAAAGTGTAGCGTCGAAATTATCGTTACTTCGGGCTTTTTCCTCAATTTTAACTTCAATGGCAGAGTGACAAAAAAGATCAAAAATTTAGTAATAACAATTCGCATGTTAATGATTAAGAACTAGCTATATTTTTTAGATTAATTGGGCATCTACAAATCCATTTTACCTGGCGTATTTGTGAATTATAATTGAACTACCTACTTTCTTTCCAGATCTCTAAAACCTGAACTAGTTTAGCTTTCTTCCGACAACTAAATTAAGCAAAAATCTTCTTTCCCACTTCATTTTTTCACAACTGCGCAACAATGGAGCTTTGAAAGCGTTGCATTATGGAAGAGCTGCAGTGATTTTAATTGAAAACTTATGTATTCTTAGGAAGTTCTTGAAATTTCAAGCTTTCATATCCTTACAAATTTTTGGAATCTCAAAATAACTTTTGCGATCGGTCAAAATTCAGCCAAGAAGTTGTTAACACATGCACTGTACAACGTATAACACTTTTATTTCAATCCATTTTCTAAAAGTTTGTTTGTAAGCATAAAGTGGAAACTTACAACTTGTGGCTGAATTGCCATCACAGTAATATTAGAAGCCACATTTCGTCGATTCATTGTAGACGAACAAACAGTTGGGATTTTATTGCCTGGAAGTGGGCGAAGGGATGGATCGTGGAAAAAATTGTTGAATTTTTCGCTTGACAACAATCATTTAATCCGGTAATTGAATTGCTGAGCTCAAGTAAGTAAGAGCCACTTTAAATACAATTTTTAATAGAATATAAAACCTAAACTGTGGAATTCTGTAAATTGCAGGTGTAAGAAAGCGCCACGAAATGATGAATATTTGTGGATTTATGGCTGGAAATGAAATAATATCAGAAAAATAGAAACCGACGATGCTTGCTGACTGACGATTAATTGGTTGTGCAACAGAATTGGTTCACTACAAATAGGAAAAGGAGGAAGAAACAAGGAAACAAGGAGGAATGTTGCTGACAAGAAGGTAAAATTGAAGAATATTGAAATTGATCTGTGCTAGTTGATATATGTCTTTAATAAAGCAACCCAAAAACTGCGACCACTGCGGATCGAAATGTTTGTAAATCAACTGGTAGATATATAGAGTTTAGCAATACATAGTCTGTATCAGTGGTTCGCAAGTGAAAAGATGAAGTTTGAATTCGTTTAGAGTTTTTTGTCTTTTTTAATGCTGTTGAGCTGATACACCATCAACTGTGTAACATCCTTCAATACTGAGTTTACACACACACACATATATATATATATATACATACACACACACACACACACGTACACATACACATACACATACACACATACATACACATATATATATATATATATATATACATTACTTGAAGACAATTTGAAATAAATTGAATAGTGGAAACGGGAATTTTTGGGAAAAGCTTAGAAGTAAAGTTAAGTGGGTATGATTGTTCAGCTACGACGAAATATTTCACCACCAATCGATCCAATGATGGTGCAAATTTCTTTCATTTCTTTACTTTTAGAAATACGTTCTGCATCGATGTGGATTGGAAAAAGTCATAGAAAAATATTTCCCAAATGAGGTAATTTGTGAACGTTGTGAAATGGCTCGATGGTTTGGGTTTGTAAATGCTGAGCTTGTAAATTGGTTGGTTCTGACAAACATTAACGGTTTTAAATAATTTTAAATGTACATGAGAATAAGCATATACGTTATAGATAAAAGACTTAACAACGGGAAAATTTGGCTTGCTAATGTGCTATTAATATAACCATCAAACCATTTGTTTTAGCTAACAATAGTTCAGTTTAATTTCGTTAGTTTCTTTTGAAATAAAAAAAGAGTAGTCGATATTTAATGCTTATCCATTTCCAATCAATTGTGTAATGCTTAAGCTATTAAAAAGATTACCACTCGGTTGAATATTAACTTTGTAGAAAAATTATTTCGAAAAAAAAAGTCCAATAACAAACAAAATCCAACAAAAAAAATCCAAAAAATCCAATAACAGGTTACGTCTATGATCAAGAATATATTGATAGCAATTTTCTTCCGTACTCTTCCTTATGCATTACACATATCTCGGTGTGGAAATGATTTCGACCAGGTATAATAAAGAATGGCGAGAATATTTCTAGACGCTTCAATTGAACTGAAAAAACACTGCTGTGCACTGTTCCACTAAAGCGAAGTAGTCTGAATCATCGAGAGCTTAAATTAAGTAATAAGCTGGACAGAAATAGTGTGACAACTCATGTCTCATAATTCTATCAGGTGGGCAGTAGCGAGTGACCAATCAGTCTCGACGATGGAGTTGATGTAATTGATTTTTATGTAATATGAATTTGCCTTAACTGCTGTGAAATAACTAATCATTCTGTGATTTATGATGGACCGATAGTTATCTGTCGTTTAGCTATTGCCTTGTCAATGCTTTAATCAGTATATGGTTGCTAATAATAGTGGAGAAATTAAACGTCCAAATAAATTAACTACTTATTAAATGTCCATCAACGCAACAAAACGAACTTTTCATTCGACATGAAAGACTTCCAATAATTAGGATTATTTTCAATGAAGCTCAAATTTATGAGTTAAGATGATAAGACGATATCTTCATTAAATAAACTTACAAGCGCTCTCGCCATACTTAGCGCCCAATTCATTCGTCCAACTGCTTTCATTTTTGCAAAAATTCGCTTCTTTTTCTTCTTCCATCCCTCAATACCATGGGAATGCTTTTGTTGTACTGCAAACAAGCCTTCATTTTGCTCCAGGCTCTGCAATTCGCTAGTATTCCAAGTAGGAATATTCCGATCGATCCTACACATTTACACAGATTTCCTACTTTTTTTCCTCCTTTTTATTTGTGAAACACTTCATGAATAATTGGCGAAAATATAATTCACCGTGAAATTATGTCTGAGAAGACGCCTCATTGAAATCATAAGTTTTGCAAAAACCGAAGTTGTGATTTGATTACTTAAATTGCAATTGTTTGTAGATATATAAAGGATCCGGAACCAAATTTTTAACTGCAATTTCTGTGCGAAACAAACTAATCAGTACCATAATCAAATTTACTAACTAAAAAGATGTTGATAACAAGTTGCAAATGGAATAGGACTACAAAGATACACACAACCAGAGGGTACTGTACAAAAGTATAGAAACGGAGTCGGTGTTGACAAAACAATGCTTCAAATATCATTAATTCCCAGAAATATTTCATGAAAATTTATAGTGGCCCTCCAAATTGATATTAATTTCATTTGTACTACCGAAAAAGATTCACTTGCTGTTGCCGAAAATGATTTAGGAAGTAAACAAAAGAAATGAATAATGAAAGGACACGGGATGCAAATCAACATGTCAACTGTCTCAAATGAAATTTAAAAGAATCGTTCAAAAATTCCGTTTTTCTTTTCAATGCAACAATTATCAAAATGAAGTGTGTCACATTTTTTATATTTCAATCCTCAAATTAGGAACTTGAAGAGAGGCAAGTTGCGAAGTTTTTTGGAAAATAGTGTCACATTCAGTTTTATTAGTTTGCAAAACCTCTAACTCATTCATACTAAGTAATTTTTCACCAGAGGGCATGTTTTTTTAAGCTACAATTAGAGCAATAAATTTATAAAGTTTTGAATACTTGGAAATTTTTCTTGTTTACATTTATGACCACAAGACCACTGACATTCCAATCAACAAAAGATTAAAGTCAATGGTTAGGAAAATGATATAGTAAATTTGTTCCAGAAGTCTGATATTTGGTTTTGTTAAGTTTGTCGAGTTAATAAAAAAGGACAAGACTGAATTTAATGGTAGAATTTACGGACAGCCGTGCTATTATAATATGAGGCAATGTCTTTACTTCTAATGGATTCACCTAATTTGAGGTATGAAATGAGTGGTACAAAGCATTTATAAATAGAGCATACTATTCAGTTTGAAATGAATAGTGCCTCAATTCGGTAATGATATTCTAAAACATCGTCGGAACTCTACCAACCGTGGGTAAATAAATTTTAAATTTCAGAACTGAAATAATTTTAGAGAAAAGTTCAGAATGATTCAAGAAAATGTTTTGACTGGAGTAATTTAAAAAGAAATCTCTAAACTGAAATTCCACCTGCAATCTCTTCGCCTTACTTTTTTTTTTAAAAAAAAGCATACAAAAATGAAATATGCCACTTTTTGAAATGTTATTTGACCAAAAAATAGGGAAAGTTATACCTGCCAGTTAGTTATGTGATTGTTTGGTTCAAACATGGTCGTTTTAATTAATTTCATCTAACAGTAGCCATTTGGACTGAATGAATGTCTTCGCTCTTCATCACATTAACGAATTAATTGATTAAGCTGTAAAAGCGGAAATGCAGATCTTGTGGATCATGGACGTTTGCATTCGAACGCTACCAAATAATAACAGAATTTGGCCATCTCATTACAAACATTAAATGTCATATATTGTCACACTTGTTTGGTGTTCTTTTTCAGACTTGAACGGCATTAGAAGGAGTATTGGAAATAATCAGTATAGGATGTGAGGTTTGAGCCATATGAAAGAAAATATTGCCAAATGAAAAAACATCTGAGTCCTGAAGGGTTGTAATCAATGCAGATTCTAAACTAAATATATCGAATAACCCAAAAGTTCAAGCAATTTGTTAATAGGAAAAAAGGTTAAGTTAAGAAATATCTGATGAACAGGAGTGAAAGTTATTTTATTGACGGGTATTATATGCATGTGTGTAATTGCTAATTATTTCTTAATTAACTTGAGTGAATTTCCCGATTGCTTCATTGCGAGATGCTTTCTCTTCCCCTTACTACAGGAACAACGAAAACTTTTTCCATTTTTTTAACCCCAAAAGATATACTGATATATACAATGAGCTTGTATATCATCATTTAATGCAATAACATGCCTCATCAAGCAATATGATTTTATAAATTTAAGTTACGACAATGATCGATGGTTCCCTAATGCTCATGAGGTTACTCCTCAAACATCGATAACTTATTAAATGAGCTTTTTTCCCACTATTTTATTGAACAATAATACTTCATAATAATCATAATAATAGTTACGATTTGCAATAATTGTTAAATTCTGCTTTAAAAAAGTAGTCAGCAAGCAGTACATTATATTACGAGAATAGCAAGTAGAGTGAAAAAAATTCGCGAATCAGGTGAAATTCTGAATTTCCATTATATAAGATAAGAAAAAACTCCCGAATTAATTATGATATATGGCTTCATAAATTGCAATAAAAAGTTATATGTCAAACAAATTTCTTTTAAGGACAAAAATAGTTTTCGCTTTGATTAACCTGGAAAAGAAATGAAGATTTGAGGAAATTTCACTGTCGTTTGAAATGGATTGCGAAGAAGCGCCAGGAGAATATGACTTAGCAGTGGATATCACAAAATGACACGGAGCATTACAGCTCGAGTAGTTCTTGTTGAAAGCAATGCCGATATTAAAGTGCAGAAAACGAATCGTCATATGCCATCTTTCAATCTCTGGAGGTTCTGAATATTTTTGAATGTCTGCACTTTCATTTGAACAAAAGAACTTCAAGGTATCTCTTCAATTAATGCTCGAAAAACATAGAAAATATTTGTCCGCCATTTGAAATGCGTTATGCTTAAACAATTCATAAAACTGATCAATTTTGACTTTGATGTGCCAAAGATATAAGGATAAACAGAATATACATCAGAATAAGCTTTAGTATACAGTTCTCTCATTTAAAATAATGAGTTAAAGTATTTCAAATTTAACCTGCAAAGTTTTCCAGACTTTTCAACATCAAATTCTACTTTTGTGACTTTGAATTTCGAATTCATAATTTTTTTCCCAAGAATCTTACTTTATCTTTTCATTATGACATAAAGGTAATACTAATTGAGAAGTTCGAAGCATGAAATTCTGCACTCATTCTAGAAACTTCGAGCAAGTATGAAAGGAAACTATTATATATCAAGCAACAAATATTTGATGACAGGGAACAGAGTGAGAGAGACTTAGTGACTGACATCAAAGTCTCTATTCTTGAGTTCATATACAACATTTCTGATTGGTAGCATCTGTGAGGAGAAATTTC
Source organism: Dipetalonema caudispina (assembly GCA_013365325.1). Lineage (NCBI taxonomy): Eukaryota > Metazoa > Nematoda > Chromadorea > Rhabditida > Onchocercidae > Dipetalonema > Dipetalonema caudispina. The sequence continues at coordinate 128,221 of JABVXV010000047.1, read as the reverse complement.
AAACATTAAAATTAACAGTATTCAATGTTAACTTCACATTACCGACTTTAATATTTCTGGTTTTTGTGTCAATGATATTACCATCAAATCTAATAGGGACATATACTATCGAATTCTTATAGAGTTGATCTGCAGTACCAGTATTTTTATCTTTTCTGGAATGAGAATATCTTAATTATTAAAATCACTATTTTCATGATTGACATGAATTATTGTATCTTCATCTACTGTTGCATTATATTGAACGGTAAATTCAGTATCATTAAAAAAATATTAGCAGTGACTTGTTTCAGCCTTTGCAAATCATTGCATAACGCAAGAATTGGTTCTGATGAAATCACAAACATTCCTTGAACCATTGGTGAAAACTACATTTACAGATAATTAAAACTGATAGTTTATCAGTAAATTAAATTTCAGAAAACTTCCAACTGTAAGTTTGTCACATCGAGAAACGATAGAATAAAACTGCTTTGTCAAATTATTTTGTTGATACAAACCAAAAATAAAGAAAAATGATACATCTCTGTTTATTTCTCTTCGTAATAAAAAAATGCGAACAGTTAGCTCTATTAAATTAGTTGTTTTCATTTTTCATCTGACAGAAACAATTAAAAATCTGGTAATATGACGTCATTATTAATATTAATGTTATCCTAACGACTAATGCTGTATTAGCGATAATTTGATCAACTTTGGTGTAATGCTAAAGTACCTCGCGACAAAATGGTGAACTTCATCCAATTCAGTTTGTTAACTGATCTTGAAATGTTTGACGTAAAAAGCAGAGTGCATGGAGACGTCGGAAAACACGTTTATATTCTAATGTTGATTGGGAAATCCTTGCTTTGCCCTATAAACTTGAAATCAAAATGGAACATTAAAAGTTGAAGGAATCACTAGTTTCTGCCGATCTTTTCTTCTTCGTTATAGTGCTTGAAGATCCGAAAAAATAAATCGTTAAAAATCGAAGAAAAAAAATAATCATGACAACTGGCATATAAAAAATTTCGAAATTTCGTTAGCCAGAAAAACTAAACTTTAAAGAAATTTCACGTACTTTAGCGATGGAAATTTTTCTGAACTGCTAATGTTTTTTACATTTCAATTCTCAACAATAATTAATGCGTCCTTCAATTCAATGCAAACATTTTTGATGAAAGAAAACTGTGTTCTCGTTTTTCACGTACCTCAAAGCAAAAAACCATATCAGTTGGATTCCACTTACTCTTTCCTGATTTGAGTATGGAAATTCTACGAAATACAATAATGGATTATAAGGTAGCACGAAATTTTTTCCAATTTTTTCTTCCGCATCTTTTCATTTACCCTTTTATTTAGTATTCTTTTGATGACCATTTGTTTTTAAATCAGGAAGTCCATAGAAACAGGGGAAAATAAAAGTAGCGAGACGATTGAAAGAAATTTTCACAAATGTCTTGAATATTGGTCAAATATCATGGAGCTTAATTATTCATCACAACAATTATAAGACTTCAAAATTCTGCAATCAAACATATTTAGCGCTGCAAATATTGCATTAAAAAACAGTTAACAGTGTTTCTTACATTCTAAAGCATTCGTTCCTTGAACGAATTTTTCCTGAATTGAAGATTTCTTGAGGAATTATAATAATCGCTTTTTCATAAGTGAAATCCAATCGAAACGGAAGTAATGTCAATGCGAAATTTCGTTCTCTCTGAATACATTTTCAGGTAAACACTAAATATTTCATTGCAGTTGTTCAAATGACGTATTAACTTCAATAATTTTCTGGCTGTTTTGGCTTTTTCATTTTTGGTCATTGGAATTAGGAAATGCAGTTGTGAAGTACGGTTTTCATCAGGCCTGTCCAGATGTAAAAATCCTTTATCCCTTTTTTCGGTTGGTAGATGTTCACAAAAAAAGAGATAACTGAACTTCCCGTGGGAAAATAAATGCGGAGGAAGGATCTTTATGGAACTCAGATTTCACTCAGTTTAATTTTAAAAAAAGAAAAAAAGCGAAATCGTGAGGAATGGACGGATGCTTGGAACAGATAAGATGCGCAAAAGGGATAAGGAGAGTACGGACGAAGATGCATTTTGTTGAATGTTTGTGACACATACCCGTGGAGCTGCTGGAAAATGGATTAAGAACGGGTCTTACCACGGACGAGTATTTGTGGAGTAACGTTGTTTCTTGAAATTGCGATCAAAATGATACGGCCAAACGTCATTGTGATCGCCTTTTCACCTGTATGGAAGTCTTAACTACCATTACTGCTGTTGCTGTTGATGTTACTACTGATGATGATGACGATGATAATGGTAGTGATGGTGGTGGTGACAGTGATGATGCTGGTGCTATCAGCGACCAGGCAACAATCGTGATGGTGATGACGAGATGCGATCGCCCCCTCTCTACGACGATGTTCCCTCGCGGGCTGATCGCTGCTATCCGATCCATCCCATTCTGCTGCAGTAACAGACGAATGAATCTCTTTTTAATGTTGATGTTTATCATTATCTCCTCTTTGCACAATTTTTATGCTTTCCCCTAATACATTTTTGCCGTAATTCCTTTATATAAATTTCAAGCATTCTTTTTCTTTTATTTACCGAGTTTCATAGGTTGTATCATTGCAATCGGATTTGCCAGTCAGATCCATTACTGGGAACTATTGCCATAGATATCATTCCTATCACGGCGTAATGATCGATTCTTGTTGATCCATTGCCATGCCTTCTTCTCCTGTTCCCTTTTTTGCGACTGCTGGCGTACCCTATACTGTATTGCTTGCCACCATCACTTGAAATTTAGCCTCCTGGCGACGTGTGGTTGACTATCTTCTCTTGAGATTTTAAATGATGGACAGATGATTTGGATTATAGTGAATAAAAAAGATTCTATGACGAGTTCGTGGCGCGTTAAAGAATAGTCGAAGAACAACCAATGCTATTTTGTCAGGAGCAGAATGACGGAGAAGAGTACCCAATAAAATCAAAAACAAGGTAGGAAGGTAGCCAAGCAATAAGCAATCCTGCCCCATTCTTCGAGAGATATTGATGGTACCTTGAAAACACTGATATTCTCAATGTTTCGCTCTCTCCTCTGGAAGACTTGCAAACAAAAAAAGTCTTCTTCTGGAAGACTTCGGTAAATCAGATGACTTGTATTCATAATTTGCAGACATCAGATGTGTACCAGTACCTGGTGGCACAGTTGGATCTATGCTAAACGACCACGATAGAGGTGAAGAAGTGCTCGTGTGGAACAATCACGGGGTAATGGACAAGTGGAAGTGCACGAAGACGTCAGGTGTAGTTTTACTTACTCCTAAGGAAACGACCCTTTTGTCAGCATTTCATACCTCGACAGCATTTCGTATCTGTTTTATCGCCATGTTACTATCCATCGCATCCACTGTTCATAGTGTAATGTTAACAGCCGATCAACATCAACAAGAAGAGATTGCTGCCTGTACACAAACTGATCTCTCATCAGCATCAGGTTATTTCAAATATTCAATTTTTCAACATTAGTGTTCGAAAATATCGTCCTCAGTTGTCATATGCGGCTGCATATTCACGCATTTTCCCGGAGTACCTAGATTTGATATCATCTTTCAAATTTCCATCGAAAGAATTTCAGTTTCCAATTAATAAGATAAAATTTTAAGCCCATTTTTCAGAGAGAGAATTGTTAAGCTGTAAACGTCATTATCGCTACTTACTGCAAAAGGTGAATGGTGAGCTGGCACGAGTATCACGTCAGAAACGCTATTCTCCCGTATCAGCATCACTACCCAATAGTGAATCGGCATTTTTTCTAGATCGTCTCAAGGCGATACGTCTGGCACGTGAAGAGGAACTGAATCGTACGCTTAGTGAAGCTAATGACGAAGAAATACTCCAAAAACGGCGTAGGCCATTTGTTCCGAGGGTAATGCTTTGTAGTATAAAAATTTTAATATTGAAGAAAGTCGAAAATTTTTCGTCATATAAAGCATTTTCAACTGTCCATCGTTGTCGTTACAGAGAAACAGTACAGCTGAAGAATGTCGTCAATTATCGCAACAGGAATTGGTTACTGAACTGAAGCAGAAAGGAACATATAACCCAGATTTGATGGCATGGGATGCGTCTGGAATCATTCGTTTCTTGGATCGTTCCATTGGTGATCAGTATGAAGTAAGTGTATTGCGCGCAAAATTAGACGGAATAATAATTGCAAACTTTCAAGAAATTGAAATCAGTTAGAGAATTATTGAAATATGCAAAAACTGACAATGTTGCAGAGACAATCAAAAACCCGTCTAAGTGTCGAGGAAACAATGGAGCGTAATGTGGAGGCACTGGAACGGATATTGTCGGAATTGAATATTGAGTGTGATGTACGTTCGCCTTCAGTGATTTCGCGGCTGCAAAATCTGACATCGTGAGAGTTGGCAACATATCTCAAATATCCGCTATCATCGCCACTTTTTTAGAATTTTCAACTTTAACATATGTTTTTGAAGTTCCACGTAAATGTCGTATCCTCTACTGAATTGAAACATCTGTTAGCAATGATAGCATCTCTGCCACATCAGTAACAAGCAAATCAATTGAATTTAGCAATATACAAGTCAAATTTAAGTTGGAATATACTATCACCAATAAAACACAACACGGAATTCTTTCACCTTCGAAAAGGAAAGTTAAAAATAGGATAAAATTTTGCAAATTACACTGAAATTAAAAATGTCTTAACATAGTCCTGCTATGCCATAAGAATCCAGATTTCTTCAGTTCAGCAATGGGTGAGATTCTGGAAACATTTTGGGATAAGCTGTTTCTTTTCTGCTCTCTCATGTGATAAGTTTGGTTTTGGATATAGGACGGAAAGTAGACGAACGGTTATATCGCCATCCATACGTATGATGGATTCGGAATTAGAGCGAAACAAGCGTGGTACTGCTGAAAGTGTCATCGATTCCTTGATAGCATCGGGGACCGTTGATGCTTACACCAGAGGAGACCTAATAATGCGTAAACGTCAGAAGCTTATTGGTTATTTTTCGGTTTGCTTTTTTTAAACAGAGAATCCTTGACTTACCGCTCCATACCAGAATTTTTTAAAATTTCTTCTTGGAGTTCTTTATTAAATTTGAAAAGTTCCAGTAAATTAGTTTTGTTAAAATCTCAGAGCATTATGTCAAAAACCTAAACGTGATGCTTGATTTGAAGCTCTATTTTCGTAAAAATTTTAGGGGATGTTCATGTGATACCGTTTGGATGTGATAAACGAGGTGGTGAGGAAGACGGTTACCTGAGGTTGTGTGGTGCTTGCCAGGCGATTCGTCGATTACCAGATACATTTTTTCCACCGTTTATCAACGAAGTGATGTGTGATGATGACAAAGCTTGTCTCTACTTTTATGATTTTCGTGCGTTTGCATTCCTTCTCAATTTATTTAGAAAGCGGCGTGCATTGAACCGAGTATTTATTTCTACGCAGCTGCACAGACCTGATATCATTGGTCCACGATTTTGCTGAAATTCAAATCCACACTGCACTATTATCTTCTCTCATGCAATTCTAAGTGATAGAGTTGTTATCGAACTAATTTTGCTGCATTAAAATAAAGAATTGGCATTTCAGCTCATGGAAAATGCACGCAGAAACATATGAATTTCGTTGTGTTGAAGAACGTCGGTACAGACGATTGTCAAATATGGCAAAAATTCAATCTTAATGTACGAGTTTCCTGCGAATGTTTTGTTGGTTTGTTATTTTACAATACATTTGTGAAGCTGATGTAAATTTAGTCACTTTATTAAGTTGAAGTAATTACGATTCTTTGAATAAGTTCATGAAAAGAGAAATAACGCTACAGAATGAAATAGGAACATGAATCGGAACTAATATTTAATTCATTACCGAATAGGAGGTGAATTGTTTGATATAATTATCAAGAGCACATTATTTAAAGAGTTATTATGAAAATCATTATCCGTTGTTGATTACTATCTAGGAAGTTATAGCTGAGCTTAGCGCCTGTCTTTGTGTTGTTGCTGTGTAATATCGTTGAATTGTATTGAAGTACTCTTTTTCCGGCTTGCTTAGCAATTTCAGCAGAAATATAATTGTTATAGCATAGAACTCATCATAAAAACAATACTTGCAGATGAGATGTCATTCTTTGCAAAGTATGTTTAAGAATTGGACTATACGAAGGCATTAGTCTGAAGTGGATGTGAAGCGGTTATTAAAGGCCAACTTGAAACTTTCAATCAGTTTTATTGGCCAATGCAACACAAATACTCTATTCATTGTCTTCGTGCCGTAATTTTGTACAGAAGATCTAAATTTCGCTTTCTTTTTTTCTTCCTGAACTTATCCGATTCTGTAGACATTGAATGATATATTTAAGTGATAATTATAGAATTCCGAATCACGTAGTATTCAGCCGTTAAATTACTTAGTATTTAGTTAATATGTTATAAAGCGAGTCATTTTATAGAACTGGGAAATTTTTGTTTTATAAACGCCATATAATACATAACATCAGTTGATAATTTTATAAGTTCAATGCATTTCAATTCCGGTTGATAAAAAAGTTCGTGTCATCTTTTTACTTTTTTGTCATGATTTTTAATTTCATCGATTTTCCTATTGCCAACCACGAGTGAATTTCAAATTCTAAAATCAGGCAATTTTAGCAATCCGTTAGTTGAAATATAATACAGAGGTAGAAAATGCTAAATTGTTTGTTAGATCGATTTCCAGGCAGTGTTTCTAACAATTCCTTTCTAATTTCTTGACGTTTCTGAATTCAGGATAGAAGGGACCCAGGCATTAATACCGGTATAAAGTCTTATAATTTGTTTATCATTTCTTTAAAGTATTACTTAATTTTGTCACAAAAATTGTTTCTCTCCTCTCATGCAGTTCTCTAAAATGTCTTTCCCAATGGTTTTTTCAAATTCAGTTTGATTTCGTAGAAGGAAGATGTAATGGCATTCATTTGAATGTTTCCATTTATAACAAAGAAATATTTTTGTTGTTGTTGTTTTTGATTAGATGAACTGGATGTTTTAGTGCTTTGTAGTTATTACGTGTAGTTCAGGTATCTTATTATTTGTTGTCTATTATTACTGTTAAGTTTTGATAGTCATGGACTCACTTGTTGTTGAAGTTCGATCCACTTCACAGTTAGTGGTATGAGATCGGTTAAGTTAAATAACTTTTAAAAAAGAATGAGTTAAATAAGTTTAAAAAGCTTCGTTCATGCCCTGCGTAATTTTTGGAAAATTAACATTCAAATTTCATGTTGTAAATAGTTGTAGAAGACTGAAATTAGTGTGGATGCCTAATGAATTAATTTATCAGCAAATAATGCATATCCTATTATGAGTGAGAGTACAAAAGATGACGTCAATTGCGGTATAATGGAGTTCGACATGCAAAGATATTAAGAGATATCCAATTGTGTTGATTAAGTGTTGCACGAAAAAGAACCTCAACTATTTTAACTCAAATCCAACTTTATACAAAGTGCCAATCATCGCCGATAAGCGAAATCAGATTACCAGTTGGTAGAATTTTTATCACATTGCTTATTCTTGGATTTTAAAAGTTTTACTGGCATTCAATTGTGTCTTTTGTATTTAAAGTTATTTATCTCGATTATTTTACTTTTGCGAGTGAAACTGTAACATTTTTGCATTATGAGATATCCGGATAGAAAAACGGAGAAGAAATATAGTTGAACAGGTTGTTAAGTACTTCCGAAGAAATATCTACTTAATAAGGATTGAGTTTGTCAACCATTATCGTTCTTAAGGAATTTAATGATACACACTTTGTTTGAATGAATAAACGCGCAATAGCATAAAAGCTCCTTTCTCTCTTTTCATAATTAAAAACACATCTGATCGGAGTTTGAATTATTCACATCTAAAATGCATGTAAGGATGTGATGTGGGTTGACTGAACTCATTTTTGAGTATGCATTTTATTGCCTCTCCTTTCATGTTACCTTATTACATACTACTTTATTTCAGTTTGAACTTTTACCCATTCTGGTAAATTTGTTTCACATCTTTCCCTTTTTTCATTAGGTTTTAGAAAGTTCATTTCTTGCACTGCAGCTGTGTTCTTGTTATTCTTTTCGGTCACAACAATGTTTTAAATTTTCCAACATTTCAATTCAAAGTCTTCAATATTTCTAAAAAATACGAAATTAATCCAAATTCACATAGCTTTGCATTCGTCTTCATTAGAAACATTATGAAACGTTGAATCGTTTTTCTTAACTTCTCCCACGCTCAAAGATCTGAAAATTTTCTGATTTGATATATTTGAAATTATTTGTTTGTTAACTATGAATTATTTTATTCAGAAGAATAAATTTACCAAACATGCTTCTTCCTTGTAGATTTTGGAACGAAATACTGTTTCGGAAATCCTTTCTTGTAGGCGTAAATAACGATCATAGTTTCCGATTTAAATAAAAATCGGAACTTTTCAGATTTTAATATCCATAGATTTACTATAATTACCTGTAAATGAAACGAAATGAAAAAGTCCAATAAATCTTTAAACTACAAAATGTTAAGATTTGTTTTCAAGCAGAAAAAAGATTAACCTGAAACTTACTGAAAAGTAATACAAAATGTAATATTGATCAGACTAAAGTTTTAACAAGTCTTATGAATGATTGTTGAGTTTTTCAAAATTTTGCAAAGTAGTGACGATAGGAAGTACAGGAACATGGAAAGATATTAATAAGTAGAAACATAATTTTGGTACATTTTTCATTTATTGTTGATTGGTTTTTAAACAATCAACAATTTGATTTATCAAGCTTTTTACTTTGCCGTTTCACTCACTTATCGTATGCTTACCTTATTGATAAGTTTAACCACAGATAACTTGATAATCCAAAAAGGAAAACCACGAATTGTTTTGCTTATAAGTAAGATTAGTCCTGGCCAGTCAGAATGCTTGACTTAGCTTAATTATGAGTCACTTACCTTATCTCCAAGTCTCTTCTTTTTTACAATACACTGAATGAAACAATCTTTATTTTTCCAGTACAAATGCAATCATTTTTTGACGAGTGTAAATAAATGTCGAGAAAAAGAAAGATAATAAAGTTGCAAAGAGTGGAAAAGCGTCGAATAATAAAATTTTATCTTTTCAATCCATTTGAAACTAGGCTAACGCTTAGTTTGTTGCTGATCCAATATTTTCTCTATTATTATGAGGAATTAGCTTTCTATTTAGCGAACGAATCAAATTATCCAGAGCCATCTTAGCTTCACCTTCTTTATTTCAGTAAAGTTGACAAAATGGGATTGACACTTTCAAAGCAAACAAATTCGAAAATGGTAAACGATTTCCCAATTAATTCAATAATCCGTTAGTACAGTTCTTTTTTTTTTTTTTTTGATAATTTGATTGCTGCCTCAAAAAGCTCACTGTTGACATATCAATCTTTTCCTGCGTCATTTGCATCGATATTTTCACTTTTGAAGAGCAATAAGGATTCGTCATCACACGTTCTACTGTAATATACTCATCAGAGCTATATCATATGAAGCATATTGTTGAGACAATCTCATATGATGATGACATGCATAGTAGCATGAAGTTTTCTTTTCTGGCTGCAAAAACTTCGTTGCTCTTACTTATGGATGCAATGATTGGAAAAAGAATGCTAACAAAGAAATGAAAAATGAAAAAAGAAGAAGGCGCAATGCCTGAAATAATTCTGGGCGAGTAAATTTCTGCATCTTTTAGATTTATAAAATATGTGTAAATGAATTGAAGTTGCATTGACAGCTTTATTTTTGCTAAGTGTAATTATTTTTTTTATTTTTTTATTCCATATTTGAGTGGCAAATAAGTAGCAGATAAGTGAAAACTGAAGAAGATCGAATGCCAAGAAAGTAGAAAGGATCTGAAAAGACTGAGAGTGACTGTTGATAATGCGTGCACAATCGTTGTGATTGCTAACATCTTAATCAATTCTGATACTCCGCCCTTGTTTTCTTCACCTGATCTTCTGCACTACCCAAAATCACTCCATAAAAAATAATCGAAACTTCTTTCTTTCGGACAAAGCATTAGTGTAAAACATTCGCTTATCGTCAGCAATACAATTTTGATTGCGGCGCTGTTTGTTGAACACATTATTTTTACGGAAGTCTTATTTTATGATGAATGTTTTCAGAGGTATAAGCCAAGCTTTCTTCATTATATCGTTTCTCACTCCTTTTAAGCCACGCTTGAAGTCGCATGTTATCCGTAGTAAAAAGGCAATTAAAGATCCGCTCCTTCTAAGATATAGATTTCATGGGCTCAATTTTTGTTGTTTTCGATTTTGCATACTTTTGGGACATTGAAAAAATTGTGGGACATGCCAGAGATGAATTCGGCAGCCTTTTGTTGATTGATTTCTCTTGTCCGAAATGATGCACTTATCCATTCCTTGACTAAAATAAACCGAGCCTGCTGCTCATGTTATTTTTATTTTCGTATCTATCCTGAGCTCGATCTCATTCCTCCTAAAGTTCCCCCTTCATTTTCCATCGACAAGAATTGCTATTTATAAAAAAAAATTGGTTGAGGCATTCGCTGTTGACATTCATTACTCCATACAAAAGTTTATGAATAATTCTCGTAGATCGCTGTTCATATAAAAAATTATGCAAGTTTACTGCAGAAATCAATTATTTGAAAGAAAAATGTATTTTCTCAGAAGTTTTTGATTGCTTTACGAAATTCAAATGGATTATCATATAACTGTGGGTTATGATTCTCGAGGGACCTTATTGTTTGCAAATCGAAAGCATTCAATCATCCTAGTAAACTTTATTATGTGGTGATTGTGATATTCTCTTCAAACGCTAAGAATTTCGTTTAGAAATGCTATTGCTTACATAAATCTCAATAAATCTATTTGAAGTCGTAAAAGACCTCTATCATGAGACACTGGATCCAAATGGTTAGGTTCGCCGTAATAGGACAATAGGTACGACTATTATTGTTCTAAAAGAGACTAGAGAACCATGATGTATTTAGTTTATTGCTCATGTCACTTTTTTCGATAGAGCGAATCTTGTCAAGGTAATACACTTGTTTGGAAACATTCATCATTTCCTTAACTATGCACTGCTAAGTCAAATGCTGCATATAAGGTGCAACAAGGAGACGAATACAACTACTTGGAATTCCAACAGTTGTTTATTTTAATTTATTACCAAGTTTTGGCTTTGAATTGTAATTTGTAAAGTAAGGGTAGTTGAAAAAAAATTTTTGTCGTAAGAAAGTTTGAAATGAATTTTGTCTGGATAAGCCTCCTTCTATTAGATTTGTCAAGATATGCATAATGAATAAGAAAACGAAATAGGAACTTCTTGTTGAAATATGTGACTGATTCATTTTCCAAATCTATTTTCATGGTCAACCACAAGATAAATAGTGCCTCAAGAAAACAGCAAAGAATTACGATTTATCGGATCCCATTTTGTCGTAGCAAACTACACTTTTTATATATCTCTGCATTGAAAAGCTATGAAGCACACAGTTTGCATCCTGTAGATATGTCATTTATGCCTTTGCAACGATCTGTTGTCCAATACCCTTCACTTCACTTTCATTTCCACAACAAACTTGAATTAATTCTTTTGCTTTTCTCATATGTTATTATAAAACGACTACTTGAATTAAGATTTATTTTCGTGGTGCAGAAATACGAATCCCGGTATTGCACATGAGTTCAGATATTGATTTTGTTGCTAACTTAATTTTCAAAAAATTTTTTTTTTTCATTCAATTAAATTCTACAGCAAATGAATATCGTGCAATCAAATTATTTCTGGCCTGCACTTTTTCCATTGATAATTGTTCACGCAATTTCCCATCGATTTTTCTTACAATATATATATATATAAATTTCAATTTGAAAACATTTTCGATTTATCAGAATTTCTTCGAAAATATTCAATTGAATACTTCGCAGCAATACTTTTTGCAACTAAACAGAAAACTAAACCTGTGAAATATTATGAATGAACTTTGCTGAAACGTTTATGTTATAATTAAGAAGTTTCTTTTCGATAGTTTCTAGAAAAACTTTTTGCTAACCTAGAAAATGTACTGCTAAGGAAACCTTCTGGTAACTTGTTTGCTTTAATTTTGTCCAAAATTGCCAAAATTTCCCTTCGTTTGCACTTTTTAAAATGGTCATTTTTATCATTCTGAAGGCATCCTTTTATCTTTTCTTTCTAGCCTTTTGAATAAGTACTTGCATTCTTTTATATATTCAGTTTTACTCTTCTAACTTTCTACATTTACCTGCTAACTATTTTCATATTTATCATTGCAACTGACATCGTTCGCCTGTTAATTAATTTAAATCTCACAGAACTTGTCGTTCTACTGTTTGGAAGAAGAAATGTATTTAGAGAAATGGGAGACTGTTATCCTAACTATTAAATAAGCTTTTTTCAGCTTTGCTAAAAAACCAGGTGAACCGGTCGCAGTTCACTTACTATCCTACTATTGAATGGACTTCCTAATCCTAAATACTTACAAAATGCTACCGAAATTTGAGAGTGTGAGAAGTACTTGACCAAATGAAAAAGACTTTATTAGTTGAGGATACATATTGTTTCATTCTCATCAACTCTTTTATTGCTCAATTAATAAATTTGTTCAATCACGGCTTGGGTACTGAAGAATTGAAAATGCTAGTAAAATACGCAGTGCACTATCAAGCATTATACCTCTTTGTTAATTACAAATGGTATCAAATATTAACGATAATAAAAAAAATTAGCTTTCAGCCTATGGCTTCCATCCTTCAGTTTTCTTTTCAAAAAGTTAGATTGGTTTAAAAGTAGACCGATTAACTGACAAACAACAGCGATTAGGACTTAGTTTTCTGATGATAGTTTGTGGGGACCTTAGTATAGCGTGTATCATGAGAAATAAGCGTCAAAGAATTAAATTTGATTTCATCATTCCGAGAATATCAGTCATTGAAAAAGTAAGCCCCAATTATTTCATCTTTTAATGTTTATTAGATAAATCAAGCGCTGTTGTTAGTGATCTTTTTTTATGATTATAACCCAAATTTGTTCCTCAAAGTGGTAGAAATGCATTTTTTATGCAAGACAAACGATAAATATATACCATCTTGAAACTGTGAAATGTATGAAACGTTAAGTAAGTATAATTGCTGTTATCTTTCTTGAAGTGCAATTCATTTTTGCTTTGAATTCTCAATAATGAATTCTTAATATATCAACATTTTTACTGATAAGACTAATGAAAAGCAGTAATTCTTGCCACTTCTTAATTTTGCAAATCTCCAATTCATTTCTTTCCTGTTCATTGTATATGGAAAACAATCAGGGAATAAAACTAGAAAAACTATTCCGAATTTGAAAAAAAAAATGCCGATTTAAAATTCCAACGAAATATACAAATTTGCAGAATATGAGCTTCAGAAATTTGTTTACCAGTCATTTGCATGATTCATAGCAAGAATTTTGATCAATCAAAAATGGCATACTGTTGTCAATTTTTCCGCAAAAAATCTATCCAGTTACTAAATTTCTTTTCCATCCGTTTTGGATTGGCTACTAGGATTAGGAAAAAAATCATTAGTTAAAACAAATTTTTTTACTCCATCATATTTATTTCTCTTCTCATTTCTTCCATTTTAACATGCTTCAGCATTCGTAATCACAGAGATTTACTAAAACATATTTTACGCTGAAAAGAATGGCAAAAATCATGTTCATGTACTAAATATTGGTATTGTATGCAATCTGAACTGATTATTTGAGAAATTAATGCAAATGAAATCTGACTTGATAAATGATTTAAAATCAGTTTATATAAAAAATTTAATTTCATTCGATTTCTAGAAGGATCGCGCCCAAAAAATTTACTTCAGTTAAAGAACTCGGTACAAACTAGACTTTTGAGAAAATGAAAAATAAACTTCACCCTCGTTCAAGGACCAGATTTAAAGTTACTGTATCTTTTTCTGTAGTGTTATTCCCCATTATATTTCAAAATTTCAAATTAAATTGAGCTTGTGTGACTGGAATCAGTAGTAGCCAAATTTTAATATGCAATTTAAATATCATCCCATCTTCATGACACAAATAGTTGTCTTGCTTCTTCGCTTCTGCACAATATTTTCGCTGTCTATTAGAATTGTTATTTTAAACAGATCCATAGAATAAGTGAATTTGATTACGTCATTGTTGTAATTTCAACTGGAAGTAGTTAAGTGAAATTGAGTTTGATAATTTTGTCCTCCCAAGTATTCTCCAAAATTTATAGGTTATTTTTACTCGGCATCATTTCTTGTCCTTATTATCCCAATTCTTATTGTGAGAAAATATTTTCCGAAAAAACAACTTTTTTTTGCATTATTTCTTTTTTACTTCCAAACCTCTGAAGAACTTGAAATTGGAATTCAGTTAAATTCCTCAAAGTAAAAGAAATATATGCCATTATGAAGTAGAATATCCTGTTATCACAATAAGTTATTATTTTTAAAATGAAAAGTAAGTGAAATAGTCAAAGATGTGTTCCGAATAAATAAATAACCGACAAAAGAAAGATGATGGCACAAACTGGTTGTACTGATAATTAATAATTTCAATTTCAACAAATTTTCAGTCGATTTCATTCAGTCGAATATTTTTTTGTAAGTTTTAATTCAGCAGTTGAACAAATGAATTTTCATTTAATTATGGAAAAACTTACTAAGTAATTACAGTAGATTTCGTTTGAAAAAGGTGTGCTTTGTCGTTTTTTTTGCTTATTGCTAATATTCTTTGTTCATTATTCTATACAAATGCAAAGTTTTGAAAAAAAGCGACTGGATGAAATATCATGAATAAGCATTTGTTTGAATTTGAGCCTCTACGACAAAGCATCGCATTGATTTCTTCCAGTGTGAAATTGCAAGCAAAATTTTAGTCTTACAGTTTTGCATGTTCGTGACAACAATTGTTACGCAGAAAGGTATTTATGGGAATAGTAGTATCAATATCATGATACTACTATTCCCATAAAATATCATGATTTAGTATTGGGATTTAGTATTGTAAATATCATGATTTAGTATTGGGAACTTATTGGCATTTCGAAAAAATGCGTTAATTACAGATGTTCTGATTATCGTGTGCATTGATGGTTTAAATATAATTAAAGTTATGGGATACTTTTTAGGAACAGCAATCCTTCCAGTTAAACAGCAAACTAAGACTGCACATACTCCATATCAACTTCGGGATCAGTTTTAAAAGAAGGCATGAAAGTTAATTAAAATCCCCTCGGATAAATCCATTAAATATAGCAATATGGCTTTCGTTACTAATAAAGACCTTGCCTTTATAATTTGTTTTCGATTATCCGAAAAAGAAGGTTGAGCCATTCCGGCTTGCTTTTTCTTTATTACGAGGTAATATCAGCTTAAATTTTTTAATCAATGCATACTTTATAGGAAGTAGTTGAGTGATTGAGTACTTTCTGATGTTTCGTCTAAAATCATTTTTTTTTTTTCTTTTTTTGTGATTTCTTGTTCTTAGGAGTTCATTTTAGCTTCATCTCATTTATACCATATTAGTTTTTCACATGTTAAAAGCTTGAAAAGAGATCGAAAAACATTGCTGTCATATAGCATTCATCGTAAGTAGTCATTGAGAAAAATCTAACAATGTCTGCTTTTTATCCGTTGATTTTGGACTGGCCCTTTCGTTTCCGGACAAAAAGAAACCTAAACAATTACATCGCAATAGTAATTTGCTTCCTTCATTTCTTACTTCATTGAATTTGCTTATTTCAACTTAACTTTCCCTTGTGAGTACGAAATTGTGAAGAAATTAAATGAAGGAAGTGTGAACAAAATGTTATTTGCCTTGTTTGGGCTCCTCCTCAATCTTTTGAGAAAATAAGAAGACACTGCTTTCTTTTTCTCTTTTAGTCTATGAATACACTCTGCTGACAAAGCTCGGTTACTTTTCTAGTTTGCTAATTTTGATCTGAAGCTTTCATTACGGTTCAGATTTGAAGATTTTCAATCAAGTCTTCTAGAAAATACTTATCTCAGCAATTGTGCATGGGAAATTTGTGCTTTGAGTTTTTCTGATTTTGATATGATCATGCAGGGCAAAAAAGTAAGCTTGTAATTATCTTCAAGCTGAGATAAACAGAAAAAGTGAAGTTAAGAGAGTCACTTATACAAAAAAGATTGGAATTGTTCATGTTTATTGAGTTGTAGAAACTACTCTTCTTGATAATATATGGCAAATAATAAGGAACTATTCCATTTGTTCTGGTCTCTTTCTTATCCATTGAATTCTTAATTGGCCATTTCATAAATGACCAACTGCTTTCTGGAAAATGGAATTTAAGTACACAGATTGTCCGCTTTTTGCACCTTTTTATATGGTTTTCATCAATCAAATATCACGGTAAGATAACTTAATTGCCTGCAATAATAGCATACTTGGAATAAATTTTATGTAACCTTGCTTTCGATAATTTATGCTTAAGGCATTTCCCATTTCCTTATTCTTGCTTTGCAAAAAATATTCAGTTATCCGAAACGTTTCACGTATACTGCATAAAACCAGCTTTTGACAAAATAAGATATCAGTGTCAAATACCATGATTTTCATACACACCGTATCTTCCCTCTTGTCGGAGATATTAGCAGTTGTTTTCTTTTAATTAAAATCTAAACTATGTTTAGCGCGAAAAAAAAATGTTGAGTTTATGGCCAGTTAAACTAACATATTCGTCAAGTAATCAATGCGATAATGAAACAAGCAGCTGAATATAAAGGCTTTCATGATTTTGAATTATTTAAAATTTTTAATTTGCATAGCTTTATTTTGCATACAAGTTTCTCCTTATTTGATATCGCTTGTACAATAATCGACATGCGACACCACTGAGGACACTACTGTCCCCATACTGATCACTTCCATTCACTAATTGATCCCTTATGTTTGTCTTATCTTTTCCCCCTCTAGATAAGTATCACAATGCATCAAACAAATCAGATCCTTTGAAATTAACTCCCACCTGATTTACTACTGCCAATTGTTGTGCTATAAGTTTCTTTGCACACTTATGAATAATCATACTTAAATTTCTTTTACTTTCATATGTTTATCTATTAACTTATTCCCCAAACGAATTCTCCCCTTGATAAAAAATATCGCATTTAAAGCATTGGCCTTTTTTTGGCAACACATTTTCAAGATAGCAAACTTGAGAGCTGTTTAATTTGCATCCAAAGCAAAGAACATTGCTTCTTACTCTTGCTCATAATACAGAAAAAGCGATGAATGCGTTACACAACATAAATTCCTGAAGTCATCCTGAAAAGCGATTCACCAACTTTGAGTTAGACAATGCTTCGTGGTGATGTAATTATTTCTGGGAAAGTGTTATTGAAAAATCATAAATCAAAAGATCCTTTATTGTTTATCACCCATGGCGCTTCCCGTTTACCTGTAAGCAATTTCTTCCGAGCCAATACCTTGTTTGTTTGATTGGTAATTGGGTTAAATTTACTTATATGATCTGGCTAGTTCTGCGCAAAATGAATTTAAAGTAACTGGATAAGAGAAATCATTATTTTCTCTACTCACTAGGCATATTCGAATGTTGTATGCCATATTATTTTCCTAATTTCAACGTTATAAATAATTTCGAGTATTTTAGATACCTATTTTGATGTCCATTTGTAAGCTAAATGGTAAAAAGAAATGATTCAACTAAATAGAATAATCGTGCAAAAGAGGAATGACAGCTTTCAGTCCATTGCTACCACTTCCGCTTCTTTCTAATTTTATTTAACACAACTCCTTCGAAAGCTTTTGGTGCATGCGAATGCTTGTTTAACAAAAGAAAAGGCATTGACAAAATAATAAAGACTAAGTGACAAAATCCTGGGAAGGAGGAAGTAGAGGGTCCAAAGAAGATGTATTAGATACCCGCGGTACATGAAGCATCCCCTGATAATTGTGCTTTGAATCACTGCACTCAATGATATATAAAGCATCAGGCATTAAAAAATTCAGAACCCATTGGAGATTGCATGAAATATATGATTTTCTTTCCTTAAAATTTTAGAAAAGCAAAATTCTTGCCTTCGTTATTTTTTGTTCGTTAATCTTTAATTTCATCAAATTAATTCATTTTTTATTCTTTGCTAGGAAAGATGGGTCTAAGGTCAAGATTATTATCTTTAATATTCACGTATTTTTGTCAGTTTACTTGTTTATGTCACTGGTGTATTTGTTTTTCATATAGCCTAACAAGTTGGGAAAAAATTTTTCAGTAATCCATTTATTCGATGAAATACTTCCCAGAAGTAGGATATACAGGTGTCAGTAGCCTGAATTGCTGTATGAATCACTTTTTTTATTCCTACTTTCATCGACCTGGTACCCGAATTTTCTAAAAGACATAAGTTATCCGAAAATTTTCTGAAGGAAGTACCTTCTCTGCGCATTGTTGAAATTCTTGAAAACATCTGTCTCTTCATATACAAACACGCATGCCCTCAACATTTTATAATCAGTTTTATGATATACACAAAAAGCACCTAGACATTTCATATTTTATATGAAGAAATAAAAATTATATTAAACAATAAAGACCTTTTCGATTGTTTTTTTCAGACGTTAACTAACTTTGCTTTCGAATTGGATGTATAAATTATCGATCTAATTTACATTTCTTCGCTTATAGCTAATTTGTAGCTCAATTTTGATTGATGCGAATTGCGCAAGAAGCCTTGCAAATGATTTTTTTTTTCATTGCCAGCTTCTTTTATTTCCTTATCTATCTCTCTTAAATGTTTTCCGAGTTGTTCTTGCTTAGTTTCACCACGCTTAAAATGAATAATTGTAGATAAATAGCTATTCGATAATAATGCAAATTTCACTGGCTGAGGCATAATTCCTTCTGAGTAATTGTTAAGGGAAGTTTTAAGATGATAACCTACTTTGAAAATGCATAATAAATAGCATTATCAGAGGTTTGAGAATTGTTTCATATTACTGCAACACAAAGCGATTAGAGTGTAACTGACCACTGGTCGAGTCACTTCCTTATTTATGGAAGAGTTAAAACGCTAACTTCTGACCGTTTCCATATAATATGTTCACGTGTTTGCAGTAGCTGTGCTTTCTAAGTCTTAACTGCTACTACTCACGATCATGAATTGTAATGAATGAAAGTATACAGAATGCGTTTAAAGGTTAGCATGATGTTTGCTTCCAATATAATTTGCAGTACGCATGTCTGTTTCTTTTTCAGTTCAACGTTTTCCTAAAATTGACAACAGCAGTAAGGGTGGCTGAACTTTGCAGCAAAATGTTGTAAAACTTTTCATTGCAGCGATGAGTGCAACTGGGAAGAGTATAAAAAGATGCTGCACAAATTTAAGTTAGATTAACGCACTAAGAGTTGACATTTTCGGGGAATCATCCATAAAGGCTTTTTTCGTTTCGATGGATACTTCTACAACATTCTTTCCTCGATTTTTCAGCTCTGTCATTTATCCGACTTTCTCTCTTTTCATTTCATGCTTTCTGAGCCCACCTGTTTAACGAATTGCACTTTTTTCTTCCCATACAACAGTAATATTTTCTCAGTAAACAAAGAAAATTATCATTTTCGGTTTCTTGCTTACTCAACAAATTGTTTAGGTGAGAGAAGTTTGGATATGATAAAATGCGTGAATAGTGTGGAGTTTAAGAAATGATTATAAAATGTGCGGGCAGATGCTTAGGATATACGCTTCTTGGAAATTCCTTTCTTAAAATACTAACTATACTAGATGTGTAGCTTTCACTTTATAGATGTAAGAAATTTTATTAAAAATTCTGATTTTTTTGTCAATTTTCGTTTTTTTCTTTTGTTTATCAAGTGTTCTGTGAAAGCTTATCTAAATTTTTGATACAGTCAAACCGCCTTCTAGATATTACCATTTCGGTTTGATTGTTCCATTTGGCGAAATACGTAATTGATTCTGATGGATCACTCATGGTTCGCTATGAAATCAAAATGTTAAGTGCACGATTGGCGTTAGTGATGATAATTTGTTTACACTCTTATTTCACTAATTCATTTATAATTTTTGGAATTTCATGTAAAGTTATTTTCCCTGTTTCTCTCATCCCGTTTTTTGTTCGAAACACATGTGCAGCTTACTAACCGTATAACATTTGTTTTCATTCATTTGCATATTCTAGTTACGCTAACTACAAACATTTTTTCCATTCTAGCAGATGTATAAACGCTTCTTCATCAACAGATGCTAGAGAGTACTATGTGAGATCACCATCGATATGTCGATGAAATTTACAATTCCGATTGATGTTGACCAATCGTCAACTAGTGATGTTGACCCAACTAATGTTCCGGAAATTGGAGGTGATGCAAGTTCCGGTGATTCCACTTCTACCTTGAATACTGAAAACTATAGCCTGCAAACTCATGATTCTGATCAGTCATTACCTAATGCTAAAATAATGAAACGAACTGGCTTTCAAAGTTGTTCTATTGGTGCTGCCGATCCGATGCTGGAATCATCCAAATTACTCAGAAAACTTTCCGAAGCGCTTGGTATGTCAGTTTCTCTCTGATGTACTTTGATTACTTATAATGTAGAAAATATTCCCAAATCTATCATGTTTCTATAGCTAATGCATATGCACAGAAATGATCTAACGATTCCAGTTGTTATATAATACTTTTAAGTGATTATTCTGTAAAACCTGACAAGTCTTGGAGCTTGTTTAGCTAACACCTACTGAAAGTCAGATACCAATTGCATTGCGACTGACCTAGACTTTTAGATCTTTGGATGAGGTCATACTTACAAATTATTATAGAAATTTTAAGAAATCTGATCGCATCCACTTTCTTCATATTGCCAGTCGGGAGACAATTTGCTCCATAAGTCGATACAGAAAGTGGTTTCTCAGATTAATTTGCCTAGTTGCTGGGTTTTTTCTAGACAATCCGACAAGGAAATAAATATCTACGTTGGTCTTTTTACCATTGTTTTCCCATCATTTCGAAAAATATTTAGCAGAACATATTACGATGATGAAGGGAATATACAGTTTATGCAAATTATTTTCTCTCAAACCAGTATTGTTGGAAACATGTGCTTCCCTACTGAAGTGACACAATGTCAACATAATGAATAGGCACATATAGTACAACTGATATGCCAATTTTCTCTTTGTTACGACTATTCAGTCAATATGTCATCATTTTTGATTTCGAGAGTTTTCCCGTAAAGTAAAGCAGCAGTAAAGTTTAAGATGAATTTTGAATAATGATGGCTGAGATGTAAAGATAGCTCAGGATGGTAAAAGGCGTGCTGCTTGATGGCATAGTTGGTGCGGGAAGGGGGTAACTGTTGAATCATTGAGTTGCTATGTTAAGGAGAAGCAGGGGAAAAAAATTTTTTTTTCAAAAAAAATTGCATTCATCGTTTCAGAAGAGCAGAACATACAATTTTCATTCATTCATTGCAAATTTGTATGTTCGATATGTGAAGATTTTTCCTCCAACCTATTACTAATTCCGCGAGTTACAGTGTTACCATCCGATGCATCAATAGCTATCACCATAGTTGCCATTTTAAACCATCCGATACTGCTAGACTGTTCAAAAATGGGTAAAGAACGTGGAAATAATTTCAAGCATCTCTCTACTGGTACTGAACAACTCAAGGATCAACAAAACCGCACGACAAAACCTACATCCATATTTTCTTCCGATATTCTAGCTGCAAATGACTTTTTTTCTGTTTTTGATGACGCCTTGCTTCATAATTCGCTGTGCGGAAGCAACAATTCAGGCTCATCATCTTGTCACCCAAGGAACTGCTGTTTATGCAACCGATCATCATCAAATTTCCTTGATCCATTGGATGCGATCGTTTTACCAGTCACTTCTTCCAACACCACCGATCTGATGTATCAGAACTTTGAAAAAGTTAATTCTGGAGCAGATCTAGATGAACACAGTGACTACAGCGAGGACAGTCGACATGGTGAAGCAGAACATGGCGGAAAATTAAAGATGCCATCTAATTGCTGTCGTGTTGGCGATGCATTACGGAAGAAATCTCAAATTTACCTTAAATTTTTATCAACCCGTAAAGCTCTGAGAAAATGTGAGAATTGTTGCCATTCGCTGAAAACTGCATGCAAATCTTTTTTGGATTCTACTTGTATCACTTTCGCTATCTGGCATTTGTGACTTGATTAGTTGTGCTTTTTCATCACTTCTTGTTCTATTAACAGTGAAGTTATAGCATTCCATGTTATCACAGTTTATGCATATTTTCAACTTTGCCTACTCATACTACTTTTACCTGCCAAAGAAGTGCCTCGAAATTCATGTCTTCATTCAGTGTACCATCCATCATCTTTTCAATGTCTCTCAGAAATTCTAAAAAATATTAATGTCCTGCAATGTTTTTACAGCTAATTTTTTCAGCGATGCAATTCTGGGTAAAATTGAATATTAATTGTGAAGCAGTTCAAAGAAATTACGACGAAATCATCGTCAGTTTAAATGTACTTCAATTATTCAGAATTAGTGATATGAGGAACCAATTGCTTTTGAATTGTAACTTGAAAGGAACTGCTTTGTGAATATTTTTATTGTAGTGAAAATAAAAAACTGGTTGTTATGTGGAATGACTTGGAAGGGATGAAACTATTTGGGGATAAATAGAAATTTCTAGCTCTTTGGAAATTACTTCAGAGCATACAAGTATGAGGCCATTCTAAGTTATGAAAACTGTTCGACTTACGGAAATCACTCAATTAATCTTTCGACCTAATTCAAGTTTTGCATAAGAAAATGCTTCAAATTGGCATTGCGAAGTATAAAAATTTTTTGATAGCTGTGTTTTGATGCCTGAGCTATAATTTGATATTGTAATACAATCTCTACAACAGTTACATGGCAGATGCTAAATAATTAATTTGCAAGAAATTAGTTCATTAAATTTGCAGTTCTGCAATACCTAAAAAGTGATCACATTTTAAAGGTTGACGTTTGGTTCTTTGGAATAAGTTAAGTAGATTTTGATTGACAAAAAAAGATTTTATTTCAGTGCAACGGATCGAAGGTAAAGGCATTGTTCGAAAAGGTGCATTAAGGCAAAAGAATGTTCACGAAGTCAAGTATGCTTTTGTTTCGTTTTTCTCATGTTTATGACTGTAATTAATTGAGAAAAAGACCATTCATTCTTTTCATGGCTCGCTATTTTATATAAGAAATGATACTTGAAAAAAATTGAAGAATTAAATTAAATTTTCAGAGCGCATAAATTTATTGCACGATTTTTCAAGCAGCCAACATTTTGTTCACATTGCAAGGAATTTCTTTGGGGTCTTAATAAGCAGGGTTTCCAGTGTCAGGGTAAGTATGTATTCTTTCTTCTTTCCAGCCTCTTCCTAAGAACTATCGACTCAAAAACTGACGATTTTCATTCGCTTCAAATCGAAGTTTCAGATTAAACAAATTCGTATTTAAAACAATAATATCTTGATTAATTGCAGTATGCGCACTTGTAGTACATAAAAGGTGCCATCAGTTTGTCAATTTTCAATGTCCTGGCGCTGACAAAGGTGTTGATACTGATGTTAGTTTCATATTTTTCATATTACATGTTTTCATTTAGTATTCACTTCATAGTTGGCAAATCCTAAGAAAGAATTCTATTTGTTTGTCGAATTACATCGTATGCTTCTTGAGGCCTCTAATGAATTTCTCGATCGTATAAAATTTTCAGCAATGAGTTTTTTGGATCCAAATTTGAACAGTGATGCAGAATGATGCAGAACTTGGAGAGAAACTGCATTTTCGATACAGTGAGCTCTATGTTTTTTAGGATCCACGACAGCAGCATAAATGGAAGGTGCATTCATACTCGTCGCCAACGTTTTGTGATCATTGCGGATCTCTTCTTTATGGTATCATTCATCAGGTTGCCAATTTTACAATTTTGTTTTGATTTTTAATCAGTAACACTAAAAAAGCGCAAAAATTTAATTCCATTTTTAGGGTAAAAAATGTCAATCTTGCGATGTGAATGTACATCACAAATGTGTTAAATATGTGCCTGATATGTGCGGGACAGATTACATCGAAAGACGTGGTAGAATACATCTTTCAATTCAAGTTGAGAATGATCTCCTGCGAGTTAAAGGTGCTAATTAGTTATTTAGTATTTCAATAGAAAGGAATCTTAACTCAGTAACTGATTTGCAATGCAGCGATAATAGATAGCGGAATGATAACATTCATCTCGTCCGTAGGTGGCTTTGATGCTCTGCATTGAACTCGAATTAACTCACAAGGAATCAGTAATATCCAAATAACAAAAAGGGAACTAATTATACCTTACTACACGTCGAGAACATATGGAAGCAAGTGAAGTATGACTGCATTTTAGTTTTGATAGAAATGCTTCAAAGACAGGAGCTAACATTATTGATCACAGGTGAAATCCCATATAGTACAGCTATAATCAGAAGGCTTTCTCAGCTTCCTTTTATTATTTGGAGTTGTTTCTTTGAGATGTGATCGAGAATTTCCATTAGTATATATTTATTGTTCGATACTACCATTTGCGCACTTTTAATACTGTCATCTTCGGTTGATGCTTTGTTGTACACTTCTCAATATCGAATGAATTTAGTGTAAGCCACTGAGAACTATTATTTATGCCTGATTATGGAACTAAAGCGTCTCGTTATGTTATGGGTGAATTAGAATGACACGTATAAATATTCGTGAAACCGCACAAAACGCTGCAGCTGCGAAAAGGACGCCATGCACGGAGAGCTTTTTGTTCGTTGATGAAATTAGATAGGATGTTTTCAATCATGTGGTAAGTGCCTGTTTTTAGTGCGTGAGGCGCGTAATTTAATACCTATGGATCCAAATGGCCTTTCCGATCCTTACTGCAAATTGAAATTGATACCCGATGACCATTCTTCAAAATCCAAGAAAAAAAGTAAAACAATCCGATCTACCTTGAATCCCGTGTGGAACGAAAGTTTTGAATAGTAAGCATCCTTATTTATTTTATCTTTCGTTTTAAATCCATTAGATAAATCTTCTGTTTATGGTAATGAGTTAGAATAACAATAATTCTTTACCAGTCAATAAGTTTTGGGCCATGTTATCTAGCCTAAGCAATTCATATACTCTTAAACATTCGACATTCAAATATTATTTTGAATCAAATTTCAGCAAATTGGAAGCAACGGATGTGGATAAAAGGTTATCTGTGGAAGTTTGGGATTGGGATCGTACTTCCAGAAACGATTTCATGGGCTCCCTTTCATTTGGCATCAGTGAGCTGATGAAGGAATCTGTTGAGGGTTGGTACAAACTGCTTAGCGCAGTGAGTTTTTCTGTTAAATTGCTTTTCCACCGATCGTTCTTCCCTCTGTCTTCCATTAGATGGAATTTTTATAATTTATTTAATCTTATATCCATTTAACACTTATAAAAGCTTAACGCTATAACAAGATTTCAGGAAGAAGGAGAATTTTACAGCATAAAAGTGACTCCTGAATCTGAAGTTGAAATTGAGAAAATCAGGAACAAAATTGACGGAATGGAAATACATCAGGAAAAGGTGAAATCAGAATATAACTTTGTATATTTTCAAATTGATTTACTGAAGGCTAAAACGAATGCACACCTCTTAAATATTTGAAATCTGAGATTTGGAATTTCGGAGAATGTACTATGAAGAAACTGGTGATTTTTAAAAAATGTTGGAAATGATTAGCAATGAGAAGCTGATTAAACCGGAATTGATTCCTGCAAAAAATAAAAATAAGGAATTTCGAAATAGTATTGCTGCATGCAATCCAGGAGAGCAATAATTTGACTCGTTCTTAATTTCTGTCGTTAGGTTGAGTTGTCGGTTGCGAGCAGAATTTGCTCTAAGATATCATTTCGCAATAACAAATGGCAGGTAACATAAGAAGAAAGAAAACGAGAAGTTACCTTTGTGAAAGTGTTACTTAAATTTAGCTTCTCCATTAGATAACTGAATTTAAAAATCTATCTTACAGCAATCGCCAGAACGACCTCAATGTCAGTTGAAACAACCACAACAGGATGCTCTCAAAGCTACTGATTTTAATTTTCTATCTGTGCTTGGGAAAGGATCTTTTGGAAAGGTTACTTTTTTAACTTTTAAAATTATTGAATAACAAATTGCATGTTCCTGTTTGTTTTAGGTATTGCTTGGTGAGCATAAGGATAGCAAGGAACTGTTCGCAGTGAAGATACTGAAAAAGGATGTTATTGTACAGGATGATGATGTGGGATGTACAATGACCGAAAAGCGGGTGCTGTCACTTTGTGACAAGCCACCCTTTCTGGTTGCTCTCCATTCTTGCTTCCAAACTTCGGTAAAGTTTCTGTCCTTACTACTCCAAATAGTTGATTGGAAATTAGATAGTTACCTTTCCGAACTATTTAGCATTCATTATCATGTTTGTTTGTTTGATGTATATATGGGCTTCACCATAAACAATTTATCATATTCGCATTTTCTTGCCATTAAATTGCAAACATACTTACAATCGCAACTACAGCCTCTAAATCGCAATTTATTGAAGTTTGAATTGCATTTCGAGAAGTTTTTTTTTTGAACAAAATAAGTTTATTTCAGGATCGTTTATATTTTGTAATGGAATTTGTAAGTGGTGGTGATCTTATGTATCAAATACAACAAGTGGGGAAGTTCAAAGAGCCAGTAGCTGCGTGAGTAATAGTAATTCTTGTTTAAATTAAAGTCATAATCAGAAGTGTGAAAATTCGTAATTTTCCGGTTCTATTAGTTCTTCAATTTAGGTAGAAATTTGAGGCATGTTTGATTGTGCCGCAGATCGCAAGGCTGTTGTTACAGATTTTATGCTGCTGAAATAGCAATTGGTTTATTCTATCTTCATTCCCAAGGCATTATTTATCGTGATTTAAAACTGGACAATGTTATGCTGGATACAAGTGGACATATTAAAATCACGGATTTTGGTATGTGCAAAGAAAACATCATCGGTAATGCAAGAACAAAAACGTTTTGTGGTACACCCGACTACATTGCTCCGGAAGTATGTCCAATATCGCTAATAAGGATTAACTCTGAGACACGTGACTAGCTTCCGCTGTGTATATGCTCAAAAATAAACAAAATCGTATTTTGAGATTGTGATTTTTGGTTTGTTTGTCATAAGCGCAGTTCATTAAGTTCTTGCCATACAGAATGCTTTCAGATAATATTGTATCAACCATATAATAAGTCGGTTGATTGGTGGGCATATGGTGTATTGCTGTTTGAAATGCTTGCCGGTCAGCCGCCTTTCGACGGCGAAGACGAAGATGAATTATTCGCGGGTATCAAATTTAATTGTATTTTTCGAAAGTAAGAAATGCAGAAAACTACATTGGAGTTAAATTAGACATAGCTCAGTTAAGCGGTAATTAATTCGTCAAATATGCTGAGATGCTATTTAGTTAAAATAATGTCTGACTGTGATCATTACTAGTGAGTATGTTGGAAGGATTTAAATCTCTAAACATGTGTGAAGTCTTTTTTTCATCATGAAATTATGTTTGTAGCAATAACAGACCATAGCGTATCATACCCGAAGTCAATGTCCAAAGAAGCGGTATCTATTTGTAAGGCGCTGCTACAAAAATGTCCTCAGAAGCGGCTAGGTTGTGGACAGACGGCTGTTAGAGATATTAAGGTATGTGAATTCCACTCCACATCTGTTAATGAGTAATCCAAAGAATATAGCAGAAGAACACTGTCACATCCTAAAAGTATCCAATGCTGAGATAAATGTTTGATGCTGATCGCCTCCTCTTTCTAGAATATTAATGAGTAACACAAAATATCAAATTTTTTCCACATATTTCTGGAAAAACAAAAATTTTAGTATTTTCCTTTACTACTAATCCTATTCTACATTTGATTGAGTGAATCATTAGCGGATTAGCAATGTCATTTTTGGATAGCGAATGTTAACTTTTCATATTGTGAACATGAAAGAAATATGCCACTTCGCTATGAAAACTAAATTTGCAGGAGCATCCATTCTTTCGACGAATTGACTGGTATAAAATTGAAAGGCGACAGGTTCAACCACCTTTCAAGCCAAAATTGGTAAGTAATGTGCTAGTTCAAAGGACTTTGATAGTGTTTCTAGTAACATTTACAAATGTAGTTAAGCAATTTCAGTTCTAAAATTTTTTTGTCTTCACCTAACATTCATGTCGGATTCTTGGAAAATTCATCAAACTTTATAAAATCAAAAAGTCTTCAACGTTTATAAAATTAATTCATGGTTAATGTAAGAATAACTCATAGTTCAAATGTGAAATTGTTATATTTTGTCTACTATGCAAGTCGATGGTTTGAATTTTTTGATGATTAACTTCTCGTAACCATGGATCATTTCATCATAATCTGCATATTATTTTACAAAAAAGATCTTGATAATGTCCTAATAAGGTTGAATCTGCAGAAGAGTCCCGAATCGACGGAGAATTTCGATTCGCAATTCAGAAAGCTATCAATTAAAATGAGTGCTTGCGATATTGACATTTTACGTAACCTTGAAGGCTATGAATTCCCTGATTTTGATTACATTAATCCATACTGGCCAACCTGGAATACTCATGATGAATCGGCATAAAATTATCTATTGCACGCTTGTTGGAAAGAGGAAGTTCCAGTGACTACTTATCTCCTTCCTCGCCGTCTCGACTAGCATATACTTTAGCGAGAAATATTTGCATCCATCATATGCAAGTTTGCATAAATATATCATTGCGCAGTTGTTGTGTGGCATCTTTTCATGATTGATGCAATTTTTTGTGAAATACGTAGTGAACGTTGTAAAAGCTACAACGATACAGAAAAAAGTCAAAACTTATATAAGAATTTGTATATCGCGCTTCGTCTACATACAACGTAAGACGATCTTTATTATTGTAACCTTACTGTCATCTTTTGAACCAATCCATTTCATCATATGCCATATTACCAGTTATGCGGTGACATCTATCCTCATTGGATTGGGTTCGACTATATCGCCTTAACACTTACATATAAAGGGAATTTATATCTGCACTTCCCATCACCACAATCTATACACCTGTAAGATTAACCGTACTATTTTTTCGGAGACTGACAAAAAGGGTTTTACTTTTCTTGTTGTAGATATCTTTCAACGATTCACGACGTCCATCTATTTTCCGTTATACAAATGAAGTATATGCACAAAAATCAAACGTGATATTCTAGGTTAGAAAGATTGACCCTTCTTACCTAAATACTATTTTGAATGTGCCGTATTATGTATGATCTCTGTTCACCGATTGCTGTTTATTAAGCCTAATCTTTCACTTTTGTCATAGGATATCAAAGCAGAAGTATAAAAATCTGAGTGACAAAGCGTCATCTTATGTTAGGTTTTCGTAATAGAAAACTGCACAAGTTTACACTGTGTAACTTGTTGACCTTTCAAGATCAAGCAAATTGAAATTATCATCAACCTAGTTCATAATAGCATCATGGATCTGTTTTAACGAGACTTCTGCGCGTTTGCATTGTCAGATGGTTTGAATTCTGATTGAACAGCAAAATTGTGTGTCGCACTGATGCTTTAATGCTTAAGTAATTAATAAAAACTAAAATGAGAGATTCAAAATTATACATATGTAATATTTCGAATGAAATTAAAATGAAGCCGAAAATATGATAGATAAAAAATAGGAAGTGAAAGAATCAAATATGATTACCTGAAAACACAAGACGTGGATTTTCGAGGTACCATAATTAGCAAGATATTTTTTCGAGCTTCATAAGCGTTTTCTTAATCAATAATTGAAACCCCCTGCAATTAGCAGATTTAATTTCCTATTATTGATGCTGTTGCTGGTGGCAATTTTTATTTAGAACACAACAATGACAAGTTTTTTCAGCGAATTCAAGTGAAATACTTTAGTGATGACAGCTATTGAGCAACAGTACCAATCTGCATGATTCACTTTTATCAAGTCGAAATATTTGCATTATTCATAAACAATCTTTATTCATTTTTCGACAAGATAATTTTTTCTTATTTTACACACCTTTTAGTTACGTAATTTCTTCATAAGATGAAAAATTTTTCGGTTTCTGAACGAAATTTAGAAATTTCATAGTATTTGCATTTCACTTGCCAAGTTATAAAACTTATAAATGAATCGGGTGTAATTCCTTTTATCATAACCGTTTCAAGAAATACAAAAGCTCATAATACAAATTTCTCCTGTTGTTGAATATTTTCTTTTAATACTTTAATTTCCAAAGTTTTTTATTGCACCATATTACCATACCACTTTTCCAATTTTCCCTGTATAAAATCTTCAAATCTAGTTTCCACTACTGACATTTGCGGGAAGAATTTCAGAACCAAAAATCATTTACATTCAAAGCGCCTGGAAATTTCGAAAGAGTGAAGAATTGCAGCTGTATGGACACTTTAAATAATGAATATACCAGTTTAATTATTCGCTTATATTGCAATAGGTTGAAGTTGAAGTAAATTGATGTATTAAATAACTGCACAAGTTTGTCAACAGAAACTAAGTAAATTGATTTGGTATAAAGAAAGAGTCGAAATAGCAGCTCATAAAAGGAAAGAGAAAAAAGGATAGTTCGCCCAATAACAAACTTTGCACTGAAACTAATTTATTCGCTCATGGAAAATGCTTTTTTCATCAATACTGCATTCAATTTAATGCGATATGCTGAAATTTTGGACCTCATATAAAAGATTTTTCCGGTAATTTTCAAGGATTTCTTTAAGTTTTATTTGGAAATCATTCCGAATCATATTTTCTCTGGTATTTCAAGACATCAAAGTTTAAACGAAGATTTTGGAATACAGATTTGACTCAAACAATAGTTTTACTGAAAAGCGATTCAGTTAGCTCGAACTTTATTTAGTCTTTAGTTTCAAGAATGTCGATCACTCTTCAGTTATCAATCCTTCGATTTCCCTTTCACATGCTTCCTGGTTGAGTCGTTTCATTGTGGATCCAATGTTGACACGTTTTGGCTACTAAATACCTTATTTTATGATTGCTATATATATATATATATATATATATATATAATGTAATTGGTGATGGTGTTGCTGTTAACTGCAAATAGTGGTTTTTTAGCGATGCAACTTGTTTGTGATCTTTTAAACTTCAGTCATCTGAGATTCCTTTTCAAGTAATTTCAGTATTTTGTGTTTATTTTATCTTCTCGGTTAAGAGTTAATGTGGTGTATCTATTGTTTTTGTGCAGCTATTCCTCAATAATTACCAGTCGCTCCAGTAATTATTGAGAGT
Organism: Dipetalonema caudispina; assembly: GCA_013365325.1. Taxonomy (NCBI): domain Eukaryota; kingdom Metazoa; phylum Nematoda; class Chromadorea; order Rhabditida; family Onchocercidae; genus Dipetalonema; species Dipetalonema caudispina. The sequence continues at coordinate 96,745 of JABVXV010000047.1, read as the reverse complement.
GATCAAGGTATTAATCATCTCAATGGCTAGAGTTCTAATGGTTCAACTCGTTCAATCTTACAAGACAATATTTTATTCTCAGGTTATAATTTAGTTAACACTACTCTTACGCCACGATGTGATCTGTCGCTCTGTTTTCATCTAAATTTTGAAAAATATCATGATATGATGTTAGATGATTGCATGGAACCGACTTTCTATCGTTCACTGTAAAGAGCAAGAAATTGGTGCACGTTTAATTGCGTATGATTATCTCCTACCAGGTAATTTCCAGCAACTTCATCTCCTTATTGTTTAATTTTGATTATAGCATCCTGAAATGGCGCAATTAGTATTGGGGAAAATTACCCAGTCTTTTATCATTGCTATCATAACATATGAAATGGCCTGTAATTTACCAACAAATTGAATTTGGTGGCTCATTTCTGACCGCTCGAGAATTAAATTTTGATTTTCTATCTTAGCAAAATTGAAGAATAAGAAATACTTATAAGTACCGCCATTCTAATCAACAACCTCTGGTACTGGCTTCATAATTCAGATAAATTTTGACTTTCAAGGACCCTTAAATTCTTTCTAGCAAATCTTTTTCAAACCAAGCTAAATCGATATGAATAATATGTATATAACATCCTTTCCCCACAATTCAGAACTGTTATAATTTTGATTCAGTTGGACGAAAATGTATTGTTTTATATACCATTGAATTTTATGCTTAGTTTGTGGTTGAGTATACTTTCCGATCTTAAATGGTTGTTGGTAAAATAAAATTGACACTGATTAGAATCAAATTCTGCTTCATTCATGAAAGTGATCTTTTAAACAGGCATTTTTCCTGAATATGGATTTTTTGCTCCTGAAGACATTATTCGCTCACTCCCAATTTCCTTTTTCAGCTTTTATCTGAATCTTTAATAATATGCAAAAGATTTTTGCCTGATTTTGAAATAATCTCAGTAACAATAATCCAGTACGATTCCGAGCAATGAATTAGACCGTCTTGCTTTTCACTGTGACAGCTTCATTAGGGATGATACACTTAGAAACTAGGAAATAATAAGTGACTATCGTTATATCACTTCGTAATTTATAATTATCCGCTTATCTTGAATAGTAGCATCGAAAATAAGGTGCAAACTTCCCGAGACCTCATTTATTTAGTTGCTTATTTGTCGAATATTTGTTATTCGAAAAAAAAAACAACGTACTGCTCAATCATATACTGACACTAAAGGGAGGAAATCTTGCTGAATTCCTTGAATTCAATTTGTAAAATTACTGTTAAGTGAATATATTTGAAATAGCTAAAAATGCATTTTTTTTTTCAAAGTAAAAATGAGTACATGAAATTAATTTGGTGATACTAAATCATTTCAAAAATGATTTTTTTTCGAGAAATTTTTTATATCTAATAGTTTCAGTTTAAAACCATTTTCATGCGGATTGTATTTTATACAGCAAATGTTGTCTGACTGAGTGAGGAAGAGAAACTTTGATTCGCAGACATTGAGCAAATTCAGGGAAAATCTTTACCGATTTGTTCAAAACGGAAATATTACCGGAAGCTTCGACAAAAGAATGTTAATTTCTCCTTTGGCCTAAAATTTTTCTCTAACCATAAATAAATGCCTGATATTTAAGCTCCTGAAAAGTCCAATTTGCTATTCAATTTTTCTTATTTTGTTAATGGATTTCAAAAGTTGTTAATCTCTTTTTCGACAAATTGAGTCATAAATTTTTTTTTTCAGTTTAATAGTTATGTTTCTATAGCTATTGACTAGGAATGCATTTCTCTAAAAGCCATGTCGCATTTACGATGTCCGGACAATTTGTGGCACACGCGGAACGTTAACTCAAAATAACCAGATGAATTGGTAGACCTTCATGGAAATATTAGTAAACACATAAATGTGAAAAATGGAAAATCCAATATAATATTAAGTTGATAAAAATTAAAAGTACTGGAATTGTCTCCAGTTAGTAGTGGCGTATAACTAAATAGCTTGAAATGGAAATTTTCTGCACCATCGATTCCTTCGAGACTCACTTATCATTCATTACAAAGTTTCGCATGACTTCCAAAATGTGGTACTTTTTATATATGTTACAATTTGTCTTACTTTCTGCATTCAACATACCAGAATCAGTTGCTTCTGCACCGTTTAACAGGCAGGATTTAATTCTATAATAGAATGATTGTTAATAAACGAGATGATAAAACCATTGTTATGTAATTCTTAGTTTGTTATTACTCGTTGCACTATAAACAACCCAACTATTCCCCTTCTTTTCTTCTTTTTTTAGATTTGCTTTACTTTTTGAGCTTGTTTATCTGTTGACTTAGCAATTTTTTGTTGCTTCTTTTATTCTAAATATACATTAATAAATATTGATAAAACTGTTTGCAGTATACTACTATTCGTTGCATTTTACTTATACGATATTATGTTGTCAGATGGTTATTTTCATTTTCAGATAAACGATAGAACTCTTACAATTCACTCTTTCCTTATTTACTTTTTTTTTTAGATTTATTTTACTTTTTTAATTTACTTCGAGTTTTCGGACTACTTTCCTTTTTCAACTAACAACTTCCTGTTGTTCTCACTGTTTTTGCACATGTAGGTGAATTGTATTCGTCTCGTATCAGAACAGTTGGAAAACAGTTGGAATAAAGCAATTAATGAATTAGTTTAAAATTTTTAGCTGTTTTAAATTGATTAGTTCGTAGAGTTGACACTGCTTGCCACTTCTTAACCGAAAAAAAGCAGCATCCTACTGCATCAAATCTTCAAAGCGCAAACCAACTGAATATTCGACTTACATTTTATATCTTGAAAGTTATGCGCTTTCTTTTCATCACTATAACGAAATTTGAAATGGTAGTAAATACCAGCCCATAAACATTAAATTAACAATGTAAGAATGTGAGCAAAAAAAAACGCTGTTTCTGACCCATAACAATTTCTTCAATTTTATCAAGATTGCTTAATTTCAGCTTTTTCTTTTTTAAACTATTGCAATTGCTAGAAGCTCTTTTTCAAAGTTCCTTTAAATCGGAAAAGGGTGAGGTATTTCATATTTTACTGCCCTATTTTGGTTTCTCTTTCTAATGTGATTTAGGAACTTCAATATAATCACACCACACTTTATTCCAATAATGAATGAAATACAGCATCCTTGAAATGTGTATTTTTAGCTGTCCTACCTGTCATTTTATTCTTCCATTCCTCCTCCCCCTCCCGCCGCTTCATAACATTTTAATGAAGTCGTTGAATAGCAGTACTTCCGTTCTTTGCATACTCATTTTCATTATCTTCACTTTATGCGATGCACTATATATGCAAATTTCGCCTCGTTACTGCACCATTTTGAAAAATTTCCCAAAAATGAAGCGTAAGCTTACGGCAACACAAAGGAGAAAGAAGGAAGAGAAGGTAAAAAACCTAAATGGTAGAGTTAAAGGTTTTCCCTACTTAATTGATTTCTTGAATCAATTTTCCCGAATTTTCGATTTTTTATCTTCTTAACTACTAACATCTGTTAAATTTATGCCTTATTCATAGCTTTTGTTCCCACAAACTTTTGTATTTCTTTCAATTACGCTTCAAAAATATCTGGCTCATAACCATTGCTTTATTAGCTTTTTTGGCCTGATTTCAGGAATAAATATTTACATTTGTCTGGAATTCCAACAATTATTGCACCACTCATAAGCCTCAATATGTTTTCTGCATTTTTCTTAAATAGGTATTTAACTGCTAATTCGGTTCTCAGAGCACATCAACAACATTATGCGCTTTTCAGCAATGCGGTTTCCCATTTAAAAAAAAAAAAAAAAAAAAACAGAAGTAGGTAAAGTCTGTTAATTCACTGATTTGCATGGATACATTACAATTTGTGATCATCATTAATTTCTACAAATCTTCATTTTTTTCAAAATTTTTCCCAGCTTTTATGTGAATTTGCATATTTACAAAATACTCACTCATTATCATTTCTCGAAACCCTTCATGCTGAAGCACTCATTGTTATCAAAAGTTCTGTGATGAGAATCAACAAATCTTTTCTGCCTCATCTCTCCTCTGATGCTTTGGACTATTTAGCTTAAATCCGTTCTTACCACTATTTCCTAAAAATAACAGAAGCATATAGAACTTTCCAGTAATTGCCTGCACAAAGATTTCCTATGGGATTTTATAGGAAAGATCTGATGAATTGACCGTAAAAATAAGAAAAACACGAAATTTTTGGATGAATGCAGCAACTTAAAATTGCTTTTTATTTTAGAATAATGGCTACTTTTGGATAACAACATAGAAATGCCAGTTGGAAAATGTGGTACAAATATTATAGCGATGATTGAAGGATAACTAATCACTTGACTTTTTTAGGTGACTAGTTTTAAATTACAACGCCGTCAAGTTTTTACTGCCAATTTATAAAGTTTTAAAAATAACACCGGCAGCAAAATCAGCTTGTCGATTTTTCAACTGAAAGACTCTTGCTTTTCTCCAGTCGATTTCTGGTCTGCTATTACATGATGTTGGCAAAAAAATATTACAGGCGACTAATCAAGACTTGTAAACCTGCTCAAATGATATAGGTGCAACGCATATTGACGTTATTTAAATTTTGACCCTTCATTTAAAAGACCTTAAGTGAATTCGCACGAAGTTTGGCATCAATTCCCTTATTCTTTCTATAATTAAAATAATACGAATCATTTTGCAATGTTCATTCTGTTATATCAGTCACTCCCATAATTTTTTAAATTAGATTCATGCCGAAATTTAACCAATTGAAGAGTGTGGTAGAGATCGAAACGATTTGAAAATGAAGTTTGGATTTTGATGAATTGATTTTGTACTTCACAGAAGCATAAACAAATGAAACCAAAAAGGCAAACCTTGTGAATGTAATGTTTACAGCGTTATCAGTGAAATATTTGGTTATCTACCCATTCATAAAGAAAAAATATACATTCATGTCAATCTGTTAGATCCATGGAATTGCTTTCTTTTTTTCATTACATATACTTTCTTCAACTTGAATAAAACGACTAAACTCAGTTAGTATGAACATCTGATTGTACCATAATGAATAATATCAAACTGGGTGCTTACCATTTCAATGAAGAAATGGGAAAGATCAGTGTTTGCTGTGTCACTTGTCGTCAAAAATCAAAAAAAGGGCTTTTTCAGGCATAAGTTTGAAAACGTTACTCGATGGTAGCTTTAAATAATGTTCAAATATAAATAATTTGTTAATATTTGCTTTTTTGATTCCTCTGAATATTTAATACGTCGAATATTATGCAAAATCTAGTGATTCACAACATAACGAAGATGATGAATGAATGAATCATTCAATTATTCTGTTATTCTTGCAATATCCGACGATTAAAGTCTTAACTTCATAATAAAAAGTTGGAGACAGAAATGTTGCATGTAGTTAATCGAGCTTGACGACAACTTAGATGATGACAAAATCCTTTTTAGAACATATACATCTTTTTCTAATAACTATTTTTATGCTTACAGATACTTTTAAATGTTTGCTTTTGGTTACGATCTTATTCAGGAAAATCATAATTTTCAAGTCTCAGATTGTCCTTATCTGATCGCATCTGACAAAGCATTAAATCTTTGATCTAAGTTTTTAATAAACTTATACCAGCTTTCTTGGCTTAACCAGATATTGTTTTGTAAGCATGTCAAACCTTTCTTTTTGCAGTTGCTTTGTGCTTATTCAACTCTTATTCCTAATCACTTAAAATTGGGAGCATTACCAGGGCTAAGAAGACCTATTTACCTTTAATCCAATGCGACTTCTGGAAAGCAGATCATTCTCAAAACTCTGCGTTGTTTTGACTACTGTAAAACATATGGACACAGTTTTCCGTACGGCCTGTATACCCTTGTTCAAGCAGATGGAAATTTAGAATTTTTCACATGCAACCCAGCAATCAGGATATTCCGAAGATGACTGCTGGTACTAAACTCTGTTGTGACTCTAAGGAAGGCCCGATGAACAAGGAGCAAGGGGGAGAAAAAGTGAAGGTTATTTGCTTGATACCAAATGATCCTGGTTGAAAAAAATGTATAACCCAGATATACAAATTCGTAACCGGAATAAGATCGTTGGGTCTGATATGACGTTGCTATGGCTTTTTCACATATATTGCCAACATCAGGGACACAAGATTATATTTAAGTATTATTAGTTTTTTACAAGGATTACGAAATACTTTAAATTTGCAGTACTTTAATGAAAATCGTGTTTAAGTAATTATCTTCATGAGCAGGAAATTGTGATGAAGAGTGATTACAATCGAATTAAAAAAATTGGATTTTCGGATGAAATAAAGTATCGTTGATTGATATTTGATCAACTGCTCCGCAAATGTTGACAATGTTCTCAGTTGCTAATATTTTATTACTTATTTACGCTGCTATTATATTGGTTGCACTGAGTGGTAATTTTCTGGTATGCGCTGCTGTATTTTGCGATCGAATTTTACGACAACAACAGGAGAATTTATTTTTGGTATCGCTTGCTATATCCGACCTTCTTATATCCTTGCTTGTAAGTTTGTTAATTCTTTTACTGATACTTGGACACTTAAAGCTAATTCTAGCTCAACATGGTTGTTTTTTTTTTTTGTAATTTGGTGAGATTTCTTATTGATTTATAGCGATGTTCCTATCAGGTGATGTCATTCGCAGCGTCTAATGATATTCTTGGATATTGGAGATTTGGTCACTTGTACTGTCAGCTTTGGATATGTTTCGATATTACATGTACCACAGCTTCAATACTGAATCTTTCTGCAATTGCCTTGCACAGATTTCTGCATATCAGTCGTCCACTTGTCTATGTCAGGTGTCGCTTTTTCGCAATCCATGTCTAAGTATACTGGGAATTTTTGAGACGACGGAGGGATGATGTACTGATTTTTGAATTGTTTTGTATTACTACCCTCTTTTGTTGTGTGCAGAGAAAACGAATTTTCCAGTCCGGGGGTTGAAATTGCAAATTCTGATATTCTTCCTGTTTTTGCATGAGCAAAATACAGGAATATCAAAGTACGCAAGCTTTTTTAGAATTCGAGTAAAAAGATTGAGATGATACCAATTTATTTTAAACATTTTAAGATCGATCTCAAAGGTGAAATACTAGTTTTTCCAAACAGCAATATAAAAATCAATCTTGGTAGTTTTGCTAGTTATATACCCAATCTCAAAAGGGTTTAAAGTGATTGCTAAGGTGATTCATCCTGTAATTAATGATGCAATTAGTAACACACAGTAACTAATTGTTAGAAAAGATATTTTTTCATGAATGCTCCACAGAATACAAATATAAGGAAAAGTAAAAGATGCAAACGAACGTAAAATATGGGGAAGTTTTTTTAAGGTGGTTAGAAGAGGAGAACTTTAGGAAGAATGAAGCAAGAATCTTCAGAATAGCGTTCTTCTGTTTCTATTGAACTGATGATGCATTATGCCACTTTCCGTATGTGTGAAGGCTTCAGGAGGCGAAAAATATGCATCGTTATAGCTTTTGTTTGGCTAATATCTGCCATCATTGGTTTCACGCAAATTATTTTGGAATTAATGCAAAGGGATGAAGGGAAAAGTGTCAGGAATGAAGTTGATGAAACTAAATACAATGAGTAAGTCTCTCTTTCTTAGTCTAGATATAAGTCTACTCTTTGAATTGTTGTAGATGAAAATAAATTCACTAAATTGTTTGATCCAAAAACCTTCAACATCGATGATTATCGCCAATTTCAGTTCCCATCCAAGATGCGAACTACGACTTAAACCATTGTATGCATTGGGCAGTTCCATGTGCAGTTTCGTTATTCCCGCGGCCATGATGATACTTCTATACACCCGTCTCTATCTTTTCGCCAGAAAACATGCCAAAATAATGCGTACCCAACTTCATCAAGCAGCCAACTTCACTGTAACATTGAATGCTTGCGAAGGAATTCGAAATGTATTCTTTTTAAATTTTTCAGCAAAATTCCACTTTCAATCGTTTTCAATTCCATATGATAATTATACCAGCGATATGAGTAGGAATATATTAATTTAGCAAACTTTTCCCTTCTCTTTTCTCAGCAACTTCTCATCTCAGTTAGCATCAAATCAAGACTATGTTAGGGTATTTTATCTTTATCAGACTAAGTAGTTTTTAGTTTTGAGGTTTTTCTTGTCTGATCTGTAGCTAAATCCGTTACTGGATGCATTGATAATATTTCTCTGAAAGGTCATTACCTTACAGCTGAGATGGATTCTTTACTGCCTGAGATAACCCTTAAAAAAGTGGTAGGAAAGAAAAACAAATATTCCTGGAAATTTTTGCCGACTATCTTATTGCAAAACAAAAGCTGAAGATTAATCAAACAGTGATCTGCAATGCAACTACCACTTATTCTATTCTGAAATTCCATTTGTTTCTTTTGATTGCTTTTTTGCTTAATAACATTATATATCGTTTTTAAAAATTTCAAAAAAGGAAGAAACTTTTTAACTTGCAAACAATTCATGTATTGCATAATAATCACTGTGTGAATTGCCCTATCCTTTTGTGCATTTTCAAAAGACAAAGGTTGCAAGATAATTCTTACAATTTTTAGTCTTAAATATCAAATTTTACTCAAATATTTAATCAAATCTATGTTTTACATACTTGCTACTTTCTCATAAAACATTCTACTATTGAAAGTTCCATAGCAACAATTGTAAGGCACATATTTGTTAAATCAATTAACAACTAACATCTTGTACCTTCACGAAACATTTCAGAGGAATAATAATGGTGCGACAAATACAAATGAAAAGTTTTCAGAATACTAATATTGGATTATTCTATGATAGAATGCTTGAAATGTGTTGTTGCTGTCATAGGAATAATCCTACAATGTCGGAACAAATCAAACCGAAAAATGCAACATCACACCTTTGTATTACTGATCAGAAAGCCAGGTTGAACTTGTTTCTTAAAATGGAAACGTAATGTGGATATCTTCTATCTTATATCAAGGCCTGTTTTCCTATAGTACCGATCTATCTCTCTATCTCTACTCCAAGTCTATACAATTTGACTGTTCGTGTCACCATCATTTTCCATTGTAAGCCTATATTCAGTCCTGTCTAGGTCTACTGTCATTTATTTTGGACTAATTCAGGATTGTCTTATCTGTCGTTAACGTAAGAGTTTTCAACCTCTATTCTAAGCATATAGATATCCAAATTTCGAGAATGGGCTTTTTTTTCTTCTACTATTCATCGCATCATCTTTCTTGTGTTTCCATTTTGAATTAAGTATTTCTAATTTCAGTTCTTATTACAGTCTTAACTAAAATTTTTCGGAATCTTCCGAATTTCCTAATATTGTTTCTAAATTTTCAGAATCAGCTCGAAATTTTCTGAATTCTAACTGAATTTTATAAATTATTTTCTAAATTTTCTAAAGTTTTGCATAGAACTAATGTCTGAAACTCTTTTTGGAGCAAATTTTAATTTCAAGGCTTACACTGGGAGTAATAATGGGTACATTTCTGATATGCTGGCTGCCATTCTTTATTGTTAATGTCATTCGTTCCTTTCTTCCAGCTTTGATATCCGATGTGCAGTTCAAGGTAAATAATTAGAGCTCACTTTTTTGATTCATTCCCAATTTTTCCAAAATTTAAGAAATGAATTTAATTTTTTTCATTCTATTATTAAGAGATTTCAGTAACTGTCGATGTATCCGTTTTGTTGTAATTTAGAATTTGATGAAAGTACCAACTCAGTTTTTCTGGGAATTCCAATCTGAGGATAGTACAGTTTGTGCATAATATTCGCATTAGCTATGTAAATGTTGTTGGTATTTTAGGCTGTTACATGGTTAGGTTATGCAAACTCTACGGCGAATCCAATCATTTATACGATTTTAAACAGAGATTTTCGAATTGCTTTCAAAAAAATATTGTTCAATAATGTGTTATGCTCAAGTCAGGATGTTTACTTAAATGGTAACTGCGAGTAAGAGCATTTTCTAGAATTTACTTTTACATATAAACTTTTCTATAATCGATCTTTTCATCAAAGAGAGGAGAAAAATTTTGAACAGTTTTAAATTAACTTCAAAAAAATGTTCTGTAACAGTGATAAAGATGTAATGATTGCAACCTCTTTTTACTGAATTGTACTCAAGTTGATAAGTGCTTCTTAATTATGCTGCACGATATCATTGGTCAAGATATAATTTTAAGATAAGTGGTGACTCAGTTTTTATCCTAACGGTAACTGTCATAACAACTAGCAGACAATGCTGATTTTATTAGGAATCAACTTGGTCACACATTACTGCCACAAACCGTGTTTTACGTTGAACAATCAGTACCTTCGGTTAACACATTTTATTTAACTTGACCACTGTTGTAATTTCAACTACAGTGAACAAATTAAATAGAATTATTTGAATTTGTCGGATTAATTCCAAACGAATAAATAAAGTTCGGGTATTTGCCGGAAGTGCGCTTTTTCTCGGATCAAATCACATGGTATGAAGAGGATATATGTGTGAACATAAGCTTTAATAAAAGCAAGCTACGTACACAATATTTAGAAATCTTCAGGCTTAAGAAACTCTATAATCAATTTATTTTAAAGCAAACAAGAAGTTTGAGAAGACTTTATCAATCAAATTAAAAGAACAACTCTTTTAAAAGAAAGCAGCTCACGTCCAATAAAAAGTAATTCTGAATTTGTTTTTGTTTTACAGTAAAACCTATTTTTAAGGCAAGGTTTCGATCTCCAAGTACAATAGAAATGAAATATAAAGTGCGATAGAATTCATCAACAGCTGTGAAGACCTCAAAAATGTGGAGAAAAAATGCATTCATCTCATTGATTATAGAATTGCTGTTGTTCATTTACCATTCTATCTAAATTTTTCAAAAACTAATGTTTGCCTCCAGTATTTTCAAATGAATGGGAGTGAAAAAAGATGGTGGCAACTTCATAAGTTTCGAAATTTTAACTAAATTCTTTGAATCCCTTTATGAACTACAAATTTTTTAGTAATCAATCTTTCTGAACTAAAGAGACTGGGGAGCTACAAAAATCCAGAATGTGTGTTCTTGAATAAATCTTTGAACTTCTAATCAGCGCAATCGTTTTTTCACAAACTTCGGGAGATGAAATTGGTAATTTAAAAAATCTGTCAGCAAAAATCATCAGATTTTAAAATGATTCCATGAAATTCCAAGAATATCACAAATATCTCTTGTCATATGTTAGAGGAGGATATTCTCAAAAGGATCCCAAGTCCCTATTTAACATCATTCAACACATAACTTTTTCAACAGTTGTGTTTTCAAGCTTTACCGATTGATCTGGTCCACAATATCACGTCGCGAAATGATTTGATGCATTTGAATCGTGAAACAATGTGCATCGTTGATTTGCAAGGAAAGCTGAACGATGTACCATTGCTCAGGGCGGAGGAAGTGAAGAGAGAGTGCTTGTATAGTTGATCCGATGGACGACAAATGACCAGTTAGACCTAAATGCGCCCGAAGATGTTGTCATTCACTCTTTTCATATCATTCTTGCAATCTTTCAATCGCTGTTATACGTTGGTTGCGTTTCAGTGGAATTTCTCAACTGAATTCTTTTAATATGTATCAGTCTTTTTCAATGAGGGCTTCAGAAGAACTGAGAGAGTCAGATTAGAATGACAAGACATAGATTCCTTTATTTTTCATATGTTTGCAATCTTCATGCACTCTGTGGAACCTTCTCGCTTTCTACATCTGCAATGTTTTCTGCACAAGAAATAGAACTCGAATGGTTAGGATTTCTTCAAAAAAAGCTGAAATAATCTGTCTGTGTTCAACTAATCGCCATCCTGAAACATTTTCCTCTTCTCCTCTCTCACTTGTCGTTTTCAATTTATCAACGCAAAATATATAAGCCTTGAAGGGATATTGGTAGATGGACAATATTCAAGAACAGATTTCGGAGGTGCTCAAAGAAAAATATCTGTAAAGGCGATTGGAATAAACATCGATTTCTGTTCAAGTTGATCAATATCGGTTCAGGTTACTCACTTCTTGCTATATGTCATGAAACATCTTCAGATCATTCCATGGCTGGTATGAAAAAATGTGGGGAAGAATGATGTCAATGTCACAGTCACATGAACTGCTGAGTTGTCTTTCTTATTTTTCACTTCAAACATGTTTGCAATGAGCTCGATTGAAATCTTAAAAAATTGCAGCGAATTACTGGAGAGTGCAGTGTGCACAGTGATTCTATATATTGAAATTTGGGTCGTCATTGCCGGTACGGCTGTAGAAAAATCTTTCCAGGTAGAAAATCGGAACCGAAACAAGATTGAATGAGAATAAGAAGAGGTTGTCTTCATACAGCTGATCATAGGCTGACTTCCGAATCAAGCTGATTACCTGAAGAAAGGTAGATGGAGCGGAATGGAAGAAGGTGGGTTATAGGAGACCATATCGCATCACGTCACCCTATGGCATGATTTATTGATATTACTTTTGTCGCATACATACATTCATCCACTGCCACATCGCCGATTCTCGTTCATTTTCCTTTTTCTTCGCATGAAAATTTTCAAGAATTTTTCTCCGCGCTCCCCTTCAATTTGCGACACTTCTTACTATTCCCCTTGTTTCCGTTGTTCTTGTCCCTACGGTCGTTGTCATTATCGTTGTCCTTACGTCTATTGTAGTATATTTTGAACAAACTCATTATATGTCGCATTCTCAGCAATGTCAATCATCCTTCCCTATAAAATATTCAGATTTCCACTTGAAACGCATTATAAGTGTATCTTAAATTGTTCAAACTATATCTGAAATATATGCTCAAACTATGTCTGTTACATCGTTTAGCACTCGACAGTTTTAGCTTCGAAATTCTTGCCAAACCTGTTATCACTGTGACAAAGCAATTATACAGGGGTGTTTTGCAGGAGTAATCTATTTCTGGTAGGTTGAGTGGGAAATAGAGCTGTGGGGCGGAAAACTGATATCATCTCGGATTTTCTCCGTTAAACTGAGGGAACATGAAGGGTACCGAAAAATCTTTAGCCATTAACCATTTTACACCGTTCTTCCAGTCCACTTTACTGTTCTTGCTGGCCCTCTTATTCGTTCTTCGTATTTTCTGGCTTTTTCCCTTTTCTGTGGTAATGCTGATATTTAGTAGCATCATTTTTGTCTCCTTCTGTTTAGCACAATAGCTATTCTTCAAAACTGGATCTGAAGGAAACAAGAAAACAGGCGAGCAACATCCTTGACAGATGGAAAGAAATCTTTAAATCTCTTCCACCCATCCGCCCTTTTAAGGATTCATTGTGAACGACCGGAAAATTATGCATTTATTGGGTTCACTTAACGGCCCAATGAATACTTTCCAATTGTTTCATTTTCTTCCTATTTTGTGTTTTTGGGTATTCAGTAACTGGTAAGACGTAGAACGCTTTGATGAATGTAAATTCTTATTTAGAACTCTGAGAAGCTTCAACTAAATCTACCATCCAGGTTTTCTCCTTTAGCAATCATTAATTTAAACCAAATTAGACGTTTTATCTAAAAATGAACTCAAAAATTGTAGTCTATGTTAAAGTTTCGTAGTCGTTAAGCATCCTTCTCATTCAGTTTCCCTCTTTTTTCTAAATTTTCGGAGTCGTAAGTTTTTGTTATTAAAGTAAATAGTTGAACGACACCTTTTAAACTATGTTTCACTCCTTTTTACTTAATATTTTATTTAAATGTTGATTAATATGCCAACCACCTCTCTCCCTTTTACCCTTTATTCACCCGTAACAAAATAATTCTAATTATTCATCATCATTTTGAAAATAAAAACTGGAATATACGTGGAAAGTATTTTGATCAAAATCAGAAATACTGCCCAAGATTTTTCTTCATGAGCTATACTCCTTTTCAGTATTTATTGTGATAAAAGAAGGAAGGATTCATTCAAATAGTTCTTGTGCAGTTTTGATTCAACAATTGTCCATTTATAAAATGCGATTGAATTATTTTAATAGGAAATAAATGATGTGATAATGGAGTGACCAACAAACAATGTAATGCGTTAGTTTTGCAAAATATCACCACACATTCGGAACTTCCTTCACACTAACGGTCTTCGTTTCACTGGTTTTTGTTAGTTCGCGCTATTTAAGTTTGAGAATTATACGGTAAGTAATTAGTTGATAATAACGTTAATTGCAGTATGACAAGAAGTACGTTACTGATACAGCAGCTGATAACAGTGCTTCTCTTTCATGTTCATGCTCAACATGGAGATAACTCATCTGGGCAAAATGAGTCCAGAAAAGAAACTGATATATCGACATTAGAAAGCAGTCTGACATCATCCAGAAATTCTGCAATATGGCCTACATTGATGCAAAGTACGGTAAACGACGCACCAATAATGGCAGCAACGGAAGCAAAAAACGTTCTTCGAACTTATTCCACTGCTAAACAACCGACTTCTTTCGGTATCGTACCATCCCAGAGTCAGTCTACAGAGTTTTTGCCCCAATCAAATTCAAAACCTGAACCAGAAACCGTGTTGTCGTCAAGTTTTCATCCCACTACTCCTGAGCCAGAATTTCATCATCAACCTATGCTAACTACCACTGCAAAAATTGCCAGACAGTTTGCTGATGATTCTGCACAGTTGGCCATGCAATTAGCCGAAACTCCCCAGCTTAGAATTCATGATGAAGATTCTCAACCGCTTCCAGAACGAAGTGCAATGAAATTAAACGGTGCTACTGCTACGCCATCATATCAAAACAACGCGTTCGAGGATGATGTCGAGCGAATTGACGAAGAAGATGATAGTAGTAGCGCAGATTCTGTGAGTCTAGTTTCATTACCTGAGGCATATATAAAAAATTTCTAAAAGTACTGCTCTAGTTTGTCTTCATTTTCTTATAATAAAGAATATAGTTTAGATTTAATTCTCGTTTTCCAAAATTGTTCAGAAGAAAAATTATAAGTCTAAATTTACAGTCGAAACCAGGTGCCATTGATAATGAAGCAATCGAGGAACTTGTTAACCGTTTCCTAAATAGTGATGCTGCCGGAGATGGAAAGGAAGAGAAGCTCAATAAAGAAGCTCTGAAACTGATCAATTCAAGTAAATACTGGGATGTAAACAATTTGGAGGTTTCTTCATTCTTTTTGAGTTTTTTTCCTGGAACGAATTATTGGTGGAGCTCAACCGTTGGACTTTCTGGTTTCCGTAAATCTAAACATTTCGAGATTTTGGTGTTTGATACCACTCAAAGCTAAATATCATCAATAAACTCGCACACATTTCATTTTTTTTTTTAGCCTGAAGGCTAAAAATTTGACATTTTTAGCCTGAAGGCTCAATACGAGACAGTAAGAAAGCCCAAGAATGGATGAACGGATATGCGGTTGAGGCACAGAAAGTATTGCGCGAAGTAGCTTTAGCCGGCTGGAATTATGTCACATCAGTATCACATCTTACTAAACAACTTCTTGATGAAGCTGAGGAGGTTTGCCTGTAATTCAGATAATTTCAAATTTTGACACTTAGAAATTAAGCAATCATTTGGAAGTTGAATTTGCTACAATCAAAATAATCCAGAGTGACAATTATTTTCAGAAACTCCAAGAAAAGTTTGTGAACAGCGTGTCGCTGTTGCTATTCACCTGACAAATTTCACTGTTTTGATTTTTAGGCACTAGGAAAATTTGTGAAAAGTAGCTCGAAGCAAGCGAAACAGTTTGACATAGCAGCAATTGAGGATAAATCGCTGAAACGACAATTCGAACTCCTTTTGGTAGAAGGCATCAGTGCTTTGGATGAAAACGATTTTAATGAATACAATGAACTTCAAAAGCTGGTCAAACTTTATATCAATCTATTTCGTTTCATTGTTGCTATTAGATTAACCTGCTTAGGCATTTGTTTTAGATAGCAAAAGCGTATGCTGAAACTTCGGTTTGCGAAACAGGCAACACAACGATATGTCCTTACAGGTTTATTATTTTAATATGTTTTTTTGATAGGTCAGTAAATTTCGACAGAATTTTGAAATCAAACTTGGGATTTTTCAATAATTATAATCAAGAAGAGCTTTAAAGTTTTAGAGGAATCCTTGCTACTTTTTATTTTAAGCAGTTTTATCTCTCAACTTAAGGTTATTTCAGCGCAAGAAAGAAATTAGAAGGTGTTAAGATTATCTTAAGCTAATTAATTAGCATAGTCCTAATATTTAGCTGCTGCTCTATTAATTAAGAAATTCCACTGTTTAGAGGCATAGAGCACTCCCTTATCCCTCATTCTGTTGTGCATTTTTATGATATTATTTTAATTTGAAATAAGTATAAACTTTTCAAGTTTATGTTGGAAACATATGTGTATTTTCAGGATCTCTGATATTGTATCAATTATCGCACATGAGAACGATGGCCCTAAAGCATTTCGTCTTTGGATCGCACTGCGTGATGCACTAGGACCGAAACTGATTACCTCTTATAAACGCCTCATTGAGTTAATCAATAAAGGTATTGCTCAATTTTAAAAAGTAATAAAGTATCCCGAATTTTCAATCTTCTAAATCTGGATTTTTTACAAGCTCGAAAAACTCCCCTAGTTGGAATATTCACTGATTTATAGGAGCTAAATTGAATGGTTTTTCGGATGGTGGAGCGATGTGGCGTAGCCCTTACGAACTGTTTGCGTCACATTATGAAAAAGCAGAACAAAGTGACATTGTCGCTGTTTTGCAGAAGTTATACCAACAAATTAATCCATTTTATAAACAGGTTGATAATTAATTTTTTCCTCGAGAAAAACAAATAAATTGTGGTGTGCTTTTATGGATAGCAGCCATGATAGCCTGTGTGGCAACTCCAAAGTAACTATAAAATATTTTGAAATTTCAGTTACACGCATATATAAGACGTCAAATACCTGCATTATACGGCTTAACAAACGTGTCTGGTCTGACGCGAGATGGACCTATCCCAGCTCATTTGCTCAGTATGCTTGCTTTACAAGTCTTCTAAGTCTTAAATGGCTTTGGAAGGTTTTATGTATCCTTAATATATTCTTTTAGGTGATCTGATAAACAACTTTGTGAAATTATCCAACCGTATTTGAGCACCATTGTAGAAAGTATTGCTGGTGATAATTGGATCGCCTTCTATCGGGATACGAAACCATTCCAGGACGAGGACGACCTTGCAAGAGAAGTTCAGGAAAACCTCCAAAAACTAAATTATACTGTGAAAAATATGTTTAAACAGGTATTGATATATAGGAAATGATTTTTGCAAGCGAAGATTTAGGGAAAGAAAAGAATGAGGAATAAATTCGTGCATTGATGATCTGCTAGTTAAAGAATTTCAAATCGCAATTTACAGGCTTATAAAACTCTCAAACAACTTGGATTTGATAAATTGCCACCAAGTTTTTGGACAAAATCAATTTTCACGAGAACCTGGAGTAAAGATATGCTTTGTCATCCACCTGCAGCTTATGATATGAGGAATGAGCGTGATTATAGGTCTAATTTTTGTGAATTTATTTATGAACCGGGAATTACATCAGAGGAAAAGAAAAAGGCAATCATTCTGAATCGATTGTTACGATATGAATACATGACAGTTATTGTAAGAACTGCTTTTCATGGGATTTTTACTAGTTGTTGAATTTCTGCCAATTCGTTCATACTTTTCGTACAAATGCAAAATTTTCCAATTTCCAGGGTAAAGGCATGTGCGCATCTTAACTTACCCGATTTTGAATTAACACATAAATTGCTTGTCCAGATATACTATTATTACATGTGTCGTGAGCAGCCACTTCTATTTCGAGAAGTAACAAATCCAAGCCTCCTGGCTGCTATTACTAATGCTTTCGCAATTAATGCTCGAAATATAGAGTATTTGAAAATGATGGTAATTATTGTTTGAAAAATTTAAAGCGATTATTTGAACATCACATATTTAGTTGATTATTTGCTTTTCTCCATATAGAGCATTGGTTACGATAAATTTAGAAATAAACACAAGGACTTTTACTCATTTCTTTTCAAAATCTTCAAAATTTTTCAGAAACTAATAGCATCGGAAACTGCAGTTAGCCGCTCAAAAATTATTAACCGCTTGTATCTGGAAGCACTTGAAGATTTCGTCAAATTACCCTTTGATTTCGCGGTTGATATGTGGCGATTTCATATATTTGATGGTACTTCAACGAATGCTACTTGGAACTCCGATTGGTGGCAATTAAGGCAAGTCATAGTTAGAAAAACTACAATAACATATCAACCATTCATTAAAACAGATATAATAACTTTTAGATTCAATCATATCATCACATTCAATGCAAAAAGGCGAAGTAAGTACTGAAAATTTTCAGACCTTTGTCTATAATAAATTTTGATAAGAAAAAGCCTTAATAAAATCAGTTTTTTAGTGAATTATTCCAAGGAATTAAATCGCCTGTGGAACGAAAATCAACTGATTTCGATGCCATTGCATTTTCTACAATTGCTCAAACGCATGCTCCAGCAATGAAACACTTTTTTGCCTACATAATGCAATTCCAAATTCTAAAAGCTCTATGTCGTGGTACAACAAATTTGGTAAAGTTCAGATTTCATGTTTGAACCGAGTCTATTGATTTGTAATAGGAGTTAGCTGGGTCTAGCTCAATTAAAGTGGACTAAACTGAAGCAAGATTAATTGGACTGAATCATAAGAATGGATTATAATTTGATTTCAAGGACTGATCAATAAAAATTAAAAGCGTTTCTCAGTTAATGCTAAATGTATGAAAAGTGGAGCTTTTGCTTTTGACAAAAATGAAAAGAAAGTATTTCAGAGCAGCGGATGTATGTTGGAACGTAGTCCAGTTACTGATAAAATTAAAAAAGTGATGACGCTAGGTTCCTCAATTACTTGGCGAGAAGCACTAGAAATTATCACAGGTTCTTCATTTGTATTAAATGGCTTTTAAAAGTGAGAAAATTATTTAAAGTCGTACCAGAACAAGTAATTTCTCAAAAACAGTACTTTGATTTATAAAATCATTAATTTGTGAGGATCACGAATAACTGTAATCTATTATTGCATGATGCTTAATTTGGAGCGTATCACGATTATTGTACAACTATACATCACTTCGCATCAGACATCGCCATATGTCAATATTAAAGACTCACTGTTAATTATTAAACCGTTTACTATAATGCAACCGGACATAATCAAGAAATAGGACTGATTAGTAGGATGACATGACGATAACTGCTTGTTTTCCCGAATTCATTTACTTTAAAATAATATGTTCCTCCTGAACTATTACCTCTGGAAATCTACATTTATGTAGGAGTGGTAGTGAATGTTGAGTATGTTTCTGTAATTGAAAAAATAACAGGTAGCAAAGAAGTTGATGCAAATGCTATGTTGGAATATTATCAACCTCTGATAAGTTGGCTTGAGGAAGAGAACGCTAAGGAGCATGCATATATTGGATGGGATGGATTTGGAAAGCCATTTACGGAGTATCATTTCCTTTTCACTTTTAATACTTTAGTATCTTTTTCGAAGAACGAAGAATTTTATTCCAAGACGAGGACTCAATGACAGATAATCATGAAACCTGATGTAAATTTAGGTCCGAAGTACCAAAACTTCGAGAAAGTGCTGCCAGTACTGACTCGTTATCCGAAATAATGAGTGGGACTCAAT
This sequence comes from Dipetalonema caudispina, assembly GCA_013365325.1. Taxonomy (NCBI): domain Eukaryota; kingdom Metazoa; phylum Nematoda; class Chromadorea; order Rhabditida; family Onchocercidae; genus Dipetalonema; species Dipetalonema caudispina. Next base: position 76,959 of record JABVXV010000047.1, on the reverse strand, counting down.
TTGCATTTCCGGGTTTGTATTATTCCATGATTTTATAATGCTATCCTAGAAATCTCAAGCTTGAAAAGCATCAACAATTTAGGTGCTGACTGCTCAAATGGTAAAGAATGCTTGCTGGATTCAGTTTGTCGAAATAATGTCTGTGAATGCAAGGAGGGACTATATACTTTGCGGATTGGCAATACTTATAATTGTGTTCCTGGGAATCCTGCTGATGCAGGTAAGATTCTCCTTTGCTACTTTTGCAAAGAGACAATACTGCTATCCCAGGATTTTGTTTGCTATATTGGTCTAAATCTTCCACAATTTTCCGGATTGACTTTTGTCTCACTTAGCATATTGATTGGCTGTTAATTAATCATGTTTTAAAAAAATCAGTTATTGGTTCAGATAAGATTCAAAGTTAAACTATTTGAAATAAATGTTGCATTACCAGAATGCATTTGAATACAGTTGGGAAACGCGTAGGATACTTTCGGAAAGACTGAAAAATTCTGCAGATTATTAGCTGTTTGAGACGAGACAGACAAACCATGATAACTTTTTGAACAAATGAATTGTTTAACAGTTAGGCTGGGAATCCTATTCGGGAATCTCGTGTACGATCTTGTGGCCAGTTTCACTTACTCAATAATGGGGAGATACGATAAGTTGAATGATTGGACAGGTTTGTTTAAAAGAGAAAAAAATAATAATAATTCTCAGTTCAGGAAGATGCATAACACATTAAAAATAAATGTTGATCTCTCATTATGTTATTGATCATTTCTCATTTAACAGGTTTTGGAGATGGGCATAGTGGCTTAGTTATCGGTTTGCATTCAATAGACGATAGCAGTGCAGTGCCTATTCCAGAACCTGAGGAGCATGAAAAACAGCTAGAAGCAGAACCAGAACCGGGACTTGCAAATGATAAGCCAAGTTCCTTACCAGAACCAGAATTAAAACCCAAAGGAACTTCTATCAGTACCACTATACCAACAGTAACCTTGGTATTATTACTTACTGCCTTAACCGTACTGTTATAGCATACTTAAGGTGATATTCAGCACTAAGTTTCAGGCGTTATCTTCATGGAAAGATTAACTGATCCTTGGCCTACTGAAGACCTATTTATTTTGGCCCCTATTTATTTCCAAGATGGAATAGTATTTCCATCAACATCTTGGGATTTTATGGTGAAATAGGTGGTGTTCAGAATAGGATCACTTTTAATTTGCCTTCCCTTCCATCCTCGGTTATTGTGTTTAGGGTGACTTAAAATGTGTTTATTTAACTTATCGAACTATTTTTGAGATATGAATTTCATTGTTGTTATAACTGCTTCTTAGTCTTTGATGGAAAATTTTTTTTGGAAGCAACTATTTTATAATTCAACCAGCTCTGGTTTATAATTTCGACCGTTATTTTTTCCTGACTTTGAACATCTTTTCCTTTCTTTCTTTATACTTATATCTGATCAGTCGACAAAACTTGTAAATTTCGGATCTTTCAAATACCGACCACTGCTTATTTGATACCTCACGTATTACTTATATATTAAGTGGTATATTTATCACTAAAAACTCTGTGAGTTTAACTTCTCAAAATAATCACTGCAAAAATACATCGGGTATTAAATTTGCATATTTTTCAATAATGTTCCCTTTTATATTACTATCATCATCGTTGTATTGTGTCCCACGTCAGTTCATAATGTATCCTGGAACACTTCATACTATAATGCCGATCCCTGTGAAGTATGCTGTTTTTCCCAACTGCTCTGGTTTTAAGTTTAGAGGCGGGGAATCATTCGAAATTGATCAATTTTAAGCCCAGACTACTATTATTCACTTACCAATTTATTTTTTGCTGTTTGATTGATATGATGTATAGCGGTAATATGTAAAGTTCTCTTCAAAAGACAATTGCAGATAAAGCTTCTTATCTCTTGAGTTAATCCTAACAAAGTCACTAATGTCATTCAATAATTTTGATGAAAAATTTAATTAAATTAAATGAGCAACAAACACGAAAATTTCAATAAATGAATGCTGGCACAATGATTTACTGAGCGCAATATTTGCGCGCAAAAATAACAAATTAACAAGGGTTCCAATGCTTTCAAAAGCGATTTAAAGATTTGAGCTAAGAAGCGATAATTCTTTAATAATTACCTGAAGACAGGTTAATAAAAGAGCGCATCCTTTCCACGAAACTGATTGAAAATTTTCATGCATCTATCTTTCAAAAGAAGAAGGAAGTGAGCAATGAATTGCAACAATTTCGTGCAATATTTTTTTCCGGAGAAATTCAAAGGAAGTGAAAGGAAGCGGACATGAAAATAGCCTACTGTGAACAGTCAAAACAACCTGGATATTGATTGATGCGGGGTAAATTACGAACAATTGCTAACACTATTAGCAATAATGAGAATCGATTGTGCGGATCACTAGTTCAATCGAACTGTTTATATTTAACTTTAGTATGTCTTTATAGAAGTCTTCCATTAATGTAAGGACTGTTTCAAATTCCAATTAATAAACGAATGAAGGGACACTTTTAACATATTTAGCAGCAAACTGAAATATTTACGACGTCCGCTTCTCTTTACTTTCAATAATCTAAAAGTAGTGACGAGCCAACACTAATTTTTGTTCCTTATCCATTTTGATATTTAAAAGAAGCAACAAATGAATTTGGTCTAAGAAGTAGAAATTTTTTAAAAAATAAAGCTGAAAAGACGCTCTCCTTTTTCTGCAAAACAATCTTGTGGTGTGATGTGATCGCATCTATCACTGATACCACTGATGAAGATAAGTTTCTAGCATAAAATAAAGCCGCAAATATTTTATTACCACAAAATGTTGGAAGGTATATATCCCACCACATTCTGGGCAGCTCCTATAGGCAAGTGTACCCGGTTAGTCACAACAGAAAATACATTTTATAACAGATAAGGCGATACTCGCTAGTATTAAAACTCCTACAATTCCAAGTACGACAATCAACCAGGTTTGCAAGTGAAAACAGCATTCGTTGTAGAAGGTGCCACAACAATTGTAGTAGTGAAGTGCTGATCCTTCCGGACCTAAACAAAATACAGAGCTTAAAAATCTGGTAAAAATACAGACGGAAAATCTGTATAAAATCGATTCGAACATTTCGCTGTGCTGCCAAGAAAAATGGCGCATAGAATTGAAATATTATGAGACGTAGTGAGTACATCTTGAAGGACCGATGATGTGAATCCCTAAGCAAAATAGTTTGATGGTGGGGTGGTCGACTTTCCTCAGAAGACCTATAGCGCTTAGTCCTGCATGAATGACCAGAAAGCGTTGATTATAAGGTTGATAAATGAAAAATACGAAAACGAACATATAGAACCACCACAAATTCTATTCCCATTCCGTTGTTGAAATATGCTTTCATCAGCGGTTACAAACGCCGACAATACTGTAGTAGCGAATAATGGGATAGTAATAGCGAATGACATAAATCAATCTGAAAGAAAACCATTTCGACTGTCATTTAAAACGATTTCAAATTGAAACAACGAAATTGCGTTTATTTTTAGTAAATTGCAATCCTAATCTCCGCCAAAGATCCCAGATCTAAAACATAGCACATTAAATCTTTATTGTTGTCATGCAAGTAGTCAGCAATCAAATACCAAGTTTAAAAAAATTGCTGATGCGAAAGATTTTAATACCAATATTACTCCACTACAGAGATAGATTGAGCAGTGAGAATGTTATCAGCCTAGACAGCAATCCTCCGCTAGAGGAAAAGGAAGGGATGGCTTGTCAGATTCGAAGTAAAACACCCATAATTTGCATCTTATCAAGCGTATCTACTATGCCTGAACCGATCAATTAATATGAACCTTTTGATCAATGCTAGTAGCTGAACGCTATTTGATACATTTCGCTTTTTGCTTCTTAATTCACTATCTCTCTATTTCAAGTTACTAAAATAAAACCTAATAACGCGATCATTTGAACAAGGAAAAAAAAATTGCATATCAATTTCCAAATTATTAACCAGAAGCAAAGAAACAGTCAAATTGGTCTTTCCATGCAAAAAAGTACAAAAAGTGAGAGTTCAAGAAGCTTTAAGTTTGGAATTAATTTGACAGCGGAAACGAAGAGAGATATTTAAGAAAATATTTGAATGCAAACAACAAATCCTATTTTAAAGTGATAGGAAATAATTCAGGAACTAGTGTGGCAGGAGGATCAAAGAGAGGAATTCGGTAGGTGCAGTATAAAGCAATTGCACTGTACTTCTAATTGGCACCAGTTTTGTTCCAAACAATTCTTTTCAACGAAATTTCGCAAATTGCAAAAGGGACAAATAGATAGTTAAGTTAAATTTAATTAAACTTCCTGAATGTTTTTAGAAAACTTGGTACTGTATGCTGAAACACGACGGTCATAGAAAACAGCAAAGCTGTAATGAAGAATAAATATGTTATGCAGCACAGATGAATCTTCAGATGGGGTGAGTGTTGTTGTTGTTTAGAAGCAAGTATTTGCATGAAAGAATATGATTAGGACTAACACACAGGTGTGAATCAATGCAGAAATCCATACTGTAAAATGGACAAATTTTAACTTCGAAGTATGCAGAAATCCCGAACAATTATAGTAGACAGAATCAGATGTGTTGGAAGATGAACTCGACCACTAAAAGAAGTTGCATTTGTTCTGATAGCGCAACCATACTTCTTACGTGGCTAAGCATGTTGGGAGACTAGTTTAATATCAACATTTGAACTATTCCACTTACTCTTGATTAACAGTATAACAAATGAATTAAAGCAGTTCGCACATAAAATTTGGTGAAATTATTCAGTTCTCTTTTCTGATCCAAAAGAGATAATACACTTCAGAGAAACAATCAAGCATAAAAATATGAATTCTAAAGCATCAAAAAATATAGATGTATTGAAGGTAAACAGGACATTACTGCTACTGCTTATCAGTGAGGAAATACTTGCATTACTGGTGAGTGATTTACGTAATGAAGTAATAAAGGAAAGCAGGAAGAATTTCATCCAAACTATTTTTAAAAAAATATGTAAGTACCTCAAAGTGAATTGATTGTTGCAGCGATACTTGGGCAAGTGTTGCAAATGTATTATACCACTAACCACCAACGAAATATAATCGATTGGAAAACTACGTCTTTTCAAAAATATGCATTCTTCATTCGAACGGGAGAGAAGGAAACTTTCCATCACACTGTGAAACAAACCCCGAACATTTGCTACAAGTTTACTGTGTTCTTCTGAACTATATGTTGATTAACTGGACATGGATGAAAAACGAAAAAGAATTCATGCCTACTTTGTGGAGATTCCACAGAATTAGGAAAAACAAACTGTCTACCTATGAATTCCTATTCGTAATTGTATCTTGCTACTAGATATAGTAAGTTCACATAAAAATTTTAATGATACGTGGCTTACCAGTGCTGAAAAATAATTTGAAATCTGATTTGCATTAAATAACGATCATCATAAATCCAAAAGAATGAAATTAGAAATACTCACTGTCACTAAAAATGGCTAAAAGGTTTATAGTAGAGCGAAAAGTACAGATTCGATGCCATCAAAACAATAATTAGAGGTCGACGCTCTTCATCGGGTATTAATATGAGAAAAGTATGAACTAGTATGGGAGGTTGTAATGCAGATGATTGCTCTATATTGTTGAGAGAGCTTACATAACCGAACTGCCGTAAGCTTCTGAATCTAATGGGACCTAGCGGAATGGGACGATTTGGGAAAAAGCATCAGATCGCTGATATCAGGGATCGGGACTCACGACTTCAGAATGCAAGTAGCATTTCAAAGCTGCATTACTCGCACATTTTTCAATATTAAAATAAATACGATTAGTACGACAACACTGCGTCTATGCAAAATGAATGCACTTCGTCAGTGAAATTAGTGAAGACTTCAAAAAGAAGAGATTTTGCAAAAAAAAAACTCGATCTTTTTTTGTAAAGAAAAACGACCAGAGATTGTTGATTGTGTTGTGATATGAATTTGAAAAATTTTTAGCTGTTCTATTGCTTATTAAATTAAATCAAGCAAATTTTTAAACAAAAAGACTAGTACTGATTTCATCGTTGAACAAATCGATAGACGCATAGGTCATGATGATGTCAACGTCAAAAGCATGTCTTCATCCAAAGGAATCAATGCAAAGGGAAGGTGAATCATTTCAACTTCGTATAACCATCTATTACACGACGCCATTATCGTCACACATTGTTGTGAGGAGATGAATTTTTTTATAGCAATATTGATTGGTTTAAAAACAACCGGCAGGTATAATTGATTAGTTTGAGGTACGATGTTACTTCTTCTCATTTGCTGGCTTTTATTCTTGTCAATTGCAATCTTCCGTGGCACCAATGCGAAGGTTCATTATTACATGCTAATAAAAACTAGTTGCTTGAATTTGTGTCACTGATTATTGCTCTCCCGTTCCTAAATTGTTTCGTGTCGACAAGCAGATATTTTGAAATACAACAAATGAAATTTCTGATATTAGATTAATGGCATGTTTGTTAAGTAACAATGAAAGATATCTTGAAAGTGCCACATAATCATTTTTGGTTTGTAGGCAGACGAAAGCTGTTTTACCTGGTTTTTTTCTATTTGTCGGGAGTGAATATTTCAGGAAAACCGGAACTCTCTCCAAATGAATCAAAAATAAACGGACGGATGTTTATTCATCATTTCTTTTCATGCATCATACATTCTATAATTGCAATAAAAATGTAGGGATTTCATTCAAAATCTAATTAAATGACATGATAATATGGGAACAAAGAATTGAATATTTTTATTTCAATTGCAAAATTTCTAAAATTTAGTGTGATTATTTCATTCATGTGGAATTATTGATAACATCATAGAAGAGAAATATGGAAATATAAATGATTTCTTCCAAATTTAGAAAATCCAGGAGAACTGGAATTTGCATACTATCTGACAGTATCCTTATCAGTAAGCATAAAAGACGTTGAATAGATGAGTATTAAGAGCGTTGTCTTTAACAGAAACCTTTCAACTCTATTTATTCACACTTCATTCAAAATTAATCATTTTTACTTCATCATAAAAAATTTTGACATAAACGTCGTGCACTGTTTTAGTTTTATGAATCCCGTTTGGATTTTTTCAGCAATTGAGAAGCCTTTCTAGTGGAATTAATTAAATCATCTCAAATTTAAAATAATTATGGCATCTTTCATGCATTGAAACTGTGACTTATTAACTTCATTGATATTGAAAATTTGAAAGACACAATTGTAAATTTTGCACTATTTAGCTTTTCTAAGCACTGTTTTACTCAGAAGATTTACTTGATGCAAAAATCCCGAAATTCTGATGACTAAATGTGAACGGAAACATCTTTTCTTTCTGATATTCATACATTATCAAATCAATGTTTCTGATACATGTAATATATTTTTTGCAAACATGCCATTCTTATAATTAGCTGCTAATTTTAAAGAAAAGACCAAAATGAAAATGAAATACAGTAAGACACACCTTCGAATTATTATCACTATAGCACTTGTAATTGGATAATGTAGCAGTATACATTTATGTTAAAAACTAAATTGTTGGCGAATCACAACTTCTACCTTTTTCTTCCAAATCAGACAAGGTTGTACTGGGACGTGTTAGTAAATCCGGATAACTAAAAGTAATGGTCACTTGTTAAATCAATGAGGATTTGCTTAGAAATCTTTGTAAATCAAATGCTTTGCATATAGATATGTTCGTAATGACGCATTGGTATATTCCGGAAATCTTATATAGTCCGAAATTTATACTATTAAAAGAAGCAATAGTTTCATAATTATTAATTTACCTGCTAATGGCAGATGGCAAAACTAATGAAGATTTTTTACTGTCATATTCGAACTGTAATATTGAATCTAGATGGCCCGGAGAGTTACAGCTTGAAGAGCACTGCACAATAATCGTTGGAGCTGATGATTGCATATATTCCTGCAAAAAAACGATAGTAATAAATTTAAATTAACTCTATGCTATTTCCTCCACCGCTGATTTTCTCATCTTCTCGAAATTAATACGAATATTTACAATTCCATCACTATAATTACAGCAAAAATTTTCACTATAGTTTTGATTACTTTTGTAAAATACCGACTAGTCAGTTGAATTTTGAAGTTTTCCTGCTCGTTTTTGAAAGGAAATTAAGACTTAGAGAAAGTCTATGATGTAATATACAGTAAGCTGGAAGAAGCTTTCTGATATTTTAAACCAAATTTTCGGAACCTTATATTACATGTGCTAGAACAATGTATCGATTAATTAAAAGATAAAATGAGCTAGGATTGATAAAAAAAAAAGAGGAAAATAAAAGCAAAAAGTGATCATAATTGTTATCATTATCATCACATGTCAACAATTTAACTTGCAGCAAATTGATATTAAGCATTTTTACAAATATTGTGCTAAATCTATAGGAACGTTGTATTCTTTGATCAAAATAAAGGTAAAGACAAGCTGCATTTTAAACTGTTCCTTGCCATTTTGAAAATTGAACTGATTTGTCGAACAGTCATTTACACTAAGGTAAGGCGATGGTAAAGGTGTTGATGCTGACTCAATTGATCGCTGATCTTCCGATGGATGCTCGATCAGCTCATCATGCGCAAAGAATTCTGAATTTTTCTGTAAAAAAAGTTATAGTCAAGATTTCTTAAAATTAAGAAAAGAACAATTTGATGATAAAGGTTACAGATCATATTAACATTCTATGAAGTAATTTCTTCTGCATCTTTAGTTGTTTTAATTTGATGTAGCATGTATTCTATTGTATCTGAGTGTTACAGTGAACTGTATTTCATTGCTTCCTGCATTCCAACATATATCAGACATTTCCACCATTGTTTATTCTTTCTTCGGATCCTCTAACAACACGTAACTGTGCCTATTCGGTCAGTTAGTAAATGCTTGATATTTCTTCGGGTTCACTTCTGTATGTCAGAATTCCCTTTTTCCCGCCTAACTTGAAGCATTCTGGAATATAATGCTAAGTAATTATGATGAATTCGATTCATTACGAAGTTCGATATTTTAACATTTCAATATTTCCAAGATAGACAGATGAAGTTTGAAAAAAGTGATTACTATTTAGATAGCTCCTGAAATAAGAGAAGACGCAAAAGTTTACGACTTACAAGATGACACTCATGGAACTGGCTGGCACTACATGTCGGGGTTTTCACTTCATAAGTACTGTGAAATATTCCATAATCGATTTGATATGACCCATTGCTACGTTGATAAGTTACCAGCTTTTTAAACCTCAATTTTAAACAAAATATTGTTATATATAATTTATTTCAAAAAAATAACCGATCGGCTAGTATTTAAGCCATTGCTAATCTTGACATTTGTTGTTTTGTCAAAAGTTACCTGTGTCCCCAGAGAATTTCGCTTGGTAAATAGGATGTACGTGCTTGAGCAGTCATTCCTGTTGATTCAACAATCCCTTCTAGGAGAACTATAATTTCGAACTGAGCACTCAACAACAAATTTGAGTCATACTCGTACAGTGGACTGTCACGATCAATCACATGACACAGAGTGGTCGGCCACACCTTGGTTTAGTGGTCGTTTAGTGATAGAAATTCGATTTTGTCAGCCATAATTCATAACTATTCTGACTTGTTTTCGGAAAATAAATTGAAATCCTAGGAATTCTGGATTAAGAAATCCACATGAGAGTTGTCTAATTTGTCGAATTGAATAATTGCAACTAGCTATTATTTAATAGTAATTTTACTATTGATAGATATTTGGAACTAATCATGATAAGATTATTTCCCTACTAGTCAATTCCTATCTCTTGGCTCTTTATTCCTAACGAATCCATACAATGTGTTCTGGAAACATTCGAAATAGTTGTTTTATGAGCAATTCTTTGGAAATTCAATAAGATACGATAAATTACCAAGAAGATACGGTCGTCATCCGTTGTGCTGGGGCCTACCTTCATTTCATACTGATGCAGCGGTTCAATCTAAATAATAAGTCATGGCAAAACAAACTTTCTTGAAAAGCTTGAAATTAAAACTTGTTCCCTTTTAAATTCAATCATCATGTACAAGCTTGACTTTAAATGTCACTCATTGCTTTTCTGAAACGATGAATTGATTAATAAACTATTTAGCATAAAATTCAAAAAAAGGCCTCATCACTTCATTTCAAAAACCTTCATTATTTAGTGGAAGCTTTACCTCTCCCTCGGCAGTTTCGCGATCAGTGATGAATTGTAGCCTCACATGAGCTTCCACCAAATGAGTATTACGCATATCACCAACCCGACATAAAAGGCAGAACTGACCGTCTCGCAAACAAATTACTGCTTTTTCGCTGCAATTACAGATGTTGAAAAATATCTCTCTCCAAAAGATAGGTACGGTAAATACAATTAGCATGATCTCTTGAAGCAATGAACCTGAAGATGATGGTTTCAGCTCGCTTTTTGGGTCGTGCGATTTTTGCAAATACAAGACCAACCATAAAACTTTGGATCAAAAGGCCACAGATACATTGAAGGCATATTACTGCACCGGCGACAGGACATTCCGTCGTAATGTACCTAAAAACCTGCTGATACAAAATTTATACAATCCGAATGAATTGCAAAAATTTATCAGTTCTTGTTATGTGGTGAAATTTCTACGATGATGATGTTCATCATAGCAAGTTGAATATTATCCTCCTTTGTAAATATTATCCTCCTTTGTGGACCTTAAAGAAATGGGTAGAAAATGTCTTTCTTTCTGCATCTTTGAAATGTAAAGAATATATCCAGCAGCACCGTATAATAATTACTTCTGCAATATCTACAAAATATGTTTTTAAATCCAAAAAGAAAAAAAAATCTACAGCATTTGCTCTTGATATAATAATGTGGTAGTAGTAACATTGCCTAGTAGAACGAGATTTATTTATTTCCGAAATACAAGAAATCCAAGAAGATATTGCCATATATTCATCAGATAGTATAAAATGATACTTATTATTATATATAGTTTACTGAGCAGATTTGGTCTAAAACTGACGCTCGATTGTGCATGCACTAATCAGAACAATTATAAATAATTGATGAAATAGTAATCTAAAATTTCTATAAAAATATATACGCTTTTTCTAGAAGTTAGTAGTTTTGTTAGGAACAATAGAGACGTTGTGCATTTAAATTGAGAGATCATAAAAAGAAGAAACATTACATTATTTGAAATGGAAATTTAATAATAAGGATGCAGGGAAACTATCAGAACATAAAAAGAAACCTGTGTCCATAGCCAATGGTATGGTGTGTTTCAACAGCAAACAGGAATGATGAGAAGAAGGAATCGATATTCTCGATACAAACCGAGTGATTTAATATATTGTGCTTTGAGTGATTACGTATGTCTCCATGCAGAACACTGATAACATAATATAAACTTGCGAACATTGTCCAACTAAAAATTCCTTCGTTTATTTGGTTTCTTTCATTTAATGGATCATTTCAAATTCTAACTGAAGGTTAAACTTCCATTAAATGTCAATTCCATTATTTCACAAGAATCAATGATGCTTGACTGACTTCATAAGTTATCACTAGTAAAAATTTATTGTTAATGTTAAGAGATTTATTTGTGGTACTTCCTAAATAAATCACTTTCTCATTCACGTCTGTGGTGGTGAAGACCTCCGGATATTTCATCGAAATTTTCGACGCAATCCTTCTCGAACTTACCTTAAATGAAGTCAGAATAACCCTCTTATAGGTTGCATAGGTTTAAACCCAATTTTTCTCATAATTCAAAATATAGAGAACTCGTCGTTCGGCTCCCACAATTCCCTAACAATAATTAGATAGGAAAGCAAACTTTGTAAGTACTAACCTACTTATGAAAACAATAGCAAATATAATAAGCATATACCGCCATTTAACATCAATCATTGTTGTGAATATATCCCTAAAAATCAGTTAATTAAGCTAGTAACAATATGACATTTTTTTTTTGCAGTTTTGAATTCAGATAAAGTGAGAAGCACTAAAAAGAAGGTAGAATCAACTCAAATCATAAACTTTTGATGATAGATAATGAAATTTAACTGCAAAAAAGTGTTCTTGACGGACCTTAGATACTGTCGATCCTTTTTAGGGACATTTGTATTATAAACATTACAAATCCCATTTTTGGCTATTAGTCTCGATTTTTTCAACTTTTTAATCGTTTTCCGTGGTAGTGATGTTGAATGTCGTCTTCCTGCCATTGTTGCCATTGTGCGGAAACTTTCAGAAAACGCATCTAAGTAGTTTGTTCGATAATTTATTATAGATAATGCATAAATTTGAATTTTTATCACTTAACTAAACGTCAGTCTTGATGACTTTTAAAAATTCCAGAAAATGTTTCGAAATTTCTATCCTCAATAGATGAAGAGCGTTTGCAGATGGAATTTTTAGTCAGCAATGGTTGCGTACCTAAGCTCATTTTGCGCTTTTTCCTAGGTATTCTAGTTTTGCTGATTTCCGGAAATGTCGGAACCGACAGCGTCATCGCTCTGAAACAATTGTAAATGGAAAATTGTATGATGGAATTTTGAATAAAAAAGGGATTATCATTTGCCCAAAATTTTGTCACTTTTTCGCAGTTTACTGCTAATTAATAACTCTAGGTCAGCTTTGTGCAAAAATTGGAAATTTCCATCTCACTGCCTTATTTTCCTAACAAGAATTTTCGGAATCATGCAACGCTTATTTTCTCAGTTTTAAAGCCACTTGCTAGTTACTATTACCATTGCTTATTTCTTTTCTGTGAATTTTCAAAATGACCCAAGAAATAATTTCTGCGTAGAAATATAAATTCAATATTCATAAATAAAGGACAAATATGAAAGAGAATTGTGGTAATTTCAGAAAAAGATGGGAAAGGAAGTGGGCGCAAAGTATTATTTGTACTATTTCAATTTACAGTTGCTTAACAATTCGATTTTTCAAGTGAAATGATATACAAATTGGCTTGAAATTCAATCTAATAAGCCGAAGTTTTTCCTTGCCATAAGTTATCATTATTTTCGTGTTGAAATACTGCAGTTCAGTTTTTTACAAGAACTTGAAAATTAAATAGTGCCGTTGCATACATTGCGAACAGGAATATTGCGGTGTTATTTTCCTTAAGCCTTCTCTTCGAGCTATTTTATCCATCCCAATCCTTTTAATTATTGCCAATATAACTTCAACTTAGATTCAGTTGAAATTTCAATTCATCTTAACACAAGCAAGTTTCATGGCAATTTCTAATCGTGAAAGCAAGCTTCAAAAGCTACTGAACGAACAGAACAACCTGTTCATTTCCCGAAGTAAAAGAAACTCATATATATTTCAATGAGCATAAAGAGAAATACCGTGACTTTGAGGGTTCCTCATTTGCATAAATGCGAAACAAAGAAGTAAGTCAAACATCTGCTGAAGTTTTATCGATAGCAGTGGCCTAACTGATGAACCAAAGATAAGCCAGCAGCTAATCAAATATAAAAAACACTATCGTAAATAATAGTGAGATCAGTTATTCAGATTTTTGGGTAAACAACGTGTAAAGATGAAGCAAAATTTTGAAATAACCTTTGGCTTTTAATAAGGAGCTTTTTCTCGCCATAGGCACTACTATTTCTGACACAGCAACCTTCAGCCATTTATTAAATTTCCTTTATTTCAGAATTTCTTCACTTTGGTTGCCTTAAAAAGGAGCCATTAAAGGAGATTGCGCAAAGTGATTATTTCAGCGAATTGTGCGGTACTTTGAAAGTTCTCATATTAATCTAAAAAAAAGAAATAAAGATTTTTTTTCTCTATCAAAAGAACTTTTTCCACGCTAGCCACCAGCAGTACCAATATTTTTGCAACTTTTTTTTTTTCATTTTGAAATGAAAGAGGAGCAGTAGTTGAATAATTCGATTATTACTAAAAGCGTCACATTTCGGTATTTCTATTTTTAAACTAAGTTAGCAATTAGTTGCGGCAACGCTGCGCGGAAAGTGGAAGAATATCTTCTTTCTTGGATGTTGTTTGCGATATATCTCGTGAAAAAAGAAGAGTTGATACGCTTCAATCAATGGATATCTCTAGCCTTAAGAAGGACATTTAGCTAGGGTAACTTGGAAAAAGCCTTTTTATTATAAGGAAAGAGCATGGAGGTTGTAGCCAAAATAAGTCACGAAACAGATAAATACAGCCAGGCAATATTTTAAAAAGAATTCATTTTTTAATAAATATTTTGAAATTGTAAGAAGTCAGAATAGTTAACGTTCTCAATAAACAAATGGAAATAGAACAAACTGGAAGTCAAAAATTGAGTGTAATAATGAATAGCTTTCAATGAAATAGTCCCCAGTCTGTCATTCCTTCTCTTTCCTATGACACATTAATATTCAATGATAAACAAATTAGTATAAACTGCTATAACATGAATTCAACTAATTTAGCAAAGAACCTGGAAAGAATTGATAATTTATATTTGAATGTAAAAAATATTTGTAGCTTATTTTCTGCGTAGTTTTTTACCATTTCTTTTTACTTGGCTTTTTTTTTCGAATCCTATTGAAAGTATTCATGAAACAATAACTTTAAAAGTGTATTCATAAAATTATTGATGTTAGAGTAAGGCAAATACAATTGTGAATATAAAAATCTGCACATAAGCTTATATTTTTGTAGAGATTTTCAGGAATTTTTTCTAGGAAAAAAGATGGGACATTATATAGAACCCTAACTTATAAGTGGATAAAAACAGATGGTTTAATTGCTCATATAATTAGCTTCATTTGGACAGGAACTAAACACTGCTAAGACTCATTCGACATTCAGTTACGTTGTACGATTAGATCGTGCTGGATAATCTTAATGATATATTGTTCGAATTTTGAGCTAACAAACTATATGGAAAGCAAAATTTAAGATTCTATATACCTTTTATTAATTATTGACATTCTCGCATCTTTGCAACTTATCGAGGTGAGGTAAAAATTAAGACATTCCTCATTCACTACGCTTTCCAAATGTAAATAAGAAGCAGATAGGTTTCGGAGAGTTTTGCTAATATCACCAGTAACATTTGAGTCAACGAACTCAATGGAACAAACAAATCAAGCATAATATCATGTAAGTGACACAAAACGGCGAAACCAGCAAAGCTTGTTACAGGCATCTTACGGCAGAATCTGTCTATAGCAGCTGATAAGCCTGAAATCATTAATTTACAAGGATATAGATATAGTTCAAAAGTGGATAAAACCTGCCCACTTTTATGGAAATACATGAATTTTAGATACACTATTCCCTGAATGTCACCACTGAGAGGTCATTACCTATGATATTTTGCATTTCTAACTTAGAAGGGGATGAAATGGCGATGTGATGGGCCTTACCAAAAATTAAAGTATGGATATTTAGCTAACAATAAAAATAAAACAGTATGCTTGATTTTGTTGAAAAATACTGATTGACAAGGCAAAGCTGTTAGCCCAAATTTCCGCGGCTGGAACGATTTTGAACTAACAAAATTCATGGAAGAAGCTGCTGCGCCTATGCTTATAAGGGGATCAGGAAGACCAAAGAATTAAAAAGATGTGCATAACTGTTCCGGATATTCTTAAATCCGTAATCCTTTTTTCTCTGTTTCTACTTGCAATTTTATTTACTTCATCAAAATTTTTGGGGCCCAATCCCCCCAGACAGCGTTGCGATTTATAAGAAATTTGAAATGGTATGATAACTATCAAACAGTTGTTATGCAGAATGTTATGGGGTCATCAGTCAAATGTGGTAGAAAAGAAAGTACAATGACGTTTCTAATAAAAACATTTGAAGTGAGATGGATTACTGAAATGTGATGATATTGGGAAGAAGTGAGCAATTGATTTAAACAAAAAAAGAGATAGATCAAAGAAACAATAAATATTTATGAGGATGTAGCAATTCGTGTGCTACGAGTGCTGCTCGGATTGCAACTATCGAGCAAAAATATTCACCCTACAAATTTACCTTTTAAACTCTTACTTAATCATTTAAAAGAAATATACTCTATGAAATAGTTAATTATTCAGGATAGATTCGACAAATATTGCAGCTTTTCATCTTTGATGGCTTGCAGTTTATTAAGACATATATTACAACATAGGAAAAAATGAATTTTGATTGTTAAGTAGTTTAACTGAAATAAAGCTTTATCATTTGTTCTGTTATTATATTAATCGTTTGACCTCATTATCAATAGTGACTAATTATTACCCTCATCTCTCCATTTGTTGCACCTCCTCCAGTTACCGCTGCACCCTTCTTCTACCTTTCCCATCAAACTTTTTGATTACCCAAAGTGAGTTAACAGGAAATTTGAATTTTAAAAATCTGTACAAAATTTTCAAATTATGAACAAACAACAATGTACTAGCAATGATCAGCGCCCAATATCTTACGGGTAGAAAACGTTTTTATCTTACCATTTACAATCTCTAGCTTTAAGATGTTTTTTCGTAGCACGAACCAGCAACTAAAGAAATGAAAGTGCCACAAGGTGCTTAGTAATTTCTTTTCATACAGCAGCAACACTATCTACTACTGGATTTCTTCATAAATTAATAACATTCATGCAAGAAACCTCTCGAATCGATTGCTCCTAATGTTAACTAATTACACAAAAGAAAATAAGAAAATAGGTTATCAAATACTGGTGTTTGGTTGCCGTATGTGAATACTCCTTCTTTAGTTTGGTGAAGGTCATATAGACAAATTATCTTTCTCGGTTAGCTAAGTAACGGTGACAAAAGAAGGTCTGATACTGTGCATCTAAACTGTAGCATATTTTTTATAGTATGTTTTATGTTATATATATATATATATATATATATCAACGATATTTATCCATCTATCCATCTGAGGATTTCTAGGATAAAGATGGTAATGTTGAATGAAGTAACGGAAAAATATTCCCATATCAATGATTAAAGGCTGAGCAGATTACTCATTCATTGGTGGGACCAATTTTAGTTCAGGCAAAACATGAAGTAAAAATATATTTTAAGCATTTCTTAAAATTAGTCCTTTCTTTTAAGGATTTTGCTCCTCTTTATTCATTTCTTTGAGGAACTTCATATGTTATTCACCCATAATTACAAGTGTTCCAATATACACTCAAAATGACCGATAATTTGATCATTGAAAGCAGTGGATATCTTTATCTTGGAACCAAAAAAGTTTGTCGAAAGAACTAACAATGTGAATAATCTAATTATTCATTTCATCCTTGCATTAGTTGGTCTTTAGGATTTCCTAGTTTTTTCTTCTTTGCAATATGTCCTCATGGCTTGATTGAGGCTTCTGCAAATGTATTCTTGCTTCTTTGCCACGCCATAATTATCGCTCTATCACTTCGGTAAAATTATATGAATCAGGTTGTTTTCTCTGACAACACTGAGTATCAAACAGTTCAGGAGACAAATTATACTCACTTATGACTGAGTAATCTCATCTTTTCCTAATTTCGAACTAACTTTTAACGGATTCTTGTTAAGCAATGTTGAAGTAACCTCACTTTCATCGTACTTCATCGTTCATTACTGTGCTTAAGATAATTAAGGAAAGGACTTAGAAAACGCTACAATAGGAAGAACAGGAAATATTACAAAACCAAGGCGAAGCAGAACTCTGTATCACAATTATATCTATTGTAAAAGTAAATTGGTCACATAATATTAGTTTTTACAGCAGTCTCCCGGTTTTTCCCAAATGTAAATGAACTGCGAAATTCAAGAAGAAAATCTCATCGAATTCTGAGAAGAAGGAAGCTATAACGATTACTAATGATGTCCTAAAACACAGCAAAGGTGTAGAGTAGAGAATAGGACAGAGGTTTAGATTCTGTGACCTAAGACGAACCTTAAAAATAGAAAGGAAAAGGAGGGGAGAAAAGGGAGACATGGGAAATTCATTAGCATAAAAAGTTTTTAATATGTGCCAAAGCTCAATTTCGAGATCAACGATATAGGGAAAACAGGATAGGATGTAATAAAAAAAAATTTGGGATTGGTAAGGATCATCAATTAGTGCTGGAAATACGAAGAGCCTATATCGTTGGAAGTTTCAGAGAAGTTGAGAACGTATCGTTGCATGCTTAAATGAACAATTGAAACCGAAAGTTTATCCAACATATATTAAAACGGAATAACTTGGTTACTCATCTCTTGGATCCTTTGGGAAAAACGGGATGACGCACTTCATGTTCGCCGTATAGTCCCACTCTCATCAAGAGATGCAACTATTGGAAGCACAGTTCAGATGATTGCTGATTGCTTGCAGGAAAATTTCTGCAATTTAACGATAATTTGTGCGATTGAGAGAAGAATAATTCGTCAATTTAGCAGCAATAAACTTACGGATCAAACAACTGTTGTTTACAACAATAAAATAAGAAATCGTAAAAATGTCAAGGCGAGTAAATTGTCGTGAAGGGTCTTGACACTATTTCAAGTTGTTGCACGGCAGGTAAAATAAACTTATCGACTTATCGATAATTATTAATAGTTTATCAGAGTCCTTGGAACCACTGCCTACAGAAGCAAGCAATCGGATAATATAATTTGCGATTTCTGAATGAATGACACGCATGCAATTCCAGACCAAACCAGACATCAGGACTTATATAATACTCAGACTTATTCAGACTTAGCTAAGTCTGAGTGGCTCTTTGTCCATTATGCTGCAGAATAGTCGCAATCTATTTAATTGAATTCGTAACTGCTTTGCTAATTTTCTGATTGCTACGAACATCTCCTGTCGTTTTTGAGATTTACAACTATACCCAACACTATATAGATTCTATAATTAAATCAGAAAATTTAAATTTGATGAATACAATAACGTCATTTTTGACCCTAAGTTCATTTCATGCAAGGAATATCATTTTATTCCAATTTTTTAGCTTCGTGCCAATGCAAAAAAAATTCATTCACTTATGGAACTGGTGTGTCCTAAAGAAGGGAAGTAACCTGAAACTCATCTTCATTGAAAGATAAGCCTGGAAAAAGAAATAATACTGAACAGGATAGCTAATGATAAGCTTGGTGTCAAAAGGAATAATGCCGAATAAGATAGCGGAGGAGCACTTGGGAAATTATGAAACCAATAAATTAAAAATTTAAAAATAGAGCGTCCCAGGCCAGAGCAGTCGTAATTCTTTTGTAAGCCTTCCAACTTGTTTTGTTTCTACTTTGAGTTTCTTCAGAGTTATTTAATGCAAATTTTATTCCAATTTGAGTTTAAAAGATGCCACAGTAAAAATAACAGAGCAGCAAATATTCATTCACCCTGTAATTTTTCTTTTAACTTCACATTTTTGAGGTAACTAAGAAGCAAATTACATGATTTGATATAGCTTTAATTTAATGAACTTGCATAAGTGTTACGATTAACCAACTCGTAACTAGCCAATCAGTTGTTCCTTTCAAATTCAGAAAAGTTAAAGGATCACTTTGTCCAGCCGATAATTTGATGATGATCCACGCGGCAAAACGAAGATATCAGAATGGCATTTTTTAGCACATTGAATTTCTGAATTATTTGTCATATCAAGATGCTGGTCAAATTGGAAACGTTATATTAAGCTAATTCTGGTCGAGATCTCTTCATGATATTTTATAGTTTCCTACCTTTCAACACTTCTTCATGTAATATTTTATAATCAAAGGTTCAATTTTTCCCTTTCTTTGAGAGAAAATATGTGGATATGTTATACATAATAACAATATTTAGCTGGAAAAAAGTGGAAATTTTAGACGATGCAAAGAAACGCTGTGCTATATCGTTTAAACGCAGTGTTTATTTTACAATTTGGCCTATCATACTAAAAAAACAGCTTCATCTCTAACGAAAAATTATTTCCTAAAATGCCTCTTTAAGATCCACGCAAAACTTAATAACTGAATAATTTAATTCGAAAAATGTATTGATTTGCTTCCTATTAGAGTTTGCCGTTGTTACCATTTGTAAAACTGCGTCCAGCATCTTATGTGTAAAGTCCCATGCAAATACGTTGCCCAATGCTACGGGTACAAAGAAAAATTTCCATTAAATCATAATACGATGAAGATACTCCAAACTTTATACTTCATCAAATAGTTTGCGCAGGAAAATTACAGCACATCAACTCAGATTGCGCATAATATACAGCACAAGTGCAATTTTACTTGATTAGCCTTTCTGTTTCTTTTAACGTGAGAACTATGTTTCTCGTAGTTGGACATCATTTGTGGGTTTTGCCATTAGTCACAATTTGTGTTTATTGGTTGGAACGGTACAAAATTTTTAAAAATGAAAACCACTCTCCCAGACTACCTGGATTCAAGAGTACCTGAAAATTTGATTTTGCCACGTGCAACCGTTGTTTAAGATTCAGCCAGAAGGGCGATATTCGATACCGCGTTACTTGGGATTCATTCTTCAAACTATCCAAGAGAATATTATATTTGCTTAACAAATCTTACGGTACAATCATAACAAACGTGAAATATTTCGAGAAGATTTACATCGAGATGAGCTCTTCGATCATTAGTAATGCTTTGACTTTACAGTGAAATCTTTTCACTTCTGACGTTGTCCTTTATACCACTTAAAAACCGTAAAATAATTCATTGAGTTCATCTTTTCAGTCAACTAAAATAGCTGACCCCATCAAGCTCAGAAATAGCGAATCGCATTGATGCTCACAGATGTGCTATATAAACATCAACAAGCTATTCTTTTAAACAATTAATGGATTCGAGTTCACGCATACCTGATGTTTCAAAACAATATTGAAGAAATATAACTAACGGACTTTATCTCCTCTTCTAGGAGTCATTCGGTAAATTTCTTCTGAGGTTCCTGATCTGCATTCCTGAGAAGAAATGCACACAGTGATGAGATGCATAATAACTGATGAAAGAAAACAATTTTCGGTTTATGCAAATAAATCATCACAAAATGAATATGCAGAAATTGTTGCGTTAAGGATATTGTTAAAATTGTGAAGGCTACTTCTTTACCATTTAAATGTAACCTGCAAGTGAACGAGTTTTGATATATTCCATGCATGTATTACTTTCTACAACTACCATTATCATGATGATAACTTTCAGACCATTTAATCTAGCGTACCCCTGAAAGTACAACGACTGTCTGCCAAATGCAATCAGGAAAATGACTCTCACGAAAAGGTTTAAAACGCCTTACCCATCGAAACGGGTGGAGCAGAAAAAAATCTTCACAGTTATAAAAAGCAAAGCAATAAATTGAAATGTACACCAACAAAAACGTAATCGCCAGCTGATCGTTTTCCATTTTCAGCTAACAAAAGCTTCCAGTCTGTTAGCTTAGAATTCAATCCCATTAGCAGAGTGCGAAAAGAAGGAAAGCATAACAAAGAAATCAAACCGCACAAAATATCTTCCGAAGTCTTTGGACAACTTTGTAGTGATATGATCTTTCCCTTTCCTTCTCCTCATCGAGGCTACCCACACTTTTTGCATCCCTTCAATTTGGACCTTTTCTCGGAGTATTTACTACATTCACTTACTCCACTCATTTAAAATAGATGAAGCTAATGAATCTACAAGCATCACTGGTTACTAAGAATCTTTCGGTATTGTTTTTTTTTTTTTTTTATAGTTGAATTCTTTTAAAGATTCATTACCAAACTAGCATAACTTCCTCATCATGGGGTGTAACGTATTATTTCTTAGTAGTTTGCATGGTTCTTACATGTGCATAACAGCTCTTTGGAAAGATAGATACTAACAGTATCAAAATACTTCGGTGTGCTAGTTTGAGCTTGGCATATAATTGTATTTTCAAGTTCCGTTATCGTTTAGCATTACACATCGTGTCTTCCGAATGCTTTTCAAGATATCTACGGTTATCCGACGATTTCCCACTCAGATGTATTTTTCGCTATCCATGACGCCAATGATATTTCATATTAGAAACGTTTCCTGGTAATAACCTTTTGCTTCAAATTGGATTTGGTTTAGATATCCTTACAACCCAACCGGAAATCAAAAGAAAAGTTTCGACCGGTTCGCATATATTTTCAGATTGACTTAGCTAGATCTATGCAATGAGAAATGTAAAGAAAAGTACTGATGGGATATGGCAGAGTATAAAACCTACCTTTGCTCTCTACTCCTCATAATGCTTTGGCTGAAAACGTGTTCCCGAGATTAGGAGCGCTTGCAAGAAATGTATTACAGACGTCACAGGAAGCAGTGTTCCCAACATACATATGTATCGTCGTATCATTATTTCTTAGTGGCGGCTTATGAGAGCAGGAAGGAGTACACTATTCGGTTGGCAGTCGACCGCCACCGCTCGCCTTCTTCCTTCCATCTCTATTCATCTTCTGCAAATGTTATTATCACATTTTTCTTCACTTCACTTTGTTTGCAAGAAATTTCGTCTCCAACCGTTCTGAGATTACTTTTTACAAATTCATCGGTTCATTTTTAGCACTGATAGGCATGACAAAGAGTAATGTCTTCCTTCTTTCTCCATCCTCCTACCTTTATCATTAGCAGATTTCCACATCGATCAATAAAATGCTACTATTCCACCATATTTGCTTGTGCATGTATATATTTACTAACACTCGGTTCAGGAAATATTTGCCCCCAAATCGCTCAAATAAGTGGGATAAGAGAAAAGAGGAAAATATTTCGTGATGTCATTTTTACTGTAATCTGCATTGTTGACTTATTCTTTCCTACCTATAACATTTCTCCATGGTTTCTCGAGTCACAGTTTAGTTTCCCGATATAATTTGGTAAAGGATGAGAGAATAATTGATTTGAATCCCCATTATTCATGGATTATTATCATATTCTTCTATCCTACGGAAAATTCACAGGTAATAGTATTCGACACTAAACACCACACTCGCAACCAAGCCCCTTGATCTGATCCGTTTGTTGTCTATGATGATATTTGCTGCAGCAGCAGCAGCAGCAATTCAGCTCTTGTTTTCGAGTTGTTTACGTAATATGTGGAACATGTAAGAGGGATCCATCCCAATCCAATGATACATACGTCAGTCTAACTGGTAATGTATGCTCTCCTCGTTATCGCCCTGTTTAATTTGATTTGACCCGTTCGTGAAATGCCAACATGTGAAAACAATTCCTCCCACGTATGGACTGAGAGTCCGAGACCGGATTTAACGTCATCATTTGTTGAAATGCGTTGGACTTGTTTGTATTCCATGGTACCATCCATCTTACCGTGCTGCCAATTGTCAGCGTGTTCACAACTTGGCTCCAAGTTTCAACAGATATCTAATAAACCTGGCTAAAAAGAAGCAGCAGTACATTAGTGGAGCGAACGTTGGCAACAACCCGCATATCGATTGGTATCGTGACTTTTCTTCTTTTCTATTCCAAGTTGAACTTGGCATATAATTATTGTAGGATTTTTATTCCGTCTTATTTTTTCTTCACTCGTTAGTTTTAAAATAGTTGTTTTTAGATCTGAAAAGAATTTTAAGCAAGCCTTATATCAATTCGAAATTAATCAAAAATGTTTGAAAAGTGATCAATTGATTGTCTCAGTTTTTCTCACGTAATTTTCTCTCTATCCTCTTCTTTCATTGAATTCTCTTCGTTCACCCTTTGCATTGCTTTTTTTACCGTGCATCCTTTGCACTGCTTTATCGCATCTTTTGCTGAGAGCAGTCGTCGAAGAAATTTTAAATTATTTAAAGCGTCTGTTTAAAAATGATTTGACCTTATTTTATTGAATCATTGAATTACGGTGGTTTCAGTGATAAATCTATACCTATTTTGAAGATCTATTTGTAACCCTATTTGGTTATTGAATTTCCGGATAGATCTTATTTTATAGCACTTTGCATATGTGGCGAAAATCCTTCACTCGTATTTAAAGGGAACTATAAGTTTCGTATTAATCTTTTTCACTTTTGACTAACTCTTCTCTTCCGTTGCACTAAAATTCTATATGCGAATTATACCATTCTACCATACAGATGTTTAATTTCAGAGGCTAGCTATCGTTTTCACTAAATTTATTAATTGATGCCTTTTGTTTGCTTTATTAATTGCGGAGGGTATTCTTGGTTTTCAGATCTGGTCTTAAAATTATGATCCAGAAACGTATTTTTCGAGTTTTTAGTTTTGCATTTTCGGCGTATTAAATCTGACTCCTCGGATACTTCACGTTCTTTTATCAGATATCATTTATCTTAACTTTTCGTATCTGTGTTTTCCTTGAAGTAAATTATAGAGTAACGCACTTCTTTCACATGTAGCACGTCTCTAATTTTCGTTTTGTTTATTAGAAACAATTCCTGAATCAATCTTCCATTGGAGCTTAATTAATCATTTTTCTTAGCAGTTTCTTGTTTTTCTGCTTTCTTTTTTTGGATGCACGGTAACAGGCAGGATTAAAAATATTTCATAACATGCGAAGAATATGCACTAGAGTTTGGTGAAGTGTTTGTTGAAGTAGGCACTGTTCTGAAATTTAAACCCAGAAGAAATTGAACTTCTAATCTTGTTCACTTATTGGATACATATTTTCGAAATAACTATATTATGGTCAAGAGATATGAAGAGCCCAATATTGCAATTTTCAATTAATTGACAGTCTGCACTGTTGCAAATACCAGATCTTTTTAATTTGGTCGTTGTATTTCTACCTCCACTATTTATATTTACGGCCGAGACGCAAAGAAAACCTTCTTGAATGCACCGAAATATTTGTATTATACGATCTTCCACTCCTTTCAACATTGTATCGATTTCAACTTCACACTGTTGTCATCGTGATATTGAGTTACTGATTTTTGGTTAGATAATTGCAAACCTCTTAACAGTGTAGATGTATCATTAAGTAATATTCTGTTCTTTTCCTATCTTTCCATTTCATCCCAAGTTATCCCACTCTGTCATCACAGCGATGAAAAGAGCAAGTAACTAGACTTTTCTAGAAGCTATTTATTGTGACAATATTTTTAACGAGTGTCCTAGGGTAGAGGTACTGGAGAATTCACTTAGATAAAAAGTAGGTGATGAAAAAATTCACCGCATACCAACGGAAGAGAAATACGCGCTTTCATTCAAATATTAAGAAATTCGTTTGGGTATTTAGAAATGCGGTTACCCTTCCGGTAATTCCCATAATTTTAGCTTACCTGAGCAGGGATAAGTTCCCCTGGAAAGCATCATTTTGGGATTCATTATCTCCTGAAATATCTCCAAGATAGTGCTTTTCTCTACCGCCCATATTATAGTGATCGTTGCAGTGAAACTTGAAATCTCAAATTTGTAAGATAGAGTATGTAAATAGAAGTTGTTGACTGCTATGGGAGTTCAGTATTTGTGAAGGCGACAATTCATTTTTATGGAAAGATCATCCATATTTATATGATAGGAAAAGACCAAGTGTTGTAAGCTTACTGTAAGAATAACTCTATGTTGAATCATGCCTCCTACTTTTGCTCTTTTTCGAAGGGTTGAATGTATTTTCATGCTTGGACGTCACACTTGCAGTAATTCATTTGAATCAGATCACAGCTGCTTAGTTTGAAAAAAGGAGCTATGCATAAGGCAGCTTGTGAAACATTCCAAATGGTACAATGATTGAAGAGGTAGAGTGGTTTTGCTTTTCCTTTCCTTGTTTTTTTATTATTTTAAAAATTTCTAATTCGAATATAAAATTTTTGATGAATACAGCTTTTTGGACGTCCGTGTATTCGATGATTTCTAAGTTTTAGGTTTCATTTTTACCGGAGAGTAATTTAATGTTAAAATGACGCAGGCTATACGTTCATTTCGTACTTTCCCATTTTTTTGATGCTCTTGAAACAACTGAAAGGACAAATAGAAGTGAAGGGAAGAAACCTGTTTATACAGGTTGAACGCATTTTGCTTCGTTTCAGAGGGACAAATTTGTACTATATTTTCTGTGATGGCAGTCATGCGGCCCCGGTATTACATATATTAGGTATATATATATATATATATATATATAATGATACGTCATTCTCTCATGGTAAGCACCTAAATGATGTATTATTTTTCAAGTTTATAGAATTAAATTACATTAAGGTTGAAATATATCGGTTCCTGCGATCTTAGGTGAGTATATAAAGTAATAAATGAAGTTAGGTAGTGTTGGTTCATAGAAAGAGAACT
This sequence comes from Dipetalonema caudispina, assembly GCA_013365325.1. NCBI lineage: Eukaryota > Metazoa > Nematoda > Chromadorea > Rhabditida > Onchocercidae > Dipetalonema > Dipetalonema caudispina. Next base: position 50,684 of record JABVXV010000047.1, on the reverse strand, counting down.
ATCAAGGAAAGATGGAATTGGGAAATAAAATTTGAAATACAACGGAATGTGAAGCAAGGTCGAAAAAAAAGATTATTGAGGGTTGGCGTTTTCATGAGTACTGTCCACCTCTATCAACAATAAGGTATTTTATATGGGGATCTTTTTCTAAGTGAGGAACCGGAATCATATCCTCTGAAGAATATCAAATGATTCTTGATTACTTGCTTTTGGTCCCCATTCGTTACGTAGTATCTGACGCATATTCTTAATAAAACATTCTTCGTCGACATTTTCTGGACACCTTTATTCTTCTCTTAACATAATGTATATTCATCAGGCGTGTTGTTTCACTTACTGTTCCTTTATCACGATAAATTATCGAATGTAACCGTTAACAACGAATACGTGAATAGATTTTTACTGATAATTTTAAAAGGTCTTTTGGGGGCACATAAGTTGCCGGATGTTTTTCTTACTCATGAAACCATTCATTACTGTGTTGAGCTACGTAATATTAAAGGAAAAATTGTCATGGAACGATTCTGTTTTGTTATGTGAAACCTTTTTTACATGCAGTTCTAAGAAACGGCAAAATCCTGTTCCATCCTTCCACCCTTCATTGAATTTTATGCTGCCTACATCTGTGCTGGGCACAACTGGTGCTATGACTGGATCATTGAATTTTTCATCTTTGCCTCATTATCCGTAAAATTCATTACGTCATAGTAACTTGAAGTCCTATTGATTTTTTGAAGTCTTACTTTTTTTTATTAGACCTTTATTTGCTTCGTGTAATAGATTTCTAGATGTTCAAACGACAACCATCCTTTATATTGATATAGTAATCCATTGAATAATGTATTTATTGTTCTGCGTCGATTCTAAATTCCAGTCAAGCTTCAAATAGCATAGACCAATGATGAGTCTTGCTTCTTTTCCTGAAAGCATAAAAAGGATCAAGTCAAGAAAGGGGACATGTGCAAGGTGTATTTGTCAAAAGCTCCAAGGTCATTGCTGATTTAACTGTTCGGGTCTTCAAATTAAGAATGCTAAGATAGAAAACCAACCCTAAGCTTATGAGTATTAGTTGAACATTCAGAACGTGCATACGCGTCATTAATAGATGCGACGAGTCAGCCATTATAATTAAGCAAGGTATTTGCAAAGGATTTGAACCATTAAACAAATAAAAATATTAGAGAACGATTGCGGCACTGAATAAGAGGAGTAGTTAGCAATAAATTTCAACGAGCTCAGCAATGCGTTCCCAGAAGCAAGTACGCCATGTTGGGAAAATACGCTCACTGAAAAATGCTGCTGCCGGAAAATGGAAGACATATCGGAGACGTCTGGAAGCCAGAAAAGCATGGTTGGTTATAATATAGACATTAAATATTTTACCGAAAATCTTTCTTTTTTGAGAGTTTTTATGCTTCCAGATTTTAAATCCGGAATTAATTTTTCTGGCACTTTGCAAATCTATGTAATTAATAAGGTGGAAGTTCATATTATATTCGCGAAATTCCTATATCTGGTTGATTTTGCAGCATTTTAGCCTGCTGGAAATAAATCAGTTTATGCTTTTATTTCAGGCAAAATAATGCAATTCTGACAGGGCATCAACATTCCAGGTAACACTTTTTTTTTCTTTTTTTTTTAATGTTTGTATAGAATTTTGTGCAGGTAAGTTTTCTTCAACTGTGCTAAGCTCGATATATTCATAATTTCTAGAAAATGACAAACTAATATTGAGACTATTATATTTATGTCCATTTACAGTAATCTTTTTCGTGGAGCAATTAAAAGCAGAATTTGTTTTTTTTTTTTTTTTTTTTTTGGAAGAAGTTTGGAAATATCTTTTGATCAGTAATATTTTAAAGGAACGATAGTGGAAATGTCTACTGTAGCCTCGTTGCACGATGTGTATGTGAACGGTTCAGTCCGTGCTGTTATTCTTTTTCCCTGATTACGCAAACTCTTTCTTTGTCCGTGTTTTCAAAATGATACGGACAGAATTTATTGTGTACGTCATCGTAATAATACTACAACATTTGCAGCAAAACACTTGCTCCACCACCACCAACACATCGAAAAATCAAGGTGCCGAAGCAGGTACATTTAACTCTCATGCATATATACAGTTAAGGCGCTTAAGGCTTTTGTATACCTTGTTTAGAACATGTGGCACCATCCATTACCAAAAGTATTGATATTAGTCTTTCATCAATAATGATAGAGTTATTACAGGTTTCATTTATCATTCAAAGATGTTCGAGAATTTTCATGTTTTTTTGCTTAATTATTCAACCTTGAAAATGTGAGACTCATAGTGCAATATCAGGTGACGTGAAATTCAATATCAGGCAATAGTGGTATTCATATTAATCATTATTGTGCAGATGCATTTTCTGAATTGCAGCGATCGCCGGAAGAACTGGCAGAAAGACAACGTTTGCGAGAGCAAAGACGTCTGGAGAAGAAATTAGCGAAACAGAGAGCGTCAACTTCGACACTTCCAGAAACTAGAAAAGAAAAAGTGAAGTTTACTCTTTATGCTTTTTCCTAAAAAGTGTACAGCGTGTATAGGGAGAGGTTGACGCGTTTACATGTAGCTCAATGTTTGGAAAGTGATTATTGGAATTGAAGATACCGTTTTCCGATTAACTGTATTAAAACAAAGGGCATCGTCATGAGGTATTAGGAATATGTTTTACATGATCATTGTTGAAATCCCTAAATTGTCAATATGGGATATTATAGTCCATGTTTTGCTTTTAGTCTGAGAATATGATCAGCAAAACATTCACACAGTTTATAGTTATGCTACTACCAAATTCAACAAATATTCCTTAGTCATTCTCTTCTACTAACACTAATACTGGTCCTTTGTGGATCCCTTACTGGGTTAGCAGCATTTCCCATTGGAATATATTTACTTTTAGTCTTTTATATACTGATTGACTTCAACATTCTACTGACTTGTACTTGTTAGATTGCTTGTTATAACCTTTAGTTTATTAAAATTGCATTCCAGGTTACTATTCTCACATATCTTTCCTTGTCCGACAGCACTCCTACTACTTCGCATTAAACTACGTTCGAGATTCCCATTTTTTATTTGTTTCTGGCAATAATAATAGCTTCTTTTTCACCCTTTAGTTTTCTTATGCGGTTGGTCAACTATGTTGTAAAGATTGATTTACTATCAATTCATTAGTTTAGCCTGCAATTTAATTTGTGAGGAAAATTAGACATTCTCGGATAATTTGCTTTAAGGTTTGTGAAATTTTCGGTACTTTTGTTCGTGTATCGAATGTTTGATTTTATTTTCTGATTCATTATACTTCAATTTTTTTCCAGGAAACATGTTCGTCGTTATTTCCCGTAAGCTTTCAGTGTTAAAGAGCAGTTCCATCATATTCACCTCTGCATTAAACGCTTAAAGTATTTAGTTGGATAAGGAAGTATGCATGATATCTCTTCTATTAATGTTAAGTAGTCTTCTATTTGGTAGAATCTTTAGATCGCGTGCAATCACTTTCCAACTGTCCTTTGAAAGCACATATCGTAGCCGCAATAAAATGGATTACTTCTGTAATTTTACAAAATTCTTTTACTTCCTGTGCTGGTAGTAGATATGTTTAATTAGCATTCTCCTACCGTTAAAAATACTTCTGTTCTCAAAGTAGAGTGGGATTTTTACTTGCCAATCATATTATGGACATTGCTTCTTTATATAGCCACTTTTTAGAATGTATAATCTAACAATACAGCAATACAAGGGATATTGATTGATATAACTATATTTTAATTCAGTTGTAATAAGAATTGTTTAACATTTATAAGCTAAGAAGATTCATAAGTGTGATTGGAAATATCAACTGCAAAAAAGCCGGGTTTTACAAGCCTGGTTGAAGCTGCTACTCGGTGTAAGTCCATTTTGTCATTATGATTCGACTTTTTCAGAAACTGAAGGAAGTATCCAGCAATGGTTCACCGAAAAAAGCATCAACTGAGCAGAAAACTGCCGCAAAAACGATTAAGGCTAAAAATCCGATGACAGAAGAAACAACGAAAGCAAAGCGTTTAATGGTATTTCCTAGGTTATCACAACGCTTGGTTACCATTCTCGATGTACATAAAAGCAGTCTGCTTATTATTCCACTAATGAATATTTTCAAATTCCTTCTTCTTAGAATGAACAAGCCCAGCGTACAATAAATGTGGCAAAGCAAGAGATAGTTGCAAAAAAAGTAAACGAGCTAAAGGCGATGAAAGTACCGAAGTTGCACAATGAGTCAAAACCAAAGCACCAATATCTGAAGGAAGAGAGACGGATGTCAGCCGAAGAACAGGAAATAGGCCGATCGTCATGTCCAGTAAAGCTTGAACAAAAAGCATTGGTGCAGTCAAAAAAGGTGGTATTCAACATTTCGTATCAACCTAAAGATAAAAAAACCCTCTTAACTAATCTGTTCCACCATACAGAATATTTATAGATTTAGGGAAAGTTGGGACTTCGGGATGATACCATTCCCCAGGATGTTGATATTCTTTTCCACTTTTCATGAGGAAGGAATTTTTAATAAGTTTGTCAACGTTGGTTCAGAATATCGTTTCTGGTAGTACAAAGTGAAGGTATATGTCGAATGAAGATTGATTGAAAATTTTCAATGTTTTAAGTATTGCTGAATTAAACAAAATACCTCTACGCGACTAACTGTTATGCTCACTGTATATTAGTTTGTATTGAAGTTCAGAAATTTGATAAAAACAGTGTATGGAAAGAAAAAGTTTATTGAAAATATTTTTACGCATGAAATAGAACATGGGTGCCAGAATGAAAAAAGGGATATGGCGTATGGAACATATTCTTCATTAGTGTTATAACTTATTCTCTTGCATCCATTTGTATAATTATGATCTATTTGTAGCGAATTACTGGTGTAAACAAAACTGGCAAGAAATCGTCAGAAAAAAAGGGTCAAATCGAAGAAATCATTAAGAAAGCAAAAGATGACGAAGTACAACTTCCGGTTCCAGTCCAGATGATTGAGTCACAAGAACCAATTGTTCCAACAGTACTACATTCTGGGTCCAAAGTACACCAATTCATCTTTTTTTTTTTCGCTCTAAGTATAGTTAGTCGCCACGTACACAGGTATTACGTTCCTTTTTGCTGTACTGATCTATTTGTAACTGTCGATGGGTCATTTGTTCTCTTGGACTTCATCTGAATTACCAAGACTATCTGGTCACCCTGATCATCGGACGTAAAGCGTTTCCCAGTGGTGTTGCTTTCATCGTCTGGTATAGGTCACGATAGCCGTCATCGAAATCCCTCTTCTAATCTGCTTAGAATTAGGCTGTCAGCAATCAGGTTTTCATTGTCCAAACACACCTCATCAATTCTTGGTATGTCTGATTGGAAAATATCTGACAGCGAGCACTCCTTCCTCTTTCTCTCCCACCTTTTTCTGCATAACGAGAGTATTTAGGTAGAGTTTTTTGGGTACAGTTAGAACTTGTAATCTATTTATAAAATTTTCGAATTTGCGTTTTTTGACAATTTTTATAAAACAAATTGGTAAAATAAACATGTTGAGCATTTTCTTATAATTATGACATAAAGGGGAAAGAGTTTATAAATACTGATTGCTTGACCAAAATTTTGTAAAAGATTTCGCAGAACAAGTCTCTTCACTATTTTAGCATTATATGGGTGTATCTCTGTCTAAGTGTTGCTTCATCTTATTGATGATGCATTCGTGTATCCTTCCATACCATTTGCTAAAAGCTTCGTTGAATGTTATTATATATACTTTTTTTTATCCAGTAGTAAGTCGAGATTTCCTGTTTGGTAATATATAAATACTCCTCATTCTACATATCCAATGCTTTTTTTCTGTATTTTAAGTGTTACTCCTATTCGGGAACAGGAAACATTACATGTTGATGTTACCAAGACTCCCAGGGTTTTTTTTTCAAATCCAGTTGCCTATTTTAACTTATTCGTAAAAAAGATACCACAGCGCTTCTCTTTTTTGTTTTTCTCAGGAGACTCGCTGACGTTCTTCTGGGAACGATATGTTTTAGTGATTAATTAGCATTGACAGAGATCATTTTTACAAAGTCTTCTGTAATTATAGCTTAGGAAAGAGATCAACAAGTTTCAACCGATGGTTTCGGTATCTATTCCCTTTGTCGTTTACGAGATCCACCGCTTCATATCTCGGTGATTTACGTCATTGCCGTTCTGATTCTCTTTAATCCTTATCTTGTAACACTGTTTAATTTGTTTCTGCTCATTTTGTGAGTAAAAATGGCGAATTGAGCAATAGGGGAGAGATTTAGCTCCTATGAAACTCATTCTTCCAATTGCTCTTTGATCTCTTTTTTTTGACATATTTTTTGCATGTTTTCCATGGATTTACGTGCGGTTCTTCTTTCAACAAGATTTACACCAAATTCTTCCAACGACCAGTGACTCATCGTCAGGGTAGTACATATTAAGATATGGAGTCCGGAGCCATCAGAGATTCGTAGATATCTCGCGGCATTTGACGGGCCGAGGATTCATCGATGGCATTGAAACCGTTTTGTGGACGTTGGCAAGCTCTTAAGTGGTATCATACTTTGCCGTTTGATGCCGTACACAAATATATCTTTCCAATCATATAGAGGAAGTCTTTTAATGATTCGCTACAAAGCAGATCTGCCAAGCAGAATCTATCGAATTCTTTGTATTTCTTAAAGGAGGTTGTCAAAAAAAAATTCGATAAATTACTTTTTAATAAAGATTCTGCCTTGCAGACCTGCTTTGTAACGAATCATTAGATTTTTTCTTGGAATTTGATTAGCAAAGGTGGAATTTCCTTTTTAGTATTGTCTTGATTTTTAAAACAACTAATAGAATCCTTAAATTTTAAATCCACAAGGATTAGGTGACTCATATTTAGGAGATCGGGCAAGACCATTTAGTGGACTCGGACGTTGTTAGTAGCGCTAAAGTGGGCACTGCTCGTGAGTTTCTGGAAGAAAAGGCATTGGTGAGAGAAAAGGAAACTGAACAGCTAGAATAGGTTCATTTTGCTGCTTCCTCATTTTTTAATCCAATCTCCGGATACTTTCGTTAAATTTCTTTCTGGTTGCGCACCCTTATGTATTATCAAAGTAATAAGTGACCATAGACGGTAAGTTTGGGTTAGAAACATCTAATTGCGATCGAAGTTTTTTAACCACTCTTCACCGCAAAATGAAATCACTTTGAAAAATCTCTATGAAAATATGGCAAGAATTGATGCAAGACAATCAGTAATTTGGAACACGGCTTTGTGTCTTTTTTTTTGAAGCAGCTGTTTCAACCGTTGACTTCGAATACATTACTTTGACTGTTCACCAAGGTTTTTTCAGTGTTTTAAAAGATGAATATTAGAAAATTTCTGCAAAGAAATATGATGGTTAAACAATGAGCACTTATTATTTAGATAGCAAACGAAGATGAACAGAATGAAGTTTATGCGAGCAGAGGGAAAGCTGAAGGAATATGTAAAGAGCACAAAAAGGAAAAGAGAATTCGACGATCAGATCCCAACAATCTGTTGTCAGAGCATGATTTCGTTGAAGTATGTCTCATTCTTATTGTGGAATTTTGGTAGTTACATATGTTTTAATGACATGCAGTTGTTGGATTTTCGTTAGTATTGCCACAGAAGAGGAGCAACTACTGTATTCATGAATTGTATATAGAGCGAGATTTGGATTTTCAGACATGATTTTAGAATCGGTCTGTGGGCATGAAACAACAGATGGATTGCGATTACCATCGTGATACAAGTAGTGCTACTGTTCATCTGACTTAAATGTGAATTCGTAGTGAATTTAATGTAGTGGATACACACTCCCTTACCTTTTCCCCTCTTGAACTGTTTCACATATATTCCTAATGCTTCTTCAGGAAGGGTCAATTGTTGTTTAAATTTCAATTTATCCATCTATAACACCTTTTTAAATTTGTTCAATTTATGATTTATTTGTAAACTGGCCTTACTGCTAACAACAGGAGGTGTACGCATTGCATAGATTGACACTCCGAGTGACTTTTTTTCCTTTAAAGCAGTAAGTCAGATTTGGTTAATGTTTATAGAAAATTTCGGACTGAAATAGAAGATTTTAGGAAGACACGCATGAGATGGACTACGAAGAAGAAAAAGCAGATTTTACAGAGATAATCGGACGACGACAGAAGAAAAAAGGAAGACATCGTGATGAACAACAGCTGAAACCCGAGGAATGCACTGGCAAGGTTACTCTTTATATAATATTTGGCCCTGTATAGTGAATCTGTTTTCCTATTTTACTGAAAACAATTCTCGTCTTCCTTCAGTTTTTTTTATTGTTGCAAAATTTAGACTCGAAATGAAAATGAGAAGGTCACTCAAGCTACGTCTGTCGTAAAATCTGGGGATCAGGTAATTGTTTTTTTTTTTTTTTTTTTCTTACGTGGGAAATGTTTTGGGAGTGCAGTGAGGAAGCATATCGTTTATCTTAAACTCAAAAGAGGGTACTGTGAATGAACGCTTACATACTCCTAGCGACCTAACGAATTAAGAGCGCACATTATTAACTCTGCTACAAAAAATATTATAGGAAGTTGGAAGATTTCATCCTTTCCCTTGACGGCTGAAAAGTTTTAGCATTTCTTGATAGAAAATAATACCATGAACAGTTTTACAAACTTTCATCGATCTTTCAAGATTTATCACCAGATTTTGCACCACTTATTTTATCAGTGTTTTTTTTCTTCGAGTCTAGTTACATTCTGAAGTCGTGGTCTTTCCTGCAGCTTTTTCACACTGCACTCATTAATTGACTGTGCACTGTAGTTACGAATTTAGTATCCGTCTTCGTCATCTAATCAAAGAACATCAATATATTTCTCTTAAGAGCTACTTTAATTTAAAATATCTTTATGACTTTATGAACAGCTGCTTATTAGCCCACTGCCGATCTACTAGATTATTAACAAAAACCAACTGATGAATTGAAGCTTTTAACATAAAGTTTTAATAGCAACATGTTGAACTGTAACAATTTAGCCAAGTTTGCAAAATGTATTGGAATTTTATTCCAATTAATTTTAATATTAAAATAGTTGAGATTGGATGTTATGTTATTGTTCTGTTAGTATTACGTAATAATAAGCATTTTTATTAATTTAAATTGAAAGTTTTTCATAATATCGTGCCTTTTCATAGCGTTTGCGGAAGCAAAAAGTAATCTGAATGATTTGATTAACATTTGTCGATCCAAAACATTCATAACTGCTTTAACTAAATATTTACATCCTATTTCTGGTGGACATATCCCTAACGGTAGTGGCTAAACATTTACTAGAAAGTAAAGAGAAATTCAGTTATCTTCTCTGTCAAACTTTTCTTTTATAATGGTCTAACCTGCGATATTTCATTCTTCTTAATCCTTCTTGATAGGAGATAATTGTCCCACATGCTGTGATCTCTTAATTAGAGCCTTATCCTTCTGGATTTCTGAACACTTTTGTCTATTTTGTCCTAGAATACATCTTCAACTTCTATCCATACATTAAGCTAGTTAATCCATACAACTAGTATCGATTTGCATAGATTATTGATTCTCATACGTAAACTTCGAATTTGAAAATTTTGAAGCACTGAAAAATTCATATTGTTGTATGAAACAGCTTGTCAAAAGAACTGGAAATTCCTTGTTTTTGTTTCAGTTTAAGAAGCAAGAAGAGGATATTTCAGAAAAGAAAGAGAATAAAGGATTAAATGAGGTTTGCAGAAAATTATTGCTGCTAGTCATTCCACAGACCAAATAAGAAGTATCAATGTTTCTCATTAAAATCAGAAATGTTTCATAACTTAAACTCTCTTGAAGTTTTTACGTGATCTCTTGCTGTTTTTTAGTTAGAAAGTGTAACTTAAGGAAGTTGATTTTGTTATATTTAGTCTATGGCGCATCTTACAAAGGACCAAAGTTGTGCCTTGGAAAGCGCAGGATTTAAGACTGAAGAGATTATGGATCATATAACGTTCTGTGGTGGTAAAATCTCAAAGGATTCAGGTATAGTTCACTGTTGTTAGAGAGTTAATTTAGTTGTATGAATTAGATGCTTTGCTAATGCAGCTTTTTCAATTTTCATACGATCATAGCCTCTATTTTCATTTATTAGTATGTGGAATCTTCCAGTATTGTTGCATCACATGTGTTGACTTAACGAATAAAATGATGTAGTAAGCAATCACCGCATGTCATCAAATGATGCATGAGAAAGATCGTTCGGTCGGGAGGAGACACGGAGATATGAATAATCTGGATACGCTTATCTGACATGAAATTATACTTTAACAGTACTGAGATTCTTTCATCGAAATCCTCAGCAATCTTGGGGATGATTAAGAAATTCAAGCAGCAGAATTGTTTGGAACCATTACTTTATATTATTCATACCATTTCGAACTTATATGTATGAAATGATTCAGGAACGTTATCAACAACAGAAATGATTATGAAGGCATCTATTCTAGAAGAGCTAGAAATGAACATGGCTAGGCTTGCAAAAGAACATCCGGAACCGTCGGGTGCTACAAATCTCATTTCGAGTGGTAATGTTACTGGGGTTCGTCACTGTGCTTAACTATGTTTTAGAATCTCTTTGGAACATTCCAAAACTATTATACCAAAAGAACATAAAATTTGGAGCGGTTTTCCAACTGGAAAAGTATTTGTGACCACATGAGATGAGTGTAGTATCTATTCCGCTACTGACGCTGCATAGCCGATTAACATGAACTTCGGGTCATGTTGTTCGATCTTTGTGTTTCTATAATCTTAATCACAAACACTTCTAGTATTTCGCAGCTTCAAATGATTTCGGAACAAAATTCAAGTTTCTCTTTCTGTATTAAATACTAGTCTTTTCGTAGAATTGTCTATGTAGTTGTTTTGCATTTGTTAAAATGCACGAACTTTACTCAACAAACATCTCCAAAATCGAGATTTGTGAAATTAGTCTTACTCAGCATATACATAATGGATACATATTGTTCAGATCCTCTCCCAGTTTACTTTATTAAAATTATAGAATTTGGCTGTAACAAATTGTGCGAAGGAAGCAAAATATGATGTTGGTGTTGAAAAGAAGGAACCAGTCGTTTTGGCATCACCAGCGGATGGAATAAGTCGTGTCCCAGCAGCTCGTGAACGCGTCTGCAAACTTCTACCCCGTGACATCCAGTTTTGTGTACGCATGATTGAAAAACATGGAGAAGATTATGAGGTGATTTCTCTCTCAGTTAATTTCTAACTTTAATTCAGAAAATTGTTCTCACTGGGTCCTAAAATTTCCGTTTTCATTTTTTATTTTTTGTTAAAATTAATCAAAGATGTTTGTTAGGTAGCTTGCTTGACCTGTACTAATTGAATAATCCACAATGTTGTACAAGTTGTTTTAAGGCAATGGCAAAAGATCAAGGCAATATTTTCCGTGACTCAGCCAAGGGAATAGCGCGAAAAATACGAATTTTCAAGGAAAGCCCACAATATGAAGCATATTTGAAACAAAAAGCTGAAGAGAACGGCTCAGTTGCATAAAGATTCTTATATCGTCTGATGTTTGGGTTGATTTGTTCGTTTCTCTTGTTAATGTCACAGTGTGACGCAAATATCTCTGCGTAAGCAATTCGGATCGCGATTACTCTTCTTTAACTTTTAACTCCCATGTAATTTCTTAGTTATTCATATTTGGAGTCTTAGAAAAGTAATCTCGCATTACTCCAATAACGTGTGAGTTGAATGATATATTTTCCATTATTATTGTTTGTGAACTTTGTGAGACTTCTAGGGCATATTTTTTTCTATCCGTTCTTGCAAAGATTTTGCTGTCATCAGTTGTGTTTGTTATCCGGTTAAAGCTTTTCTATGTACTTTTTCAGATCACATATATACTGTACTTCATTGGAAATGTTCACTTTGTGAAATAAGCTCTTGAAATATTTTTTCTGAGCAGAAGTAAATGCTTCCAAACAAAACACAAACGACGTATGCGTGTACTACATGCAGTCAGCCCATTTTCATTGTATCTCCCCTTGGATTCTGCCTTGTCCGCTTACCGCGAAATGCCTGTCCAGATTTTTGGCTTGGTATGTTCCAGTAGGAAGCATCAATTGACAAAAGAAACAAAACTCCAAAAGATGAGTGCGAGAAGGAAACAAACAAATCGTTCAAACGTTACAGGTGTAAACAATACGGCAGACTTATGATGTACTAGCACGTTTGAGTAATCTAGTATATTCTTGTGTTGCAAGCCTTTTTCGATATCCCCTTGTTTTTGTTGAACTGATTTTAAGAGTTTATTTAGGTTGCTACTAATTTGAGAGTGAACCGCTTTTTTGCCGTGCAAGAAGCTGTTGTGCTATATTAATTTATATCGTACACTTCCTTCTGAAGCATAATTGTTTGATACGATTTTTGCATATTGAGTTTTGTGAGGGGATACTCCTAGAGTCGGTTGCGACCTGACACCATAGGTTTATTCACCTATACAGTTTCATACATAGTTACATCTTTCAAGAAATATGCATATGATAGTGCACGAATGTTACAGCTACTCCCATCCCGTTATTTCGACTTTAAGGTATTTGATAGCACCAGGACTGATTACCTTTTTTCTAGGAAACAAACTATTCTCCAAGATGCTGAACAGCTAAAATACTCACTACTGTAGGGCATAGCAAGAAAATCACAGTATTCTCGTGATGTTGTTTTATAATCATGTATCCAAACATTGATTGTGTAAAGTAAAAAAATGATGAATTTAAATGGGTGTGTTCAGGAACTAAATTGAAAGCACCATGATCAGGCGATATTTTTGTAAATCTGGGAGAAGTACATGATTGAATTTATTTGTAGGAAGGCAGGGTAGGGTACAACTACTACCAAGAAAAACTTTTGGAGAAAAGAGGGTTGCTTGTAAATTGCAAGATAAAACAGTATAAGCATGTTAAAGTTTATAATAGTTCCTTTTAGCACCATTTAAAGGATCTTTCTTGGTTTGGCGTTGAAATTCATCCACTCAGCAGCACCATTCTCAGGTAGAGGATTTAGAATAGCAGCACCTTCGAGTAAAAAACTAATATCGACAAAACCAAAGTATATTCGTGTGTCAGGATTTACCGAATACAGACAATGACTTGGCAACCGTTTCTCACGACACACCTACAACTAGACTGCATTTAAATGTTTTTAAATAATATTTCTCAAGTAATACAGATAGATGAGTGGAGAATATTATGATTTTAGTAATTTGAAGAAGACATAAAAAGAGACAACAAAGTGGAGGATGCGACTGTAGTTCCCTTTTTATGATTTATGTTTTGTTCGTATTGTAAATTCATATAAAAAACCTACTGCAGCATTGTGCATTTCATCGATGAATGTTTCCTCTAGGATCCATTCGTCTTGTAATTTGCCGTCCAATGACACAGTAGTTGATGTAATGAAACACCTCGGTCGATAACGTTCCCTTGGTTCGATATGGAAATTCAGTCGACTTAAATCTGACAGCAAACCCTCTCCGGTTGCCTTAAAAAAAGTCTGTTAGTTCGCTGAAATCCGAAAATATATGTAAACCATTCCTCAATAAACTAAAATGTAATGCAGCTTGGGAAAAATTCAGATGTTGAGAGAATTAATCCTAACTTTTGTAGATCTGCAGATATGCTACGAAATTTCAGGATATTACAAGATTCTAGGAAATTGTATGAATTCAAAAAAGTCCTTTCATATTCGAAGAAACCCTATAAAACTTCAGGTAATCTTAGAGCCTTCTAGAAAACTCTAACTACATTTGAACTGTGATAATATCATAGAATGCACCAATCATGATATAAACTCACTTTAAGAACTGCTTCTTTCAAACACCAGTACCGATAGAAATAAATCATTTTCATTTGATCGGTTGCTTGGGTTCTCATCATCCTCAACTCTTCCGGACCAGCTGATTTCGCCATTGATGTGATATAATCATCAGCCGATTTATTATTTCTTTCTTTATCCAACCGCATACAATCTACACCAACCTTAAAGTTGTTCCCAATTATTATTTTGAAACGGATGAGAAAAAAAAAATATTTGAATTTATGTTTCAAAAGCAAACAGTGAATAAACAATTAAAGAATTTCCATTAATGAAATAAATGAAAGTATATAATTTAGATGCACTTAGCAATAAATGAGATTTTTCTCCATAAAACAAGGAAGCCTCAAATATTACCCACCCTCAGCGAACAACTACTCGCGAATGCTACATAATCTCCCTGATGTGATACATTCAAGCCATATTTTGTATTATTTGGACTCATAAGATAAGGCTTTCCTTTTTCAGTTCGCCCAAACTTAATTGTACTCCATTCCACGTTCGACAAGCGTCTTGTAGCCTATAAAACATTATTTAGAAACTCAACGAAAAGGTTTTCCTGTATATATGTTTCTCCATATACAATTGTGACAGAGGAAGAAAATTGAGGATGAATTCAAAACTGCTAGAGATAACGGCGAATATGAAACAACCTGACGAAGAAAAAGACGTCCTATTATGGAAGCAAGCGTATCGTCTTTATAACGAAATCTCGCAGCCTTCGCACATTCTTCCTATAACTTTAGAAGGCTTGATTCTCCAAATAAACTGGAAATTCCAATCATTGAATTATTATGGGGGCTTTTTGTTTGAGCTGTATTTCTGATCTCACAAAGTCGTTGCATCTCCACAATAACTTATTCTACTATTTCATACTACAAAGTTTGATTTCAGTGCTAGCGTATGTTCAATGCTGACAAGCTATCAGCAGAGAATGATTGACAGAAAAAGATGAATTGGAGATTTAATTAGAGCGATTACTTACAGCAGTTAGCGATTGCACAGCTTTTCGAAAGTCAGCTTCAAAATTTAAACTGTTCAACGTTTCGTTAAGGCTAACCGCCAAGCGGTGGCATTTGCAATCTCTAGCCTGCATTAGTAAAGACTGAAACATTTGTAACACTGAAGAATGAATTGAATTTAATTCATTAGTACATGGACGGAAAAAATAAAATAAAATGATGTGAATAAACAATTCTATTACGGTGGGATGAAATTCTCAAATGTATAATGATCGACATTGAATAAAATCAAATAAATCACCAACAGGATGCATAACACAGAAGCATTACATTAGTAGGTCGGTAACAACTCGCCGATAAAATGATAAACACCACAGTAATACAATACGTGTCAAACACCCCAACGCCTGTCAAAGAACCCTTATCGACGATGCGAATCGATGACTGCATTGATGAGACGGCTGCACCTTATCGTACCAAGGACACCCGACGATTTCTGCTACTGTTCATCGAAATTGCATCGAAAGCAGCAATGATTCCAGCAAGAACCCAATGAAGCCAATTTACGCGTTCAACTATCCGATCAATCGGAATAATCCTTTTCGAATAATCTTTATTCACAAAATCTATCTACCATCCTATCTCTTTCAAATGAACTATATTAATATATGATTCTCACTGGACCCACATTTTTGAAAACCAAATAGAAGTGAGATAATAAAGTTTGAATTCAACAGTTGTTTAATCATCATATTCATGTCCCAGTTGTACATTAATGCCTAGTACATTTCAAGCAATCCCGTCACAAGACCTAGCATACGGAATTCATAAATTATTTTTTCAATTTCAACATGATGCCATCGCTGGTTAACCCAGAGTTACCAGAGTCATCCTAATAGAAATAATGAAGTTAATCTACTTCACTCTCCATGCTAAAAATATCCTCACTGTTTGCTTTCCAAATTGTTAATGGTGGTACTAAATAAAAGCACAAAAAAATAAGAGAGGGTATGTAATCGATGAACCGCCGAAAAAATGAAAGGCTCAATTTCAAGTTTGCAAACGGCAGGAATCAGGCTGCAAAATGGGAATCATTCCCATTACTTCTACTTCGAAAATATGCACCTCAGAGATTAGTAAAATTTAATGCAAGCACTGATCGTTGCAGATATAACAGTGATAAGCACAGAAAAGATAACGAAACTCCCTCCGTGAAACTAGCATCATCAACACATGAAAGCATGCACGTGAAGCCGACCCCTCTCTTCTAACCTTCTGCGCCACCGAAACTATACGTAATCACCTTGAACTTCCAACTACTTACCGAGAATTCCATATCCTGTTGCCCGAATTACCCCCAATTGTTAGCTATAACTGAAATTTCGAACCAACTAGAATTTCCTAGTCCTTCATGCTTTATAATCAGAGTTGGTAGTTTAGAAATCAGACCAAATACACCACTACACACCCAGTGTTTTTCTAGGAAGATTGGTCAGCACTCTACCGGAACTGTCCTGTCGTCGTAAGATTTCATATTATATACAATACCATTGAGCTCAGTACCTGTGTATGAGCGACACAACTCCACAGAATAATTTCAATGACTTCCAAAAATTGGCTCCACATTCCACTAATACTTCGTTGGTCAAGTTTCCATACAATCATGCCCGCCTAATTCACATGACGTCCACTTTTACAATTGAAAACATAAATGATTGAACCCACAAAAATGATTCAAACTCTGAAAACACTCCGAAAGTACCCAAGCAGTAATCATAAGAATCGTATTAACTTCTTCCTTCTAAAAACTTCACACCATTGAAGTTCTCTTACATTCCCCATCAACACATGGAAGATCCCATATTTTGCTGATACAAGAATAAGAGCTCAACATCAACAAAGTATCAGATCTATCTTCAACATGCAGCAACAAAAATATGACAAAATATCACGTAATATGAATAATAAAAACGATCTTGAATCAATCAGCAATTACTGAACAGCGGATTTAAGCAGGATGCGAGATACAGTAACTATGATAAAATCGCACCAAATTTACTGAACTGAACAAAAAACTAGGAAATCTCTCCTCTTCCTTACTACATTATTCTAAAGCCAAAACCGACTAAATGAAAACTGTGCCCGAAATCTGGGAAACAGAAAAAAAGTGATCATTATTTCATCCTGTTTTAAAAACGCATCCTATCATTCCAGTTATTCAATCTATTCCACATCATTTCCTCACTAAATAACCAAAGCTCTAACAAACCAAACACATTAGAGAGTATTACTTTTTGGTAAAAATTTATCCTTGGTTACGAATGCTGCAATTTAATTGTTTCCGTCACTATCTTCTATAGTTCCATCATCTTCCTCATCCTCTTCATCCTCATCTTCCTCCTCCTCATCATCCTCATCCTCATCCTCATCCTCATCATCATCATCATCATCATCATCATCATCATCATCATCATCATCATCATCAACATCATCGTCATTGTCATAATCATCATTAATACTGTCATTATCATCACCAATATTCTGCTTCTCATCTTTATCAGCAGTCACTTTGTCGCTCTCTAAATCAACTTTAGCTTGTCCAGGTAATATTTTTCCACTGGTACCTTTCAACTTCGGTTTTTTAGATACTGTTGTGCACTAAAAATACATACTTCAAATACAGTCAGAAATGATGAATACCTTAGCTTATCCAAGATAAGTTTTTTTCCCGAAGTTCGGCTTTCTAAAACTAAATAAGAAAGGATAAACAAAAGGTCAAAGATATCAGAAAAAAAATTCATTTGAAAGCTCTTAATGCATATTCACAGACAGCTTCTCATCAGAAATCAGATTGTCCTTCTTAAAATTATACAGTATCATAAAAATGTGAAAAGATGCACGTCACCTTCGTTTCAGTTTTTTTGTGCTTCAGTGATTCAGCTCTCTGCGGCATTTTAGGATCGTCTGCTTTAATCAATTTCGCCTTCTTCGGCTTCGAAACTGAATAATCACCCTGAAATTCAGAATGCAAAACAGTGAGCAAAAGATATTGCTATTCACAAGATAAATACCATATTGTGCTGCAATTTATTTAAATGTGATGACAGTGTCTCAGGACATTAAAAAATAAGAGGAAAAAAAACAGCAAGCTCAGCAGTAGAAAGTAGATTAGAAAAGCAAAAAACAAACCATTTCCTCAATGCCTTCCTCCGAGGATTCAATTCCTTCGCTTGTCGTATCGCCATTTACTTCACTTATTTTTGATAAACTTTTTATTTCCGACTTTGTTGTAATGCCATTCGACAAACTGGGATCCTTTGCTTTCGGCAATTTTGCCGCATCTGTTATTCCTACAATATAATTATGACAGAGCCAATTACTCAGCTATTGACTTCAATATTTCTATAAACTTGTAGAAAGTGAAAAAAGCATCTTATACGAAAAATTCCGAACAACAAATGATAACTATTACCTTTGCGTATCCGAGCATAAAGGACGTCAACCGGTGCGCCGTTAATCTTTAGCGTTTTTCCTTTTTCGAACGCTGCTCTAGCTTCCTGTTCACTACCAAACTGTATAAAGCAGTATCTGAAGATTTTACATATAAAATTAAAAAACTTCCTCTTAATACTCCGCCATTAAAACGACTGGAAAAGATTGAAAGACCCTACGTACAGCAACTACATTTCCTTTTTTCAAAAGAAAAAAATTTAAGTTGTAAAAACATCATCCAAATGTACCTTGCAGGAAAACACCCTTCAAATTTTAAATGTAAGTGACGAATTCTAGAATCGATTGGCTTACAGTTTGTTCTTATTTCTGGCTTGCTTCGGGAAACTGATATTGGTTGCTTGTCGAAAGATGACTTTCATCTGATCTTTGGATGTTGAAGGTGGTAAACCGCCAACAAACAGCTCTAACGGATTGATAGGCAATTGGCTTCTGTCCTTCTGAGGACGCGTTTTTGCCTTTGCTCCGCAAAAATCGACAGTTAATGTTCGACCTTCGACAGTTTGCTTTGATATGTCCTCGTAGGCTTTCTCGCAAAGTTTTTCACTTGCGAATATCAACCATGCAAAGCTGAATTTTTTAAAGAGTATATTTTTGACAATTAACAGAGTTGTGTAATCACCAGATGAGGATTTTCTCAAAATGTACCAGTTGTAAAAAAATATATTGAAATCTTCGAATAATGTATTTGAAAATAATGAATGCTTACTTGCGGTGCGGCATATGACGTACATAAAGAATGTCATTATGAAGGGCCTTTAACTGTCCTAATTTTACATCTTTGGGTAATCCTCGAACAAATAGTGATTTCTTGTCGCGTTCTTCTCGACGCTTTTGTTCCTCCTTGATCACGTCTTTTGCATCCTCCGGCTAAACAGATTCATTTGTACCGAGTCCATCCAACCCAAACAGCCAGAATTATCTCATTTCTATACAAAAGAATATATTACCAAAATTCATACCTTTAGCACTAATCCGCTTTCACACTTCCTTTTTACTCCTTTTGTCTCTTCCTTATTAACGATCACGCTCGCTTGTTTCAGTGAAGCTAACTGAATAGACAAAGATATATTATGGTTAAAGAATGAGTTCTGCATCAACTTCATGATGATTTGTTAATGACTCAGTTACAAGAAACTAATTTGCATGCTCAGTATGCTATCAAATACTTTTTCGTACAGTCAGATATTCTTGTTAATCAATGGTGCTTTGTGTTCCTACGATCTTCTCACCAAAAAAATTTGAGTAGAAATTCTTAAACTACATCGAAAGGAATAACAATTTTTGATTACTAAAGCTTCCAAAGATAGAGAGTATACGGAAGAGTCCAAATCTAACAAGATCTTATGACATATATGTCGTTCATGAACAGGAATCGTTTTGTGAAATAGAATCGAATTATGGTCGAAGAGAAGGTACCTCTTCAGTTTATCTGAAGGTTTCAGAATGGGAAGTTTAGGTAAAATCAGTGGAAGAAGATAAATAACTTCGGAAACTACCTTCACCTCAATTTCTTTGTCACTTTTATTATGAAGCCCTTTCAAACTGATCTTGTCCTTTTTGTTCTGAATTGCTTCTACAAGTCCTTCTTGGTTTGTCTGGAATTTGAAATTTTACACTAAGCAAGCACTAAGCAGAAATTTAATGAGCGCTATTTACAATAGGCCGCTGAATCCTAGCATTTACCTAAACAGAGTCCAATCTCCAGATTTCCTGACTTGACAGCCAGTTAAATGAAAGCTATATCTATTTCCACTTGTTTTATTTTTGACAACCTTCAAATCACAAATAACAATTTTCCCTTACTTTTGCAAGTCCTCCCTTGACATCTATTACTGTCCTCTTCGTATTATCTGGTCCTTCGTCCTCATCGCTTTCTCCATCGTCATCATCAGTCATTTCTTCGTCTTCATCTTCATCTTCATCATCCGAATCGTCATTCCCCACTATTTTCATTTTTCCATCATTCACCTTAAATTCTTCCTCATCCTCCTCATCATCATCATTCTCTTCATCCTCATCGCTTTCATCAGATTCTTCGAATTTCAGCCGTATCGTCTTCTTATTTTTGCCCGGCATTGTTTGGGGATGAGGTGTGACTGGCGTTTTATTCTGGAATTTTGTTGCGTTAAAAAAAAGAAAAAGTATGTTTTACTTCCAATAAATAATTGCACTATATACTAAGTGAACGCAACAGGCGAAAAAAAAAAGAAATTAAATTAAAGATAAACCTTCAGCAACATTTCTGGAGTAGTTGTAGTTGCGGCTGAAAGGGAAACCTTCTTGCTTGATTTGCCAGTACCAGGAGTTTTTAGTGCACTTTTTAAATGCACTGCATTACCAGGAGTAGAAGCAAGTGTTGGCCTTACTGGAAAAAAATTGACCTGATTCAATTCGCTCTACATGAGATAACATGATACATCAAATCGACTCATCTGAACAATCAATAAAGTTCAGTAGCAACAATATACCTTCAGAAGGTGTCTCCTCTTCATCTTCATCTTCCAAACTTTCTTCATCTTCATCTTCATCTGATTCACTCATTTCGGCGACTCCATTCAGACTCTTCTTGGCAACTTTTTCTTCCGAATCTAAAAAAATCCACTGTAAAATAATACTGATCTCTAATAATTATGTCGGAAAAATTCTGCTCTCACTGTGGTTCAGCATATTTCGTATTTCCCTACTTTCCTGACTTAAGAACTTTAACAAGGAGCAGCAAATGCCGATGCAATATTATCTTTGCAAATAGATATCGACTCAGTCCTTGCTAATCACATGTGTTTTCGAATAAAAGTGAAGCTTGTGCATCATCGTCGATAAAGAGAAATCAATAAAGTCCTTTTTGCTTCTCTCTTTGCTGCATTTTGGAAACAATCTACTAAGAACATCTATGTTAAATTTGAAAACTAATCACAAAAGAGAGGAAAACGTAAACGAAAGTTTTAGATTTCAGAAAATACCTTCGTTACTGCTCTCATCATCATCTTCTTCTTCATCATCATCACTTTCTTCCTATAAAAATTACAGTAACAAACACTCGTATATTACTTGGCGAGAAAACATCAGAAGCATCTCATGATATATGCATCTACGAAAAAAAAAATAAATAAACTCTTACTTCATCGTCCTCCTCGTCTTCAACATTGGTCATTCTGGCCTTCTTAACCTTCCGACTTGTTACGAATTCTAGAACCACCAAGCATTAATTATTTTGTCTGTCCTCTTAAAATGTATACACATGAAAGCGATCTTCTAATGACCATGAGTTAGTTGCATATGCTTACTTCGGTAAACGGAAATTTTGAGGAATCATAAGCCGACTTATTGGGTCACCGGCAACAGTAAATTTATAATTCATGGAAGGCAAATTTTCTACATAATCAGTTCGCTCTATTTTAACAGTTCAACAGCAGCCTAAATACTTAAGAATTTTAAATTTTCAGATAACCACTTGCTAGGTACACCATCTTGAAAAGTCAGTGAGATTTAGAAAAGAATACAGTTAAAAAGTACTTTACCTTCATCTCCTTCCTTATCTTTTTCTCGTTTAAGCACAGCCTGCAAAAACAGCACATGTGCATAACGTAACTGCAGCAGAGATATTTGGCAAATTGTTTAAACTATATTGAAGTAATCATATTTAAAAAATTTTGAGCAACTAGAGACAAAGAAATACAGAGTGTTTTGCATCTGAAAACTTCTAAAAAACTACCTTCTTTTTCGGTAGTCCTTTAGCACTCATGGGTGAGAATTTTGAGCCATTTTTTGATGTGAGTATTTTCCTCTGTTTCGATGCCATATCAACAGCAATTTTTTTAGGTGTTTCTGTGGCTGAAAGGAAATTTCGTTTAAACTAGGAAAAGGTTTAAGTTTCTTAAATGTGTCAAACATAAATTTTAGTTCCATAACTAACAAATTCAAAGTGTAAAAATTACTTATTTCTTCATCCTCCATATCTGAGATGCTCATTTCCTGAAAAGAAAAATGTCTATCATTAAGCAAAATCTAGACAGATGAACCGATCACAAAATATTAGCAAATTAAAAGATCAAGATATACAATACGACAATTGTTTCCCACCAACCGCAGTAATCTGCAGAGGTAAACATATCCAACAAACCAGCTGATGTGTATTCATACTATGAAAATCTGGAAGAGAAGATTAAAAAGAGGAAAAGTGGATAACCTCATCTTCATCATGTTCAGTGTCCCTTTGATATTTCTTAAATTTCATAGCTGCTGGAGTTGATGGTTCCGACATTGATTTTTTATACTTGTTTTCGTTCTTCATTCTGTCTGGCGACTTTCGTTCTTAAAGCAGTATCTCAATTGAAATTAAAAACTTACGAAGTACGAAGGGAAAACATTACTTATTATATTAATCGTCTTATTACAACATTTACTAAAAATTTCCAGTTCACACTCCGACGGGACTTCAAAATCAACACCACTACCTTTCCTTAAACAAATCACTGTATATGCTTCATTTGCAAGTACGAGCACAGCAAAAAAACAAAGTTTTAAGCTTATTTTTACCAAATCTGTTGTCGATATCAAAGCTCATTCGCTTTTTGAAATCCATACCACCTCCGTTATTTGCAGAAAATCCTTTTCGTCCTTGACCACTTTTACCACGTCCACCTCTTCCATGACCACCCCAACTACCTCTTCCACCACGATCACTCCAACTACCTCTTCCACCGCGATCACTCCAACTACCTCTTCCACCACGACCACCACCTAGTGGAAAATTTGCACAATAAAAACTGCTAATATCAATAGTTCGAGCCATCCTTACGCAATCACCACTATAAAATTCAAGAAGAAGAAGAAGGAAAAGCGAGGGACCTGAAACTTTCACTCCAGAGAAAAAAAATAATATGTACAAAAACAGTATAGAAACTCTACCCTTTCCAGAACCGCGAGACAAATCACTACGATCACCACCTCCTTTTGGTGATATTCTACCACGCATATTTCCTCGTGTCGAAAGTCTACTACGATTTCTTCCATGGGATGTAGAACCACCTCGAGGCGAATTGAAGTTTTTATGGATACCACTCCCACGTTTGCTGAACTCGCCAGCCATTTTTTTTTTCTGTCACCTGTATAACGAAATATACATAAACGTTTCTGCAGCTAAGAGCATCTTCTCTTTTTTTAAAAATAGGGATATCTTAGTTTTCCAAGAACACCCTTGCTTCAGAAAAGATATTAAACCATTAGCAAGAAAATACTTGTTGCGCCATATACAACTAACCCCTACAGCAGCAAATACCGGATATAAGTTTATATTTTCCTTTTCTCTACTACTAATGAAAACATAAATGACGCAATTCCCGAACGAGAAAATGAAGAGAACTACAAACAATGACTATAAAATGGTTTTTAGCTAAAGGAATCATAAGCGTGAATGTACGACACACATTGTCATAAGCCAACACATAACCCATTCTCTTGATTGAATGATGCACTGACATATGGGGAAATCTTCCACCTCCAGAACTCTTCCCACTGGACTATTGTAAGCCATCCTAGCATTAGGCCCAAAATCACAAATGCAGCAAAAGAACCAACAAGTCTACCCTTCCCTTCCACAACGCAGTAACCCCCACCACACCGCCAATTTAATTCCTCATCTCCCCAGGAACCATTTTAGGCTAAGATTCCACACTATTGCATTTCGCGTTAAGACACATTCGGTACGTCCAAATTAATGCGGTCCAAGTACGAAAACTTCCTCCCATATCCCCGATTAGAATTTGTTCAACATGTCAGTGATATATTTATACCTGCCGATGGTACCGTTTAATGTTACAGGACGGACATTGTTGGTCTGTTTGGATTGTACATCACTAGTTTAGGAACTGAGGCAAATTCTCGATGACTGACCTCTGAGTCCCGCATCCCCACCCCACAATTACCTATAACATGCAGTTTACGTGAGACTCAGAAAATACATATACTTCTGTGACATGCACTCAATATCAAAATCAACGATGAAGCATCAAATGATTGGCATGAGGATTATGATAAGTGTAACTTCCCTTACATACAAGTAACGGAACACAAACTGACTGCTGAATCACAAAAATTTCTCACCAACAGTCCAGTCCTGGAAACTGTCACTTCATAGTAAACTATAGGTCATTCTGAACAAGAAGTCTCGAAACAAAGCAAGTTTTGAACATCATGCGAGTTTAAAACTGCTCATTTGTGCATCAACCATATGTTACAACACAATTCATAGGTAATTGGAATGAATTCAACTTAGTAACAATGACACAACAATAATCCTGAAATCATCGCTGAAACCAAATATACACAGTTCTATTAAAGCACAGTCGTAAAATTAGCACAGTTAAGACCCGACAAAAATAACAAAAGAAAACGACGTAGTATTAATCAATTACAGGCATCTGTGGGTTCAGTACCAACAGATTTACATGCGGTAGAGGCGTTTCGGTTTCCCATCATCGTTTGTTCCGTGATACGAACGACTCGGTCCTGGACGATCATCATCCTGAAATCAAAAACGTTGATAATTTCACGACTTATCACTCTGAAATTGAAATACAGCATGGAGAATAAATGTCTCTCCTTCATTCATGAACAGATTCCAATCATCTTGTCACTCACTAAGTTTTTGTAGCCTTTAGAAAGAATTTTGCAGTTAAAAGAGTAGAAAATTCAATCTTTGATAGCAAGGATGGGCTAAAACACAGCCACCAACGATTGATTTATAGTGAAAGACTACAGAACAAAATATATGTCACCTCCTCCTCATCGTCATCATTTAAAGACATCTGGTTCATGTCCTCATTGATGAGATCAACATTTGACTGATCTACCTTTTCCTTTTCTGAAAGAACAAAATATAATAAAATTCAAATGCTATTCAATTTCCGATTTCTATCCAGATCCAGAAAACTATTTCACCACACCAACATAATAAGACTTTAGAGGAATGAATACCTTGGCGAGCGGCACCTTCATAGCCGTCTTCATGGCCATCAAAAGGTTCCTCGGTATCCGACATATAAGTGCCGTATTCATCATCTAACCCATAATATACGTCCATATCCATGAGCGTGTGGAAACCGCCTGAAACTGTTACGAAATGAAAGATAGAATGTTGATATTTTATAAAAAAAGTTCAAAATTTCTGGACTGCTAATCTGATTTTAACGCAGTATGATTGCTTTTGGCATTATGTGAGAGAAATAATATCAAAAGGCCACAAAAAAATTTCAAAATATCAACAATTTACAACTACACAATTACCATATGCAATATCCTTATCCTTCTTACACATGCTTCCAGAAACGCCTCTTCCACGCGCTTTGCGATCCGCTTTCGCTTGTTTAATTTTAGCAGAAATCAGCGCGTCCTTCTTCGCCTTATCGGCAGATTTTGCTGAAAACGAAACGTTGAAGTAGCATCATGTCTTAATTAAGACTACTTCATACAAATTACACTTGCAGTACCTTTCTTCAAGCAAAAGAATAACAAAAATAATTCAAATCAACTAATATGAATAGGTTAAATTACGTCAATCATAAATCTTTTTTGAGTTATATTACGCTGATCAAATCACCTCTAATATGTAGTTCTCGACAGATCAATTTATTCGAACTCGATTTTTCAGTGCAAAGCATAAATTATAACCCTTCAAAGCACATTCACATATCGGTATTGCTAATAATTTAAAACTAAGTACTTACGTTCAGTGCCACCGCCAACCGCCATTGCAAGATTTCCCCCTCCAATCAAATTCATATCGAATTCAGTACCATGCTCTAGAGCATACTCTTTTTCAGCAATCAATTCCGGATCAGTGACATCGCCATCGTCTTCTCTATTATCTACTAAACGATCCTCCCACGAACGGGTCGAAAACCCCTGAAAATACGAATTGTATTGGTGTGGTGCTACACATCGAACGAAACTGTAACAGTCCCAAATATTAAAACATTGATCTTCCATCACTTGAAACGTTCTGTTTAATAAAAAGACCTTGTTCGAAGGCTTCTTATAATTATCGTGTTTGTCTTGTTCCTTCCCGGTCGGCATCGAATTTTTACGATTCTCTGAAAAAAAAAAAAAAAAAAAAAAAAAACGTATTTATAAAAATCTCAAAAATGAAAAAAGAAAACCTTTCTTAACCTTCTATTCGCCACCAGCCACTCCTTAAGAGACACTGACATAGAAATAAATCAGCCTATCCAAACCTATGATCACCAATCGATTAATTGAGATGGATAGTTGTGCATAGGTAGTCGGTCGTTTAAAACTTTAAGTTCTAAAAACTTCACCGTACAATATCGTTCGAGTAAAATTTAAATCTCTTACTGAAAATTTTCTGAATTACAAAGAAAAAAAAAGAACAAGAAATCAGCGAGCAGTCGATATACGAGCCAACCAACAGTGAGTGAAATAAAGTGTCGATTACCCATGATATGGATGGAAACCGTATTCTAATGGTGGTGAAGAATATTCGCGCAACGGGCTCTTAATGCCGACAGTCCACACTTTGTGACTTCTCACAGGCTATTAAGTCGTATAGTTCGGACATATTTGGAACTGATGTTGTGGACGCCATTTAAACGATCAGTAAGTGCAGAACTACTGCAACAACATTAAATTTCATTAGTTACGAGGTAAGTAACTAATGACGACATCTATGGGGAATACGATGCTAATCAAAAGAACATTCTTCGGTGTAGAGTGTCAAGACACAAAATGGAATTTGTAAAAGCAGCCAAGCAAGAATTCTAGTTGAAAATCCACTTTCGAAGTCAGGATGCAATGTTTGGTGACGACACAAATAACAACTGACTTAACTGAAAAAGCACAGAAATGCGGAGTAATATTTTGGAATAATTTAAAATTCCAACTCTTCTCGTCGATCAACTTGTAGCAAACAAAGCCTGAGCAGCCATTAAATTGCATTGCACGAAACGAGAAACACTAAAGAAGTAACGAGCAAACCCAAAACGAAGGTGAAGAACTCGCTTATACACTTTAGTGCCATGCTTTTCAAATGAACGAATTACGAGCAAACATGACGACAGAAAAGATGAAAATATCCAACGGAAGAAATCGGATAGTTTTACCATTTACAAAATGGAACAAGTGAATGTTGGCAGTTACCAGGTCTGTGTTCGCCACATAAGAGTTCCATGAATGCAATGTACTAACACAGACACAATTGAAAATTTTAAAATTTGGTAACAAGAAAAGGTGTTAGAATGTGGTTTGTTACCGGCCCATGGGTCCAAAAAGTACGAGGATGCGGCGTTTTCCTGATACTTCCGGGGATTTTACAATCTAACTTTACAGGTAACCCTCCTTTACTACTTGGACTGATTCTGTATCAGTTGAAATATGGATACGTTAGAATGATTTTCGTTGATGGTTACCACTGAATATAACGATCAGCAATAGGAGCATTCGCTTCCTAGAATAGTCCTTGCCTGCGCGTTTGAAGGCTTTCAAAAAAGGAAGATCACAACATGACTGTGCATCAAGGATGGAGAAATATTTCGACTGTCCAATGCGCTCCCCGATCTAAAACACCTAATGTTAATGAAAAACTTAGCTAAGAAGAAAGTATACTCCTTCAGTTCAATGTAAAACTCGAAAAAGTGGCTTGTCGAAATCGTGGATAACGAACATCTTCTCCCTATTCGGAGAAGGCAGTAGGAACGACTAATGATTCGGGTAGAAAATTCAGCGAGAGGAAAATACTCCAGATCTCTGATAGCGGAAAATCATTTTTTGTGACCTTTTTACAGAGTCCATTTTAGGGCTACGGATGGTCCAGTTAAGAAACGCAAATTTCTAACCACTCTTTAATGTATTAGACGTGACCAATGCCACTAAACGGAAGGGATGAGGACGTACGAATGATGACCGACGGACAGACATGATGACCAAAGAGAACCGAAGGAAATGCATGGATTCATTTGAACGGCTGTTGAAAGTGAAGAAAAAGCTATTAACTGATCTGCGGGCACAGTTGAGATGCAAAGGATGAGTAACAAA
Organism: Dipetalonema caudispina; assembly: GCA_013365325.1. Taxonomy (NCBI): domain Eukaryota; kingdom Metazoa; phylum Nematoda; class Chromadorea; order Rhabditida; family Onchocercidae; genus Dipetalonema; species Dipetalonema caudispina. Next base: position 22,221 of record JABVXV010000047.1, on the reverse strand, counting down.
CGAAGCCCAGTAACACGGCTATTCATAAGATCATCTGTAAACGACGAATTTGGATATGGTTAAAAGATGGAGAGTTATTGCTTGGAAACGACGAATTGATGAATATCCGAACTTACTAACCGACCAGTTGTCCGCAAAATGAAATATAGACATCTCTGACCGGATCGACTTCTTCAACACCCTTTCACCCCATCCCTGATTGTTTCAGGAATCTACCACAGCTCATTACCAAACGCCCGGTCTTGACTATCTCTTCTTCTCACCCATGACCGGTAAAGTACGGCTCGCCCGGAAAAAAGACAAGACGTCATAATTTGCGAAAATGAAAGAGTGGGTGCGGAAGAGAGGTAGAGGAATACGAGGGACTTATTGTATCATTTAAAATAAGGATAAAACATGACAGCTTGGCGAAATCTTTTGCGAAGTCGGGATGGTAATATTCTGTTATTTGGATGGAACAGACCGGAGAGAATGGAGAAGACTCTATTAGTTGATTTGCTATTAAGGAGGACCTATTGTGGACTCCTTCTTTGATATGATACGGTGTGACCGGTTTTGATTAGTTGTTCTCTTCCCGAACTTACTGTGTTCTTATTACCACTTATAGCATCGAATTGGCCATTTTTATGGATATGGCCTGCCTTTGACTCCCTTTATAAGTCTAACCGTCGCAATGTTTGCGTCCTTGCTTTTGACGGGTATACAAAAATTAATTTTCCCTTAAATTCAAGGGGGCGGGACGTCTAATTGAAGTTTCTTACACGGAAATTTCGCCGATTTATAAACGCTGACAGATGATCGTTAGGATCATTCGGAAATCCAATGTATAGTTTTTTTCCGGCGTATTTACCTTTGACAGGAAGGCTGATTGGACAAAAGGAGAATCTTTGTTAAGCAGATGGAGTGATTAGAAAATGGAAGCTTTATATCAAGACTGGTTAATATGGATGTGTCAAATATTACCAGACATTCGTGTCAACAATTGACGTTTCTTCTGAAAAAGTCTTACTTAAATCAAAAAGGGTTGAAAAGGGAGTGAAACAAATGAATAACCTTGTGAACCTTTATCGCTTTGATGAAATCCGTCGTCAGAGCTCATCTGGAAGCAGCCACTCGTTGTCACGTCAAAGATTAAGGTGTGCACACAGTCAGTCTGTGTTTGATTTTGTGATATTCAAATTTGCATATCGATTGATCGTAAAATAAGATTCATAGTCGAAAATTTGCATACACACAATTTCATCTATTGTTGAAATATTTTATGACCTGCAGTCCATCACATTTCCCTAGTGCGGGGGTTTTCTAAATTGCAAAAACTGAAACCTTATCCGCTTGCTTCTTTATGCGGATAAATGATTTTGACGTTTTAGAAGAAATTTTGAATCTTTGCAAATTATTTCTCTAGAAGGAAACAAAGTCCGAAGTTGTGTTCCTAAAGAGATCCACTTGCATAAGTCTCTAAAAAAAGTAACGAATTCCTGACCCACTTTTTTCGGAAAAATCATACACTTTTTCCGTCAGTTTTGGAAAAGTTTTTCTGCTGTATATAGCCATTTTTACGACGATTTGGCAGAAGGTTACGAGCATTATAATAAATTTTGTCTTAGCCGGAAAAGTTGACAAAGATTGTGGCAGACCTACCTGAGGAAACAGTAAACCCCAAATTCACAGGTTTTTGGACGGTTAGGCATGTTTATCTAGTGAATCTGCTTTCCCTATAATTTAGTAATTGGGAATTTTTCTTACTGAGGTAACTTGGGGGTCCGGAAATTTCGTGTTAGATTAGCAGGTACAACTGCAACTTTTCCTTTTTTCTAATGCAGTATAGTTGGCCAAGCCTTTACTCGCCACACTATTATAAAAGCTGAAGTTTTACAATCTTTTTCGTTTTTTTTAGGTTGAAAAGATGGAATTGAAATGAAATAGCGGGAAATTGCAACGTAAATTTTTGCCTATTAATGCAATCGTGATAATATAATGCAGGATGGGGTGATCTAACTGACCAAAGGCTAGCGCATATGTTGATTATTTTTTTTTTCCAAAACATAACATCAAGCCTCCGACAAACTGGCAGAAAATGTCGAATTTTCCGCTGAGGAATATACAGAGGCTTTAGACATAACCTATCAATTTTGTTTAACGTGGAGAGATAGCTTATTTACATCTCGAGTGAAGTGCTTTGAGAGGCAGTGTAACGAAGGAAGTATTACTTGAGCAGCTGCTGCTACTTCAGGTTGTTGCTTTGCTAGAAACGCTGGTAACCTCCGGATGTGCTGTAATGTTCACCAGCTCTGCATCATCTGTTTTTGCTGCTTCTATATGGAATCTAAACAAAGTAATTGTTTGAACGTAAAATTTATTTCTTAGTAGTTGCAACACTATGAAAAATTATTCAGGAAACAATGTATGAATGAAAAGAGTGAAGCCGAGCCATCCTTTCCCGCTTGTCTGAATCTCGTGAAAGAGATCAAGTTATTTTATGAAAGAATCTGAATAAGGAAGATCCTTTATATGGTAAGTTCAAATTTTCAATTTTTTTCTTTTGGAAAGCTGGGCTTCGAATTGATAGCTACTGATAGTTAAAAGAGTATTTGATTAATCACAGTGACCATCACTGTTGTTTTCATTGTAGTTTTGGCTGTCTATCTTTTTCGCAAATTGTACTCGATTTTCATGACAAATTATTAGCAGGTTTTAACTATGATTGGATGGCTTATATCCATTGCCTTACTTGCACTCTTCAATTTCTGCTATGCTCAGTATCGCCGAACCATAAACCCACTCGAATTACGAACGACCAAAGGAGAATTTTTCGTTTATACACTTCATTCCGGCAACTTTTTTCCTCTAACAGGTAATAATTTGTTTATTTATTTTTAATTCCAAGACAGTGTTCTGGTTGTGGAAACTGTAATATCTATATGCTCTAACAGTAGAAAATCATGGTAAATAAATGAATATAGTATGAGGTTAGTTTATATTTCAAAGATCATTTCTATTCCCTTCCCTTTCTTGTGGACAACGACAGCTGATTATTGCGAAGTAATTGCTCCCTATTCATCCGTCACATGCTTCTCAGTTCGCTAGAATTATTTCAACTGCTTGGAAAATGAAAAAAATGGAACTCAATATTAAATCAAAAAAGGCTATTTTGTTGTGTAGCTCCTTTAAATATGCTTACAAATGATGAGGGAGGAAAGCCATAAGTGATGTCATAGGTAGAGCAGTAGTTTTACTAATTAAAAATTCAGCATTGAAAGATGTCTTAGTTTATTATTTTAAATTTCCAAATTACTGATTTTTCATTCTCGTCATTAAGCTTTTGGTGCTTTTTTCAATTACGAGAGGTGGCATATTTTTGAAAATGTAATACTATCGTTAAGACGAGAAATTGATGAAGGTGATGTTTTTGCAGTTGATGTTAAATGGTCCGCTTCCTTGCATGGCCGCCCTGCTTTGCCATTATGGTTGCATTTGATGCCCTCCAGGCACAAAGCCCTTGGATACTTATATGGTACTGTGGTCTCGCCTCTTAATCAAGTTGTTATACATGTTATTGCTCGACGACTGGATAATTACGACAAAGCGGAACAGTATATAACGATATTTTTGAATGATAATGGTAAGATATCTATGATGTGTTATATAAATGTGGTTTTTGTATTGCTGCCTGTGTGCAATTATATTCAGTTTTAGTTATAATGTTTAATTCTTTTTTCTAGAAAAGTACAGTAACGCAACGCAGCAGTTTGCCGAAATATACATAAAAAATTACGATCCTGAAGATCTTTTAACTGATCGCACTCGAACTATTGATCGGCTGAAGAAATCAATGAAAGAATCATTCAGAGGGAAAGGACTGAATCCATATATATTCCAGATTTTAGCCGCTGGAAATTCACCACCTCAAAATGCCAAGCTCGATCCACGCCATAAAGTTGGGTAAGCTGTGATGTTTGTGCCACACTTCTACGCCACAGTAGGTAACTATCGTATATTGTAAACAGTAGTGACTAACAACCGGATTTGATTAACAAACCACTGAGTGATATCAGCTCGTTGAAGTCCCTAACCTTGACGAACCGTTCATTCTAACGATTTTTTAAGAAGCATAGTTCGAATTGGGACGCAGAATCGTTTTCATGCGAATGTGCTGAATTTGGAACGTGGATTGCAAAGGAATCCGCAATACTGCAGTAGGGATCAGCTCGTACCATTGAACAAATTTTTCGCTCCAGTTTTTCAAATTGATTGGTGCAATTTTCATGTGGTAATCGTTTGCTCGATTGGATTAAATAGGATGATTTGAGGGTTGGCATCGTGGCTTTTTTCAAAACAGTTATTCATGGCTATATCTTACTTGAAGTGAGGTAGTGACAAACGTGCGAATTGAATGAACAACATGGTAGAAATCACTTATCTACTGTTTTTTTCCTTTTTGTCTGAAGATTTGAGCAGTTTATTATGGCAGAGATAAACTGGCTGTGGTAACAATTCATTTTAAATAACCATGAAACGAAAAATCCGACAAACTTCCCATAGTTGAAACGTTAACAGTTATTACAGAAAAATGTAACAGCACCGACTATTCACAGTAACGATGCAGCGCTCCAGCAAAGGTCAATAAAAGTAATCAGACCGGACACAGAGACTCCCTACCACCAATATCAGCCATATACCTCGTCCATATTGAAAGTGGAAACTCCCGTGTTACACACTAGATCCTATTTTTGGGAATCATTTTTGGTGAGCTGTTCATAAAAAATTTGTTTGAATTATTAGCATTTGTCAGCTCATTGTACTTCATCTACGCAGTCAAAAAAGAAAGCCATTGTTAAGGATGATCATTTAGATGTTCCCGATGTTGGGTGTATGTTGTATCCTCTTACTTATTCTTCTAAGTCTTATTTTCTTTGGTCGTCGCGAAGGTCAACACTGGAGGGACTACAAAACGCCGAAGTATGCTTTCTTTTTACTTATTACTTTCGCAATAGTGATACGTTCTTAGTGATATTTCATGCAAACTCGCTCGCTGAAAATGTTCTTTAAGACGACAGTTGGAAGAATATGCCAGCGTACGTGACAGTCAACGCCATTTGCGAGAGCTTTCCATGCAACGACAAATGCTTGTAATGGCTTCGGATAGGGCACAGTCGCATACTCCGCTTGGTTTGTTTTTTCATCATCAGATTAATCTTAATTCGCCTAAATTTGATTTGAAAAGATTTTTATAATTTCAGGGGTTCATACATTCCTACAACCAAAATCTCCAAGTCGGAATCCATCTCCAGAAAATCTTCGAGCTGATCCATCCAGTCGTGGTTCTCGGTCACCCTTACTAAAAGGATCGAGAGCTCATCTAAGTACGTTAAAAAGTTTTGTTACTTTATGCATTTTGTTTGAATTATGCATCCAACCCAGTTATTTCGATATTTGTTTCAGTCAAGAGAAAAAAAACGTGGTTAATAAGATGTTCGGATCAAATATACGTTCTCAAAACTACTATTTCAGGTATAAGTCCAGATAAGACCTTTGATGGACATGTCATTCCGATGAGTAAACAAACAGTTGCGGAAGCAGCGAAAGCCTGCGGTTCGTCACTGCATTTGTATAGGAACCCTTTTGAAAGCGATCCACATGATAACAACGCGGAGGAGCAATCCACTGATGGCGATGGTCAGAATGACCTAAACGAAACGAAACTCCTAAAATGAACCGATTACCTCCTGACTTTCTCTCCCAACTGTGTTACCTAATTCTACATCATTGGTTTTCACGTATATCTCTCCTTCTTCTGCTGGTTGTTTTTCTTTTTTACCACTGTAGAGAGAGCTTATCTGACTTCACATTTGATTAACTATCCAAGTGTCATTTAATAAGAAACTTTCTGTGTTACGACACGTCTATCTCTTTCTCTTTGGCATACTTTCAAGTTTTTTCAAGTTTCCCCCCCCCCCTCCTCACTTTCCCTCTTTTGTACTCAACAAACTAAGTTCCGTTTCTTCGATCTAATTATAGCTTATTACAGATTTTTTTTAGATTTTGAAATAAAGATTAACTGTTCGCAAATGTTTCGATTATCCTTGCCAATGTGATCATCTAAAATACACCGACACAGAGATTAAGTGTGCTTCGAAGCTCTCCCAACCGTCTCGCGAAAAATATGATCTGATTTCGAGTGCCCAACTACCACATTTTCCAGTTATGTCTGTAGATCATATAGTTCTCTCACAGCCCGAGGAAATTACTTTCAATCCCAACAAAAAATAATTCATCTTTCAGATAAGCCGAAATTAGCATAAAGCTTACAAGACTAACATTCACCCGTCCGTATGATACCACCAATAAACTCTTAGGATGTAGGTGTTTTCTTATGGGATCGAAATTATATCCTGGCTGAAGTATGTGCATATCTGTAGATTGGTTCTCCACATCTTTTGTTTACTTTTAACAATGAATGGGTCTTTTAGACTTATTTAAAGAAGGTGGAAGTATAGCATAGTAAGAGATTGCCACTGTATTTCAGAAGGATTCAACTTTCTACGAGCGTCAGTACTATAATAATACACAATATAACAAAATAATATTCTAGAAACAGAAGTTTTATTGAATGATCAGTGAATCTTGTGCAGGAACGAATCTTAGGAACCTCATCTTGGACGAAATTGATCACATATTAGGTGCATTGTACACAATAATGGAACGACATCCCTTGATTAAAGCAAATTGAATAGCATGAAAAAGTGAACTCTAGTGAAGAAATTCATCTCTTTACATAACAACGCAATTTACAGAACCAGTGAGAAAATAATTATCACACAAACAAACTAAAAAACAGATGCACTATGTAGAGAAAGGAAACAACTCAAGCAAAGCATAATCACGAAATAAAGCAAGGAGGAAATACAACACAAGGCAACCCGGATCCCCGTGCTGTACGACCTGGCTCAAATAAACTCCTTTCCAGAACAAGGTAGAAATGAGCTCTAACAATACAACCTCATTAATAGCAGTGAACGGATCCGAAGCAACATGACAATAGTACAATAATGTTGAGCAGATAACCGCTATAAGTACGTAATGACTAATTTTATACATCAACATCATCAAAATCGTCTTCCTGAGCAAGAGGTGGAACCCTTGAATAACATTCACGGACAGTACAGAGTACGTCCTCTGGATCTAGTCCTTCCTCTTCCATTTTGCAAATCTCATCGGCCTGCAAATCACTGTTACGATTAAAAAATAATTCGAATTTCAATGATTTCGTTGATGAATTAATTCAGGAGAATAAATTATCTTGTCGCAATGTCACTTAACCAAGAATGACAATGGCAACGAACGTATCAGGAACTCACATCTATGCGATGCATGGTTCTTCCATTCCCTAACTTCTTACAAGGATAGATTTCAGGTGGGCTTTTTGATGAACGTCGAAAACGTCGTACGCGACACATATCGAAGGTGAATGAATCGTCCTGAAAAACACCGCTGAGGAAAACGAATGTTTCGCCAATACAGAAAAGGTACTTCCACTTGGCAAATCCAGATCGCCAACCTCATTACCACCGAAGTTTTCATCATCCGTGTCCGAATTTTCATCAAAGTATCCATCAATCCCATTAGCGATCTGCTCAAACTCAAAATATTGCCGACTTGTCGTTGTTTTCGGAATTTCTGGTAACTCACTATAACAAAAAAGCTGTTCCTGATGAACTTTGACATGAAAATATTTACTGACTCAATGGAAGTAGTTATCTGTCTCGTTCCTCTTCAGTGTTCGCAATTTTCAATCATTGAAGTGATACTTGAACATCTTACTCGATAACATTTATAGCTCACTAATTCAGTTTACTTCAGATTAAAAAGTGTAAATACAGCAACGCCTCTGCAGCAATGTATTGCGAATGTATTAATGGACTGTTCCCCTCCTCACTTGCATAAACGTTTCTCGCTTAAAAAATGGTTGAAAAGGGATTCTCCGATAAATATAAGTTCAAGAATACTTCAAAAGAAAAGTTTCATTTCCGGTATAGCTGGACCACGCAGCGAATAATAGTAGATTCACCAGATCAATGCTAGCATATGTTTTTACCAGTTGTTTTCGAAGTAACGCTACTTTGTATTGTTATCGATATGACTTTCAAAATAATATAAATTCGAAAGTTCTGAAAATTGTAGAACAACACGAACCAATCAGCATAAGACGACAGTGATTCACTTGGAGGTTTCACCATATGGTCGTCGAATCCGTTAACATTAGAGTTATCATCCACGTGCGGAAATTTCATCCTGTCGTCGTCTTCGGTATCTTAAAAAAAAATCATGTTAACTGACTGAACAAAAAAACCATTCGATAAATAGACCAGCATTCTCAAAATCCATATCCTAGTTTCGAGTGCTAAACAAAGATACCGAACTGTGAAGAACGAACTAAAATCAGTGCCAAATCATCACTTTAAATTCTTTTTTTCAAAACTAAATGAAAGTGAAGAGAGTAGGTAAGTGCGCTTCGAAAAAGAGAATGAGGAATAAAAAGAAATCTCGGAAAACCTTGGAAAGAACGGTAGTATTATGAAAGAAGATTTCAGAGAAGCCCCGCTGAATTAATTTAAACATTGCGAAGCATGTATCACTGCAATCCCAAAAATTTGAATACAAGAGAAATATTATTAAAGATCTCTACTGGATGAAGTCAACTTCGAGAAGTAAAAACCACATAAATAGCCACAAAATCAAAGTAAATAATGCACGTCGTATTTAAATTAAAGTAAAGGGACAGTATACATTGTTTATCAATATTATGAGAGCCGCTTCGAAAAAACTATTTTCGTAAAAATCAGTTATGGTCTCGTATTACCGGTCTACTGATGGTTCAAACTGACCACATAACTAGAACTCATCAAAATCGTAGTGAGAGTGTAAATTTAAACGATATTAAAACATTACAGAGAATAACTGCTGCACATTACTTTTCTTTCCATGATAAATCTGGCTTCATCTACATTCTTTCGGTCCTCCTCAAATTTCGTAAGAATGGTTATATCTGTTAATGTCACACGACCTGATGCAGATTCAGACATGTTTTCTTGGATGCTGTCCATTCTCCTACGGTGACTCCATCCAGTACAACCTTAGGTTTTAAATACCATTCTCTTATTACTGATGAAGTTCATACGATCTCTTAGATACCAACCCACCATCAATTAAAAGTATAAAAGAAACATTAAAGCTCGTTCCACTGTAGCTAGCTGGTATCCTACATATAAGTTATAACAAACAATACTCTCCTCTCCCTTCTCTATCTTTGAAGGCTAATCTACAAAGAATGATCCCTCAAAATTCTTTAGTTCCTTCACAGCGATATTGAAATCGTCCGAGAATTAGGCTTTGCCAATATATAAGCTGCAAAGACCATTTTCAGTTGTACTCCAAAATAAACTATGCAGAAGGAAGTCGGGTTTTATGAGAGCGATAACGATAATTTCTAGAAAGCACAACGGCAAACAACAGTGCAGGAGGATTTTTTCAAATGTAAAACTATCACGCTCAAATTAAAGAGCTGAAAATACGTCATACATAAGAGAGGATGAAATGCCGACAGTGGAATGAGCTCCATACTGCTGTAAACAGCTATAAAGCATAAACAGAAGAGAAACAAAAATTTCTACTGTTCTAAAAGCTTTTTTTCCATGAATGTGTTGTAGAACACGCATGAATTGTTAAAAAAAAAGGCGGAAATAAAGAAGGTCGAGCCAACCATACCAATCACACATATCATCCTCTAGTTCATACTAAAACATCACAATAATGAAGAGAAAATTAGCAAAAGAATTTAAATAATAGATTAAATGGCCCATCAGTTTTTTCACTGATTATTTGTTTATTTAATTACTAATTGCATTATTTAATCCGAATAGCATACCATATGCTATAACCATACGGCAGTATATTCGACATCATGATTCTTTTTTCGTTTCTGTTTTTACAATACCTAAAGTGACATATGTGTTCTACAATTAGATACCAAAAAAATCTAGCAAATAATTCTGGTCTATTCGAAAGTTATCTTAATTTGAAAAAATCCTTTTTTCAAATTACATACTTCATTGGCCATGTAAATTAAAGATCATTCTTCATATAATGCAAACTCAGTATGTAGCTAAGTAGCAAGCTATTCAAATTTTTAATCGTGTTATTTGAAATGAAGCAGAATGAAATAACTGGAGTGGAAAAATAACATGAGTAGGGACAAACCTGTACTACTGACATGTACCTGAGCAAAATCCAAGAAAGCCATATAATCAACGAGATAGACGAATTGCTGTTCTCACGAGTTACTTTGAAATCATTCAAACCATACCTGAAAATTACAACGTAAAATAATTTAACCTTGATCATTAGAGATATCAATAAATAATAAACGAATAAATAATAATCAAAACACCTGCAAAGAAGTTCCAAGAACCCTGATTCAAAATATTTTGTGAATTGTATAAATGAGAAATTTAACCGTGTTCCCTCTCAAATTGCTCCCACACTTATTCATATGTCGATATACTAATCGCAAAACATAGAAATTTTGATTTCATCTGTTTTGGAAAAGTTTCGCAGAAGTGGGAACTGACAAACTATATAGGTGGAAATCGCTGATAAGCACATGAAGGAATGATGTAATAAAATACATCGAGGTGATAAAAGCCTATGGATTGGAGGATAAACAAGCAAAGTCACGAGTTGGGTATATCGACTTATATCCATTCCTAACCGTGATACCTTTATCGTCGTCATGTATCATACCATTCATAAATGAAATTACAGAGTGGACTAAAAACTGAGTACGGAAATGGCAATGGAAGAGGGAGCTTCATAATTATAAAATAAGACTTCCACGTCATTATTTTAATAAAAATTCGGGATTATACTGTGGTGATAGTACAGAGGGAAAGAAAGAGAGACAGATTCCATAAATCCTACGTTCAAAAAACAATATGAGTCAAAGGTTAGTAAGATGTGGAAATGAAAAACGAATAGAGCGTTCTTTCTACAGATAACATGTCGAGTATACGAAGCAGAAGTAAGAAGGAAGAAGTGAACTTGCTTGAATATGTAATTTGGAGCATTCTTTTAAGGAATAAGGAAGAGGAAGCGAAGCATAGGAGATGAATGTTTAAATGTTTAATGTTTATACTTCTCTCTTGAAGCAGCAAGCTAGAAGTATTCCAGCAAACGGGTCTAAGCGGAGGGAAGCGTTGGACATCAACAGAATAGTCCACAATAAAATATCCCTTTCTATTCCCATGAATTATAAACAATAGGATAAATGCAAACAAATTTCAACGTATCAAGCACTTCAGGACTATGCTATGTTGTTTCTGGGCAAAATAATAAGTGGAAATAGGAAGATAAAGAAGTCCTACAGCAACATATGCTACAATTAGTCATTCCAAAATGTTAAATCAAGTTGAGAATATGACAAGAAGATGCATCAGTATAGCTGCAAGGATAAGAAGGGAAAGCAAAGGAGAGAGAGAGAGAGAGAGAGAGAGAGAGAGAGAGAGAGAGAGAAACAATATACTACGATGGTTGCACTAGTGCTCCTTTTGTGTTTGAAATTCGTCTACTGCTGATATTTGTGTGTGAGCGATGTCGCTCAGCTACTATCAACTAGTGGTGAACTACTTTAGTCAGAGATGTTATGAAATCTAATTATCGCTTTAAGCATTCTCATTTCAGAACTATCTTGCTTCCTGTATACCCCTTTGATCATTAGATATAAATCCATTTCCGAACTGAAATATGGAATTACGATAAATATCTAGTGATCCTGTATTCTGATAAATGTAATCCCGGATGAAAATGTTACTCTCAAATGCATATCTATTACGATCCTAGGCATGCTTTCAGAAAACCACACCACAATGAGTCAAACCATTTCCTTTAATTCATCCACTCGTTAGTTAGTTCGAATTTCCATAATAAGATATGAAAGAAGCAAAGGAGAAGGATTTTTTATAAGATTAATTGAAGATTATTGGCAATACGCAATTGCTGTGTAAGTTGATCCATAGAACTTTGATGTTGTATTCTGCTTTCTTCCTATCAGATTAGAAGTGTTCCCAACATCACCAACATGACAGGAAGAATCACATCGGAACCTCCAAGAAAGATGAGGATAAGTGCAGAAAGTGACGTCGCTCATCTCCTCATCAACTCTTTTCATATTCTGACTATTTGCATGCTCCCTCGTAACCTACCCTAAGTATACATACGCTGCGCTGCATGCCATTAACATGCAATAGTAATGCTGGACATTGTATGCTATGCAAGACGGAGAGAGCCAAATCGATTATATTTTTGTCGTGTGATAAATAAGAATAGATGCATGAGACATAATTACTCTGCAGCCTTTGCTGTGCACGGAAACTAAGGAAAAAATATGAAAAAAAATCTCTAAAACTGAAGCAACGTAGTGTACTGCAATGCTGCAGTTGCAAATCAAGGAAGCATTCAAGAATTCAGAAATGCACTACTGTTAGAGAAGGAAAAATGATGAAAAGAAAGTGAAAGAAAGAGAGGAAGATGGAGAAAAAGAGTGATATAATGTAGAGGAAAGAATGGGAGTGTTGCGATCGGCGGCTGTTGGGTTGCAAGAAGGACAGGAAAATGGGATTGAGGATGGTGCGAGTCAAGATGCAGTGAGCGTAGCTTCATGGAGATCGAGAATATTGTCGCCAATACTGTCTACATTAAAGCTCGAGAAAGTAAGCTATCTCCTTCCTTTTCTGTTTCTCAACTTCATTTTGTATCATTACCACAGTTCCTCCTTTTCCTGTGACAGGAGGCATTCTTGCAGCAGCATGGATGCCTTATCAGTTCTCACTATACCGTTGTGGGATTTTATGTCGTGCTGGTTTCATGCAGGAATGATTTCCAGAAAGCTTTTCGATATGTTCCTCAAATCTTAGATATATAACTGCTATCCTTCCGTTAAGTTTACCGTCTTCTTGTCGTGTTACTGACTTTAATAATCTATATTTGGTTATTTCGTTTACCATTGTTATAACATATTTGATCAGTTCATTTCTCAAGTTTTAACTTTTCAAACATTTTCTTTGCTTATGAGATACACTTCCATTTGATGATACTTGTAGATCTTTTTATCCACATTCAGAGATTGATCACATTAAAACGTTACATTCTATTGAATTCGAAAGGTTGCTTTTCACATTTCATTTTGCTCTGCTAATAAGCACCTGTCAATTATCCGTCTGACCAGCAAATCGCGCTGGTCCAACTTATCATTGGCTGTTTATCACAGTTATTCATCAGGATTATTTTTACTATCAAATTCTGGATCAGTGTTAACGAATCGAGGCGTATTTGATTTAACAAAAAAAAAAAAAAAAGTATTGCGATTAACTTACTGTTCAGAATGCTTGAGATAAATTAATAAAATGAAATTATTGCATTATCCCGAAATTAGAATACGTGAACTCTTCGAAAGAAATTTTACTCAAATTTTCTTACTCCTCTGTTCATCTGATATGTATTTAGTGATTTTTACATTTTTGAAATCTGAATTTGCCATTTGATATGGCAATACTTTTTCAAGCGAATATGGTTACATTATACATCATCATTTTAATGCGCATTACCTGCTTAATGTTTTTTGGTAATGACTTATTAGTTGTTCTTTTTATGTTTATTTTGGACTATGGAAATGATACTAGACAAAAAGCAATTCTATTTCAAAAGCAATTGGGACAACTCGCAACACCAACCACACACTTGGTCCGAGAAAATTATCGTTGTGAAGTGTTGTTTCTCTTATTCTTTGCAACAGCGCCGAATTATTTTTTGATCGAATTATAACCTCGACGAAAAGTGGAACGTAAAAGTGATTGGCCTAACAACTGGATCGTAAAGTTCAAAAATACTTCTAAAAGTCAAATTTTATCGAAAAGGTCATGGTTACTATTCATTGATCTGCTACCACCATAGTTTATTGAATTCAGACAAAACTACTACTTTCGAGAACTGTTTCCAGCAAATTTATGAGATGCAGCACACATTGCGACATCGTAGCCGACTTGATCAGCAAAAGACTTCACCCATTCTTTTCCGTGTCAAGCGTGCACCGCACTGTCTGCGCTCCATGCGTTGAACGAATTAGGCCATGGATTCTCGCCTTATCCTTCGTGTTTGCTTAACCTTAACCTCGCGTCAGTCGATTATTACTAGTCGTTTCAACAACTTTTTACAAGAAAAATACTTCCATACCAAGCAAAATGCAGAAAATGCTTCGCAAGATTTTGTCGAATCCGAAGCATAAATCTCTAAGGCACAGAAACAAACAGACTTGTTTTTCATTAGCAAAAATATGTTCATTGTCATGGTTCCTATTTTGATTAATAAAGGTGTGTTTGAGCTTAGTTATAATGATTTAAAATTCGCGGTCCAAAACCGCAGTTTGTTTTGCATCAACCCAATACAAATCTTCCACAAAGATGTGTAGTTCATCCACTGAGTGACCTGTATTCTCAACCTTGTCCAGAAAAATTTAAGGGATCTGAAATCGCGCACATGGGCAGTCCTGATTCTATAGCTGTATAAAGCTGCCAGAGGAATTGAGAGGGAAAAATATACGTCTTTGTTTTTGATTCCTTTGGCCCTTTAACAGAGTCAAACATATGCGGAGCTTCTTAAACTAATCCCCAAAAATTCGAAGTTTGAAATTCTACATGCAAGTAGTTTCAACTTGCCCAGAAATTAAGGAATTCTAAAATCACTTTCAGAAACAGTCACGCTTTCCTTGATTTCATCTGTTTTATTTCTCAGAGATGAATGTTTCGTCTTCATATTCAATTAAGCAAATGAACAGGAATTTCGCAGTTAGATTTGATGAGGTGTTAGGCTCGTGTAAGCGTCAGAATCATTAAATTGATTTTTATGAAACGAACTGAAAATGAAATGATTGACTTGAAAGAACAAAAGATCTTAACCTTAATAACTTGTAAGTCTTTATTTCTTCGTGGATTTTCTTCACTCAGAATTACCGTAATGAAGAAATTCGTCAACTGGTCCTTCATTGTGTCGGTAGGAGATTGAATTTATAAAAGAAGAGATTCCGAAATGTGATTTGAAAATAAAAATTTTAAAGTGAGCTAAAATTTAAGATGAAACATTTGGTTCCTATTAATTAAGATGAAAGAGGAAGATTTGAAGAGAAATTAATCACGAGCTGGTTACTTCTACCACATGTCTGATTCAAAAAGTTGTAAGAGAACTTTCAGTTTACTACTTGTTAGTAAGACGTGCAAAAGTGAAACAGTGGATTTCTCCTCAAATCTTTCTCTTTCATCTTAATAGAAAACTTCATTAATTTGATGAAGATACTTTAGAGTTTTTTTATGTATATGATTTAAATGATAAAAAGTGACGATCATGCATATTTGGTTCGTTCCTGATTGAAAAGATATTGCGATGATTCGCCTTCGCAATACATCAATTTCTAATGTCTATTAAAACTATTACTTGCGTCACTGGACTCGGTGTATAATTACTGAAAAAGAAAGAAGATTTCGTGAATTATATGTGGTACTCAGTGCTTTTTGTTTAGTCTGCTTGTATATTTATTCTTGCAGAATTATTCTCTTAAGTCGAACACCGAGAAATATATCATAGTCAACTGTTTATTCCCTGAGACATATTGTAAATTAACATGAAAATAACTTAGGCGTACCCCCTTCTATGTAGGTAAGTGTATAACCAGAGGAGTAGTTGAATCGAGGATAAATTAAAATTGAGTAATTAATCCTAGATCTGTGATCAGATTTGGAGGAAAAGTAGGGAAGGCATTTCAAACCTGAAATTCTGTTTGTATTTTTATGACGCTTATTTATTTGTGATATGTTTTGATAATGTATCTCTGTGCACTTTAGCGCCTCAATTTGCTCTTTAATTTGCTCACATGACCATTTTTTCATTTGTTAGGCTCTACAGTATACTTTTTATTCATATAAAATTTTCGAATTATTTTAAAACTAGTTAACAATCTACTGATTGATCACACCACAATGGATAATTGAAGTTTGCGAAAAATCGAGCGATTCCCAACCAGGTGAAAATCTAGAAAATTTCATATTAAAAATTGATCTAGACATCGATTATTGTTAGCCATTACAGTTAGTTACTGTTGAAAAAAGCAATCAAGTTATTAAAACAATTTACAATAATGTCTTTTCCAGGTGGCGGTCAAAAGAAAGGAAAGAGTAAAAAGTGGAAGAATTATTTGCAGTTCCCACACTACACAGAATGTTTATACCTCAGGTCGGAGATTGATGTCAGGTAACTGTGCCACCGTTCAGTACATATACTTCCCCCTACACCACTTTGGTGTGAAATTTGTTAATCTATACTTTTGAACGATTTTTATAAGTTGTGAGATTTCAAGAAGTGATAATCGTGGGTTGGTAAGATATGTTTGGATCTATAAATATAACGGTTATTTTTATTGTTGTGTTTAAAATGTTATCAATGAGTTAACAAGCTTTGTCACTTTTGCAATTACTGTAGTAACAACTAGTAATTGCAAAAATGATATCGATCTGCAGAAACGAGCTTCAGATCGTCCCTTCATCATGATAGCGACGACTTTTCAAGTAGTAGTGCTTTGCTTCTCCAGCCATCATTGGTAGTAGTACTATTTTTGGTCTTCTTTATATAAATATAGTGGTATTGTAACCTTTCTTGAAAGTTTTGATTGCTTTTGTTTCGAATCATTCAATTACCCGCACTACTTTTGTGCTACTATTGAATAGCATTCATAATAGGTCCTAGAATTATGATGTGAATTCCCGTTGTGCATCTGTATTTATTAGTTTGAAGAACGTTTTTTTTTTATTTGTAGTTCTTCCTTTAGTGGATTTCTTTTCGGCTTACAAAGAACAGAAATTAGAGGATTTATTTTGATGGTATGTTAAATTGCTTCATGATGATTTTCAGGATAATTCATAATGTCCTGTAACTAGTAATGTACTCACTTATTTGTAATTAATGGTGCATAATGGTACATTATACAACATTTCTCAAGAAAAAAGGAAATGTTATATACCAACGTTGCATCTTTATTGCTACAGTTGCGGTCAAGATAAATTCAATATCGAATTCAAATTAAAAAGAATGGATGAATGTGAAAATACACAGATACTTCGGAAATATTGTTTGTGCTAAAAATGTAAAGCATTGTGATTTATTGCTGCCGATAGTTTACTTATATTATATACATGAAAGAATTGTCATAACGAATACAACATGAAACAGGTTACCGCATTCTGTACGAATGGTTTCCTTTTCATCGAATGTTCTTACTTGTCTCCGTAAACATCTTTTTGCAGGATCTTTTCTACTCCCAGTTCCGTTTTATGTCACTATAACCAATAGCTTGAGGTTTAGCAATTCCATGTTCGAGTTTCTCGATTTTTTCTCCTAGGTGTGCGCATTTGTTGCATTTCAGTTTTTTTTTTTTTTTTTTTTTTGCTTATTTTGTTACTATTTTAACTTAGATACAGAACCTTCCCATCATCTCTTTGATTTGAGATCTTAATGAAAAGCTGTGTGACATCGAATATCTGTCTTTCATCCAAAAGGCCTTCTGTTACTAAATTTTTCTTCAAGAGAATACCTAACAGCTAACGCTTGTCATGCGTTAACCGAAGCAGCAGTTTGGAAGTAAATGCAGCTTTTGTTAGAGAATACATCGATATTACTAATGAATTATTTCAGCTTTCTGGAATTATTTTACCAACATGTACACGCGAGGGACTACTAATTTAAGTTGGATAATGAATAATCGAAAGAAAGTCATTCTTTTATACATATTCGAAAAAAAATATATCTTCTATATTCCGAATAAGGACCCAAGAGATTTCAGAATTTCAGTAGAAGAATCTTATCTGCCATGTAAACGACGTGCTTGCAATATTTTTAATCATAAATCTGTCTAATTTGAAAAAACATTTTTCGAGTTTGTTGAAACGTGAACTGTGGTATGCATATCGGAATTACGAACATATCATGAAAGACTTGATGTGTACATACAGTTGAACATTGTAAGTGGTAAATTAACATTTTATTATAACTGTTCACATTACTGCTATTAATTTGCAGCTACAATTATGTGGTCGAAAAGCAGCCAATTGGTAAATTGCTTTTCGAGCAGTTCTGCAGTACAGATGCACGGTATGCAAGAGCGTGGGCATTCTTATGTAAAGTTGAAGAATACGAAACATCTGACGATGATGGCGAAAGTCGCCGAACATTGGCCAAATCAATTGCTTCGCTTTTATCGGAAGAGAATGACGCTCCCTGTGTATGTGTCTCTTAGTAGATTCTTATGTTATATTTATTTTTGCCGAATTTTTTTCATGTGTCCACTTCATCTCCTCTAAGTGACCTTGTTTAACTCTTTGTTGATCATTTATTTTATGATTCTCATGTTAATTTTCACCTTCACTTCTCTTTATATGCTTTCTTTAGTTTCTTCGAATTATGTTAGAGAAGAAGCAGGAGAAGAGGAAGAGAAGTGTCAAATTCTCATGTTAAAATATAGAAACTTCGAAATTATTGTTACTAATTCGAATTCATTTTTGTTTTTTTATTAGGTTATTAATGTGATAAGGTTATTTGTTCTTTCCATTGCGGTGACAGTATTTTAAATTGCCCATACGATATTTTCTTTTTCTTTTTTTGCAGTCATCTAGTGATTCGTTGTGGTGCAACTTCTTATCGGAGGATTTTATACAGAAATTTACTTTCACTGCCAATGATGCATCGCAAGAACCTGAACCGTCTAGTGGCATATTTTTCGAAGCTTATAAGTTAGTTTTTTGCTGTACCTACAGAAAGATAAGGTAATTGAAGGTAGTCAGCATAATTTGCTATTCTAGGAATTGCGAGATTTTTGCAAGTTGCAATTTATATTTTTGTTTCTTATGTATGACCTTTTCGTATTCAAAGTTCTTGAAATGAGAATGTTGCAGGTCGAGTTCTATTCAAACTCTGTTTTGATCAGCCTGTGGTGGTTTAGGTGGTGGTTTTTGATACAATTTATGATTGACTATGATTTTGAAGTAGTTCTACAGAGCTCATTCCCCTATTTGGAGTCGTTCGTCAGAGCTCGTTTCCTTCATCCATCCATTGGTTTCTCTGCTCTCGTAGGATTCAACACCATGATTGAATATTATTGTTCCTGTTGATATATTTCAGAAGTGTGCGGTCATTTCTTGCTGATCGTTCTTTTCGAAAATTCTTGGAAACGCATTATTTTCATCGTTATTTGCAATGGAAATGGTTGGAAAAAAGGCCTGTGGATAAGCACACATTTCGCCTATATCGGGTACTTGGAAAAGGAGGTTTTGGAGAAGTTTGCGCTTGTCAAGTATAGTTTTCATATACTTAATTCTTATTCTCGCACAATCACTAATTTTCATCCGAACAGAGTGTTTCAATCAATATATTTCGTATTTCTTTGTACAGTTCATTAGCTGTTGCTAAGTATGCTCGTCTCTTTTCTTTTTTTTATTGAGTGGAGCGGATATGTGTTTCCGAAGATGTTTCAATTTTGAATGATTCGGCACTGTTTGATTTTCCGCATGCTGTTTTCAGTTTTTTTAACAACTAACTGGTATTTTTGACCTTTTACACTTGGCATCGAATTTTACCATGCTTTTTTGTCGTGAGATTTTGTGGAAAACGCTTCGTGACAGGGAGAAGATTATAGGTTTATATCAGAACTGTTAAGCAATGTTAAGAGGGGCCATCTTTTTAGTACTTATGTTTCTGTTTCTGGAATAATGTTTGTTTGTAGGACTGCTGCATTTTCAAAAACTTCAGTAGAGAGAGTTTTTTGTTAGAATTTTGGTTATGACTGATTTGTTGATTTTAAACGAGAAGCTATAGAGAAGCGGAACTTTTCAGTTACCAAAGGGTCATTTTCACAACACACTGTCAATTCACGAATGTATTTGTACAGTAGCAAAAGCAGAAAAATTCTAAAAAGGCTGCTGGAAATTCTCACCTAACAGCTCAGAAATTCTTTGCGAAATTGTGTCATGAAAATTTTCCTGCAGTCAGAAATGTCTTTATGTATTTTGCTCCTTACTGGCAACATCTTCCAAAAAATCTATTTTTTTTTTTTTAAACCGGAATTTATAATCGCTCGGTACTTTACGTGTGAAACTATTCGTTGTTGAAAAGCTTGTAATTTCGATTCTCATAAGTTTTTTACTTGCTCATGAAAAGTTTACACAAAATTTTCATGGATTGATAATTCATGGAAATTTTGGGTCCTGCAGTAATTATTGCCGTAATTTGTCAATAACTATGCATTTTGCATACAAAACAAGTTCAACTGAATTTTATAAGAAACTGTCCAAGAGAAAATTCGATAATTTGGAGGATAAGATATTTAAACAGTCCACTTTGTCTTCAGTAACTGCTAATTTTTTTTAGGTCAGAGCTTCCGGGAAAATGTACGCTTTGAAAAAGTTGGAAAAGAAGAGAGTGAAAAAGAGGCATGCGGAGACTCTCAGTCTAAATGAAAAGCAAATCCTGCAGAAAATCAATTCTCCGTTTGTGGTTCGTCGTTTTCAGCGATGCGTACTTTCTTGAAAAAGTGAACTTTGCTCAGTTTCTTCAAATTTCAAACTTGGAAAAGAAGAGGGTGAAAAAGAGACATGTGGAGACTCTCAGTCTAAATGAAGCAGAAAATCAATTCTCCGTTTGTGGTTCGTCGTTTTCAGCGATGCGTTCTTTGTTGTAAAAGTGAACTTTGCACAGTTTCTTCAAGGATGCAAATTACTGTTCATGTTCAGTTTTTCATGTTATTTGTATGCATGTTTTTGTGCTAATTTTTTATATTTTTTTGTTACTAAAAGGAAAGATGTGTAGAGAGAGAGTTGAGGGAGAAGCAGCAATAAGTCGTTTAAACGAAAAACAATAGGAAGTTTATAGTGAAATATTTGAATGGAGCTGTGGAAAAGAGTATCACTGAGGATTTTAAATTTAGCTTGTGAACTTTTGAAAATCTTATTATCAGTTGCCTAAGCAAGAGAGAGTTTGATTGTGAAGGATGAATTGGCGACTGGCGGCAGGGTGAGCTGCTCCGGTAGACTGCATTCAATATGTTGCCACACCATGTGCATTGAAGGACTGGATAGTTCGGTGGTAATAAACCGTTACAGAAGATAAATTTTTGCTGCAGGATATAATTTAAGCGTTGCCTTTCAGGTTAGCCTTGCTTATGCATATGAAACAAAGGACGCTCTATGCTTAGTTTTGACGCTTATGAATGGAGGTTTGTTTTAGATTCATCACATTAGACCTGTCTTATCATTCTTTGAAGCGGAAGATATAAGTTAAGTATGTGAAAGTTGTGAGCCGATGTACTTCTTTTCAGGTGATCTAAAGTTTCATTTATACAATTTAATACCTGGTGGATTTGAAGAAAAACGTGTGCAATTTTATGCTGCTGAAATTACTCTCGGCCTGCAACATTTGCACAAGGAGCATATCATTTACAGAGATCTAAAACCAGAAAATATTCTTCTTGATGATTATGGTTGTTTTAGTTTTCTGTTTTGTCTGCCTTTGGCGGGAATATTTATTTATTCGTTTAAAAATGAAATGAGCGGAGATGGGGAATCCGGCGCCATCAAATTAAAATCCATTTGGTAATGAATGTACCAGAAAGATTTAAGTACAAGCTGGCTGGATTCGAGCTACTAATGCCTTTTAATATCCATTCCATAAGTTTCTTATGCTTTCATTGAGATATTGGTAATTCACTTATGTTTCAGGACATGTCCGAATATCTGATCTAGGACTTGCAGTTGAGTTAAAAGATAATGAACCTATAAAAGGACGTGTTGGCACAGTTGGCTATATGGGTGAGTCAGTTTTGAGATTATTTTGTTGCTCGTTGAGATATCACTACAAGACGCAATTGTGTGAAATATCGGAAGCTATTATGGAGTAATTTGGCATCTTCAAGTGGTACCAAAGTAAAAATGCATGGCGCAAATTTCTACACGATTTTCTGTTAATGCTGAAAAGGAAGATTCATTTGGAAGATGACAATATTTATTTCAATTTTATGTTAATTGCAGTTATACAAATAATACTCATCATCAGATGTGATGACGAATTGATATGGCTAAT
>JABVXV010000479.1:0-36235 GCA_013365325.1 Dipetalonema caudispina | reverse complement strand
TACAAACACTCCTTAGTTTTCAATTTGGAATAGACGTCACACTTCAAATTTTCTAGCAATTTCAATCCTAATTCCTTTGTTAATAATGGAAAAGAAACGATTCGAGCCAAAATTTTGATACCTAGTATGACTCCAAGCAACTGATAATTAGTTTTTGTTCAGGAAATTGTCTTCTATAATTATGGGAGCAGTAATTCAGGAATTCCGGAAATCCAGATTCCAGATTAAAATGTATATGATGATAATATCTCTTTATTTACTATATTGTGTTATGAATTTCCTCTTTGATTAAGAAAAGATATTTTTTTAAGCCATAAGATAAACGAGTAATCATTTTGATCGATTTTCCAGAAGAAGTTTGCTTGATCGTTTCTGCTCATTGCCACTATATTTCAATTTCACTTAACAGATATTGGCATAAATTATCTTGCTGCAAAGTAGTGGCGCATGGTCGGCTCATAGAAGAATAATATTTGGACTTTTTGAGATTTTTGTGCCCGAAAGTCTAAATATCCAAAATCTAATTCAAATTATGAGATATGAAATAAAAATATTGTTAGACAAATTTTCGTAGTATCAAAAAAATTATTCAAATAGATATTATATTTGAAAAAAATTGACATTTTAATCCAAAAGAAATCGTTTACTTGGATTAAATCCTCTCTTTCCCGAGAAAAGTTGGAAAAAAAGCAAACCTCTCCTGGAAAAATCAATTATAATAGCATGACCCAGGAAAATTGACTGCAATAACCAAATATTTAATGAGGTGACAGAAGCAACAGAGAATTACAGGAGTTGGACAATTTCTTTAAATTTTCTATATTGATCAATGGGAACGAGTTTCTTTTGAAGACAAAAAAAACCAATGATGACACTGTACTTTTTTAGATAATATGGACCGCAGTTAAAAAACCAATCTTTGGACACTAAGAACAGCAAAAAATCAAAGCCAGTTTCAAAAAAAAGAAAGAAAAAAAAAAAACGAAAAAACGATTAAACAAAACAAACGAAGGATAAAGTGAATGAAGCAAACTGCAATTTAAAAATATGGTTCAACTTTGTAAATCATTACCTAATACATTCAATTCCCTATCTTACTGATCACTAGTTGTAATTACTCAACTTACTTATCTTCTTCATTTAGAATAATATTCCAATATTTTATCAAGTTTAAACAAGATCTATTCTTGTAGAGAATATGTTGCTTTTAAAATATTATCTGCCTGTTAATTTGCCGAAAAATTAAGAAATATTTAATTTTTCGGTCCATTTTGTTGCAGCTTAATAGCAAATGTAATTATACTGAAATGTTTGGAAGCATTTCTAAATAATTTAAAGGCAGGTATCTAATTCAACTAATTGTAAGGTAAGTTGCTTAAATTTTCACAATACGTTATTAATAAGCATTTCAACTAAAAAATGATAGATAGAGAGTATTAGAATTTACCAAATCAACTGAAGACTTAATTTAAGATGAATATTATGGTGCAAATGAAATGAAAATGATTTTCGTTAGTGATTGCGACTTTATGATTTCTCATTAAGAAAAAATAATGCTTTCAAATAATTGAAATCATTTCAACAAATTTTTCAGATATCATCGTGCTCATATTGGCAGAAAAGTGCAAATGTGTAGACATCTTCTCATTGTGACCATTTTACTACATATTGTAGGGATCATCATTATTTGGAACATTCCAGGTATGATACCCTATCGTTGATCGATATTTCATCAGAAAGAAACTTTGGTTAAATTATACAAAAATTCAAGGAAAAGAATTATTTAGGTTTTCTGACAGCAGAAATGAGGAAGATAGGCTTTACATTGGCTGTTCATTAATTTTTCTGCAGAATAAAATTTGAACAAGATTCTTTCAGAAAATGGGCATTTTTCATACATCTCACCTTTAACTTTTTATGTAAATGGTGATCATTGATCCATTCTTTTTATTACCTCTTCATTTACCTAGTTTCTCATGACCTGATCTTCCAACCAAAGGTTGTCATTACAAGCATTTTTCTATGGAATGTTTATGTAATTATAGAAGATGTGAAATGATGCGGTCATTGGGAGATCACGCATTGCACCCATAACGGATGGTACTTTCTCATCACCTATTACTTTCTTTGTACAGTCATTAGTGTTCTCTTCTTCGAAACTTTTATCTTGTTGTCCTAAAGAATGATTGAAATAGATGCTTCTGTGAGTAATTGATACTTTTGCCGACAGGAGTTTGATAATGATAGATAGGAAGGAGTAAGATATGCTAGTCCAAATCGACATCGCTTATATAACAGGTGGAATATATGGGCTCTCCCTACTCAGTAATTTTCTTATCGTACTTTTGTCTTTGATTGTATCCAGAAGAAACGATTATCCGTGGTCAAGCGTGATTTGCATACTGGGTTGCGCAGAATTAACAGGATTTCTCTGGAGAGATGATAAAGGTCATGATATAGTACGCATTAATGCGATGTAGCTCAGTTTTCAAAACTGAAGCAGTAGTGTATGAGGATGATAATTTGTGCCGTAAACTCAAGTGATATCTATGATTTTATCTGATTTTGTTTCCTTCAAAGTGTTGGTGTTAAACAAATATTTTTATTTTTATAGTATTTCAGAGATAGCTAAGACTTCCGAGCAAATACAAGAAATGGCGAGCAGATCTTTCGAACAGAAGCAAGAATATGGAACTTCTGGAACTGCTGCCGAAAGAAAAAAAAGAGCGGTTGGAACTTCTGCGGAGGGGCAGACTGCTGGAGCTTCAGATCAAAAGCAAAGAAGAGGGGGTGAAACTTTATCACAAAAGCAAGAAAGAGTAATTGGAAGAGATACTCAGAAGAAAAAAGAAATAACAATGTCTCCGTTGCAGAAGCAAGAAGGTACAACTGGCACTTCTATGGGAGGGAGAGGTGGAATACCTGGAACTGCTGACCAGGAGAAAAAAGAAGCAGTTGAAACTTCAGTGTGGAAAAAGCAGAGAACAATTAGAACTTCAGCGCAAAAACAGGGAAAAGAAGCTGTAGCTCCTATGCAAAAACATGAAGCAAGAATTGTAACCCCTGTAAAGAGGCAAGAAAGAGCAGCTGGACCTTCCGCGCAAAAGCAAGAAGGAGCAGTCAAAACTCCTGTACAAGAAACAGAAAGGACTGTTGTGCAGAAGGAAGAGAGACCAGTTAAAACTCCTAACCAGGAGAAGGAAACTGCTGGAGCTCTAATACGGAGAGAAAGAGGAACAGTTGGAACTTCAGGTCAAGAGCAAGGATGGAGAACTGGAACTTCATATCAAAAACAAAAAGAGGAAATTAAAAGTTCTACACAGAAACTGGAAAAAGCAACCGAAACTCTGATGCAAAAGCAAGAAGCAGCATCTTTGCAGAAACAAGAAAGCACAACTGAAACTCAGGTACAACAGAAAGAAAGAACACTTGGAGTTCAGGCTCAGAAGCAAGAAGTAACAACTAAAACTTCAGTACAGAAGCAAAAAGGAACACCTACAACTTCGATGCAGAAAAGTGCAATTGGAACTCCAGCGCAGAAGCAAGAAAAAACAACTGAAAGCCAGGTAGCGAAGAAAAAAAGAACTCCAAGAACTCCAGTGCAGAAGCAAGAAGGAGCGCCTGTGCAAAAGCAAGAAAGAACAACTGAAACCCCGGTGCAAGGGCAAGAGGAAGCATCTATGCAGAAGCAAGAAGGAACAACTGGAATTCCAGTGCAGAAGCAAGAAAAAGCAACTGGAACCCAGGTAGAGAAGCAAGAAAAAACTCCAAGAACCCCAGTGCAGAAGCAAGAAGCACCCATGCAAAAGCAAGAAAGAACTTCAAGAATCCCAGTGCAAAAGGAAGAAAGAACTCCAAGAACTC
The DNA here is from genome assembly GCA_013365325.1 of Dipetalonema caudispina. Taxonomy (NCBI): domain Eukaryota; kingdom Metazoa; phylum Nematoda; class Chromadorea; order Rhabditida; family Onchocercidae; genus Dipetalonema; species Dipetalonema caudispina. Next base: position 32,371 of record JABVXV010000479.1, on the reverse strand, counting down.
CAGTGCAGAAGCAAGAAGGACCGCCTGTGCAAAAGCAAGAAAGAATCACTGGAACTCCGGTGCAAGGGCAAGAGGGAGCATCTGTGCAGAAGCAAGAAAGGACTCCAAGAACCCCAGTGGAGAAGCAAGAAGGAACACCCGTGCAAAAGCAAGAAAGAACTTCAAAAATCCCAGTGCAGAAGCAAGAAAGAACTCCAAGAACTCCAGTGCAGAAGCAAGAAGGACCGCCTGTGCAAAAGCAAGAAAGAACCACTGGAACCCCGGTGCAAGGGCAAAAGGGAGCATCTGTGCAGAAGCAAGAAAGGACTCCAAGAACCCCAGTGCAGAAGCAAGAAGGAGCACCCGTGCAAAAGCAAGAAAGAACTTCAAGAATCCCAGTGCAAAAGCAAGAAAGAACTCCAAGAACTCCAGTGCAGAAGCAAGAAGGACCGCCTGTGCAAAAGCAAGAAAGAACTCCAGTGCAAAAGCAAGAAGGACCGCCTGTGCAAAAGCAAGAAAGAACTCCAGTGCAGAAGCAAGAAGGAACGCCAGTGCAAAAGCAAGGAAGGACTCCAAGAACTCCAGTGCAGAAGCAAGAAGGAGCGCTTGTACAAAAGCAAGAAAGAATAACTGGAACCCCGGTGCAAGGGCAGGAGGGAGCATCAGTGCCGAAGCAAGAAGGAACAACTGGAATTCCAGTGCAGAAGCAAGAAAAAACAACTGGAACCCAGGTGGAGAAGCAAGAAAGAACTCCAAGAATCCCAGTGCATAAACAAGAAGGAGCGCCTGTACAAAAGCAAGAAAAAACAACTGGAACCCCGGAGCAAGGGCAAAAAGGAGCATCTGTGCAGAAGCAAGGAGGAACAACTGGAACTTCAATTCAGAAGCAAGGAAGACCGCCTATGCAGAAGCAAGAAGGAACAACTGAAACTGTAATTCCGAAGCAAGAAGAAACAGTTAAAACTCCGGTACAGAAGGAAGAAACAACATTTGGAACTCCGGTACGAGAGCAAGAAGGAACACCTGGAACCCCGGTAAAAGGGCGAGAAGGAATGCTTGTGCAGAAGCAAGAAATAACAACTGAAACCCAAGTGCAAAAGCAAGAAGGATCGACTGAAACCGTATCTCAGAAGCAAGAAGAAACAGTTAAAACTCCGGTACAGAAGGAAGAAACAATACTTGGAACTCCCGCACAAGAGCAAGAAGGAACACTTGGAACTTCTGTAGAGGCACAAGAAGGAGCAACTAAAAGTGCTGTGCAGATGCAAGAAGTAGATACGAAATTTCCGGATGCCTCAAAAAATGAAAAACTTAGAGAAGTGTCTACCGCAGATTCAACTCAAATTGGACAGACTGCAAGTTACATGCAGCCATCGGCCGCACCATTTTATCCGTCGCAGGGAGTACAGCTGATGCAAACCAAAATGCAGATAATAGAAGCTCCTGGGGGTTCTCTTTATAACCAAGTCCCTCAACAATATGGACCTGTTCCTGTTCCACCAATTCAGCAACAAGTCGCGATGCAATTTATAGAAGCTCCTGTATACGGCTCAGTTTCTGTTCCGTCATATTCAGTACAGCCCAAAATGCAAATGGTAGAAACTCGTGCTGGACCGTTATACAGCCAAGTTCCGCAACAATATGAGCCGATCCCTGTTCAGCCATATCCAGTACAGCCGGAAATGCAAATGGTGGAAACTCGTGCAGGACCGTTATACAGTCAAGTCCCACAACAATATGGGCCCGTTCCTGTCGCATCGCAGTTTGCTCAGCCAGTTCCTGCACCACCAATGGCAGGAATTCCTACAGAGCCATTACCTGGTCAAGTTGTACCGCAATTTCCTCCGACAGTTACCGTATTACCCGCACCACCAATGACAGGAATTTCCACACAGCCGTTACCTGGTCAAGTCGTACCGCAATTTCCTCAGCCAGTTCCCGTATTGCCCGCACCACCAATGACAGGAATTTCTACACAGCCGTTACCTGGTCAAGTCGTACCGCAATTTCCTCAGCCAGTTCCCGTATTACCCGCACCACCAATGGCAGGGATTTCCACACAACCGTTACCTGGTCAAGTCGTGCCGCAACTTCCTCCGCCAGTTCCTAGACTGCCTGAACCGCCAATGGCAAGAATTCCCGCACCTGGCCAAGTCTTCCAGCAATTTGGTGCACCTCACCCAGGACAACTTCAAGTAGCAGCCACATCGTCAATGCTTCCAGCTCCGGGATTCCCCCAATATAATCAGCCACACTTCCAGACGCCACCTGGACCATTTCCTGGAAGTGAAACGCAGTTTCCTAATCAACTTCAACAACATCAGGGCAGTGCTTCTAGCAAACAAGGACAAAAGCAGCAGTATTACAAGGCTGGAGGGCTTGTAGTCACTGAAGTAACTCTCCAACTATCTGAACCGACAATCACTCTCTCTGTAGCAGGTAATAAGCCAGTAGATCAAAAAGCAGATACTAAAAAGAAAAGTGAAATACGAAAACAAAAAAAGGAGGGACCAAGCCATGTCGAGTTCATTTATGGTCAAAGTTGCATGATGCGAGTTGATGTACCCGGAACAGAAAGTACTTGGCAGCAACCGAAAATCAAGCTATGGCCACGTGCCAGAAAGCATCGTCGCAACAAGTTAGTTGTCAAACATCAAGCTCAAATGATTGAAGCGCTTTTTTTACGCGGACTATCTGACTCGGTTAGTCATTGTGCATATGTGTATATATTTTACACTCCTGTTCATTCCACAAACTTAGAAATAATATAATAAAGCTTTCATCATTTTGTATTATCCATTGTTTCCGTTGTTTTCTGCCAAATTTTTAATCGAATTATATTCATCTATTATTACACAATTTATTTCCATTGTACTTGTACTTAGAAGGCAGTTTTTACAATGCATGTAACGGATTTTTGATAAAATGCTTTTACACCCACCTATGATATTCACTTCTCATTTTTCTCGTCGTGTCGTGGAATTTAATGCAAAAATTGAGCTATCAAGCAGATTTTAATTACAGGAGGACTCAGCAGTGACATGTTCGGATGAAAAATTGGAGGCAACTCTCAAAGATATGCCAGAGAAAGTATTGATAAAGATTTTCGAATTTATCGCTCAAGAGCAAAACGTTAGTTAATTCAACTGTTCTTTGAAATAGTGATCTATGCACTTTGATTTAGTCAATGTTATCAGTTACAGTGGAACTAGCAGAAACAAAGTAACCACTATTGAAAGGTATAATTTGTGTGAAAAACGATCTGTTCTTATAGGTATGCGCAAAATGACACCACTTGCTATTGCATCGCCTGTGCGCTCTGTTATTGAAGCTTTCTGATGTTCTAAAATAAATACGTTAATTAAAATGACAAGTTTTGATCTTATTGCTAACGTATCTATGGTTGAGCAATAACTGTCCTTCAGTTAAGACTAACTATACAGTGATAAATTTTATATTTTAACTTAGTGCGCACAAAATTGTTTTGCTATCACCGAATAACTTACTGCTTACACTCTTTTAGAATAATCCAAACGTTAGTGTTTATAACATGTATCGGTTGAAACTGGTGTGCAGACGGTTTAACGAAATACTGGAAAACAATGCGAAACTATTACCACGATATCAAGTTTGTGGACTTCGGATCCGGGTAGTCTTTCAAAGAAAATTTCCCTTTGCAAATTGATACATCGAAACTTCCTGATCCCATCGTTTAATTAAGGATAAACTTTTTTCTGCATAATTTTTACACAATTCGTTGCGTTGTATTTTTACATTTGTCCAGGAAGGAAATAAACAACTTGTTTTGAGGAATCGATAGTTGCTAATTTTTGTTTCTAATTTTCTATTAATTTTAGTCAAAAAAAGTGAGCCCGTTAGGCGATTTCGCAATGGTTTACCGTTATGGTACGGGTGCTTTTGAGCCTCCATGCGCTTGTTTGGATTTAATTGATATACCATCATTCTTGAGGTAAGTGGTGTAATTCTGGTTTTGCAAACTTCAACACCATTGTTTAGACTTAGGAAATTATTGTCATCGTAGAGAATCATATCATGCAACAACAGGATCTGTTAGGTAATATTGAGGAAGATTGATAAAGAGAAATTTTAATTTATACCCAGACTTCATAGAAACCAAAAGCCACTGAAGTTCATTTCACTCATGTTGTTGTTTTTTAGGCATGATATAATAAACGGCTTTATATACATAGATAGAATGGAACTTACAGACAGGCTCTTCATAACATTGAATGAACTGACTTATTCTGAAAACGTAAGTTAGAAAACAAGAAAAAAAAAAAAAAATAACTGAGGAATTTACAACTCTCAGAAAGCAACGTTTGTAATTTTTTACGATTACAGAAGGAATTGAGATATATCAGAATAGTAGAATAAAATATAAGTACCTTTTGCCTTTTTTGTTTAACGGAGTAATTATTTTCTTCCAGTTTTATTCTTCATTATTATATTTATCAATTGTAGTAATGTAGAAGTTTGATCCTTTGTAAAAAAAAATAAGACTAGATAAAGTCATAGTAATGTACATGCACCTTATTTTTCCATGATTCCTTTAAGGTACAAAAAATAGTCTTTTCTAAAATTGATTCGATCAGTCTAACTGCTGAAAGTGGAATGTGCACATTTTTGGACAAGTTTCCCAGCTTGTTGGATTTGTGGTTCTTCGGTTATTATGAAGAGAATGAACTCGGCCTTGATCGAAGTCAAGTGGTCATGCAAATGCAAAGAAGGTGTGTGAATGTTTCGCAGTTTGGTTTTTTGCTGTGATACATCATTTCTTGCAAAAGTAAATTTAACCTTTTTAGTGAACGTGGCAATGGAATTCTTACGCGAAAAGATATAAAAACTATAGCGGATCGGTTGAGACAGAAAAAAAGAAAGCGAATTAAGCGATCTGATATGAGAGCAGCAATTCGAAATAAAAAAATAGTTCAAAGTAAAGGAGGAGTTCGAAATAAAGTGGCAGTTCAAAGTAAAACAGCAGGAAAAGGAACTTCTCAAGGGAAGAGTGCTTGAGAGAGCTTAACTTGGTATTTGATTAAAAGGTTAAAAATTCACAAGCATTTGTAATTCATATGATCTCTTTGTTAATTTTTTTTTTTTTTTTTTTTTGAAAAAGGGAATTTCTAAACGGGTAACTTAGTTTGTAGTCGCTTCATTCAAATGACTGATGCGAGCGAATGGATTTTCAAAATGTAGTTGATCTCAATTTCGTTTTACACTTCCGTTTCTAACAAATTTTCCTAGTAAATTTCTTTTGCACTTGATTCCTTGCAATGACGGTATAAATGATGTTAGTCAGATGTCATTTTTGACCGTCATATTTGTTTCCGATGCATTTATTCTTGTGTGACGTTGTATGAAGCGATATGTTAAGCGGATTCAGCATTCTATCAATGTTTTATTATGTTTGCTGAATGATAGCACTGTTGATATGTGCAATTTTGTTGAGAGACGATGTGATTCTCTGATTTTTTCCATATCACATAGATAATGCTTAATTCGAACCTTTAGTGATCACTGCTTCACTAGATTTTTCTCCTATGTTTCCTCTTTTCAGAAATTGGATTGTATTATTCTCTGCAAGCCTTGAGCGTAATTTCGGAAGTTGTGCTGAATGTTTATCTGGAACTTTGTGCACATTTATTAATTGCACTATTAGCATTGGCTTGTTCGTAATGACAATTTATAGCGTTGTTCTGCTTTTATTTTTTTAAATTTTTATAAATCTTTGTAGGTTTCATCATATCTTTCTATACTGCCTCATTTTAAGTACGATCTTTGCGTGGTATGTTTCATTAATGTAAGATATGCGTTTTCATGCAATATCAGCTAACAATTTTAAGTATTCTTTAAAACTTTTTTCTGTTGTTGTTTTACTCTTTTATAAACAAAAAGTTGTTTTCATCTATGTTTTTTTTGGTAGAAAAATTTGAGCTGAAGACCAAAGTTGAATCTGTCAGCAAGGAGATTTCAAACCAGTTATATTTCATTCTTGCTTATTTCGTTACTTTTTGGACTAAATGGATTACTTACAACATCCTTTTAAGGAAGTTTCAGGTAGTTCATGTATTCCAGAAGAGGAGTTACAGGTATATATTGTTTCCATGATATCTACAAAAAGCATGTGGCTGCATCGTGTGTTGATAATACGCGGAAGAAGCAAACAGTTCCTTTCAAATAAATACAGAATATTTACTGTTCGACGAATTATAAGGACCAGTAAAGAAAAAATGGGAAAAGTTCTAAAATCAATAGCAGCAGGGTTTACTCTTGAGACAAGGGACAATAAATAACTTAAGAAGTGGTCAAGTATTTTTGTCAAGAGATAAAGATATTTTCTTCAAAGGATTATTATCTTTGTTATAATAACATAGGAAAACATTATTACTCCGATGATCATGAATGAATGATATTCCGCTGAACGCCTAATACAAAATCTAATCGTCCAGTGATATTACTGATACATTCATAAACGTAAGACGACTATAACTTAAAAACTTGGACGTCCGATTGATTTCATATTACCATATGTGTACGGCTCAGCAGTGAAAATGATCGTGAAGTGACTTCTTACCTGAAAGATTAAATCGACAAGATACTTGATGTTTTCTGGGAGACATAAAAATGAGAATGTTTGACTAAATTAAGAAAAAGAACGCAAACAGAACTTCAATCAAAATTGAATCGAAAACTATACGCCACATGTAGATGAAACTGTATCTATAGATGAATCTGAAATGCCACGCAATACGTGGAAACTGGAAAAGATACTGAAAGTCAAATGAAGATAAAGCAATAAGGAATGTAAGTAGTAAAAGTGACAAAGGAGAGATTTTATCTGAGGCTAATAAATATTGTATACCAGCTAAACATTGAAGTGGCTAACACATCCAAAAAAAAAATGTGAAAGGACGTAAGGATATGAGTAGTAGGAGAAAATAAATTATGTGGAATAAGGAACGTCTCATTTCATCGAAAACAAGATGTAACATCAGAAAATGAACAGCCAACAATAAGGTTGAAAGAATAAAAACTATTTATAACTGGAACTACCGGAAAACTCGATCATGAGTGTCATAAAAGTCGGAATTAAATCCTTACATATTGTATTTAGTAAATTGCTCATACCCCATAATAGATAGTCATTAAACGAAGTATTAAGTGAGAAAACTGTACTGTCCAATATTAATTTTTTCATTTCAGCTTAATATGAAGATTCTCAGCAGTTTACTACGATGACTGCCAAATCATCCAGTTATAGGTGTGTGCTGAATGGGATTTGACTGGTGCAAAATCGTCAGTATCGTGATAATTGTTCGTTCATCGCTTCCCATTGTCTACTTTGTTATCGTTTCACCAATTTTCCAATCACAAACTAATGAATTATAGAATACGGACAACTTTAAATAAACTGATTCATTCAAGATGACAAACATCACCAATTCTCAAAAAATCATTTTCATTTCTACAATAGTTGTTGATCGCTCTGCTGTCATTAAAATCTATAACAAATAATTTTTGCTACGTACCAATAAAACCTTATATTCATATGAATAAGAGAAATGATTTGTAAAATGGCAAAATTGGGTTAGGCCAAATGAAATAAGCCATGAGCAGGTTGACAAAATCAACATTTAAAATAAAAATTATGTAGCTTTGAAAACGACTAATGATTTGTGAACATGGCTAGAAATGTAATTGTAGTTTGCATCCCTGCTTTCTGAATTGTAATAGGAAAAAAATCAGAATGATATTCTAAAATATTCCCTAAATGATTGCTCAGTCAATTTTTCGTTTTTCTGTCACATTGTAAAAATGTTAGAAGTTTTTCAGTAATTCTGAATTCAGTAAAACAACTCACAATGATGCCCCATTACGTGAATGATATTTCTTACATCTGAATTGACCATTTATTTGGAAGGTACTTCCTACAAGGAGTAACTTTTAATGCGCACTTTGCGACATAAATTAATTTATCTTCTATGTTTAGTTCATGAAAAAAATACTCAGGGTGGTGGAACTTGATTGATAAAGAGAATGAAATATAAATGATAAGCTTGTCCCAATCGAAGCAGAAGGAAAAAATAACGTCTCCAAAAAAGAAAAAAATTTTCTTACATCCAAAAAAAGAATTTTCTGAAATTTGTAAAATAGCAAAATTAGATCAAATATGATCAGTCTAATTTTGCATTCCAGCACTCCATCGTGTATGTTAAGATTTTTCTCTACTTATAACCGTATAAATGGACAAGATACATGACAAAATGGCCAATGCCACTAAGGCTAGATAGTGGATCTTAAGCTTGCTTTCTGCTAGCTAAATTCTGGCAAGTGTCCCTTGGAATGAAAGGAAAAACAGTGAAAAAACACTGTCGCCATCTAGAAACGAACGTTCCTCAACTATTTTCTTACTTACAACAGGCAATAATATCGTATCAATTCATTTCATTATTTCCCTTTTTGATGATTAATTAAACTGAATACTTCTATCAGTTAAATGATCATTATCTCATTTATATTCTTTTGGTGTATAATATTTCATTATTTATGCTTTTTAATAAATCTTTGAGAATTTGTCAGTAACTGAAAGTCATGCAGATGAAACAGTAATCTTTAAAACCAAAAGCGCATCAACCAACAAATAAATAGTCAACTAATTAAGGTCAGAAATCTCAGTCAGCAGCAAGCCAAAACGAAAAAGCATTCCTTATAAGAAGCATTATTGTTCAAAATTCAGTATTCTAATAGTTCAACCATAAAAGAAAATTCATGATTAAAGCCTACTAACTTTGTGCCAAATGTTCACTTCAACATGTTATGGCTTACTATCCAATTGTCACATCATATTTTTGTGTATCTTCAAGGTAAGTAGTATGGATACATTGTTAATGTGAAACCGGAAAGGAACTTATCATAGGAATCCCATAAAATCTAGTTTTGTTAGCAGTTTCTTTTGAAAAGCAAAAATAACATTTAATGCTATTAATGTCTAATATGCCTTTAAGTCGCGTAATATAGAATATAGTCTCACGTCTTCCAACATTTTGAAATCTTAATTTGTCATCAAAAATTGCGAGAAATTTGGTGGTTTCAGCTGATATTGTTTATAAAAGTACAGCCATTGAACTGCGAAATATGAATCATCAATTGTCATTTTTCAATTTATATGCCAACATGAACATTTGAAAAGGTAAAATTGACGAAACTTTTCAAGTTATTCTGAAAAAGTAAGCGTTACTAGAGTATATTTTTGAGCAGAACTGATCGGCTATAAAAAAATTATTTCAATAAGAATGTAATTGAACAGTGAGGAAAAACCGAATTTATTAGGATTCATAGCCGAAGGATTATCTTTTTTTAGAATGAGAGGAACGGACTGTCTAATCATAAATCCTTAGAACTTTTCAGGAAGAGTATACATACAACTCAATCAGCAATTACCGGAAACTTTGTGTCAAAAAATTTATCGGGCTAAAGCATTTAGGTTATTTAGGAGAGTACGGAGATGACAAGTACGTAATCAAAGCTGAATTATTTTTAAATGGATGAGGAAAAAAGGCATTGTTTTTGGGGGAAAGCTTCAACCATACAGAAAAATTGCCTTCCCAAGTGAGTCTAAGTTTAAGTCCCTAAAATTTAAGCTTTCATACGTGAATTTACGGCAATTTCAAGCAGTCATATACATATATATTGAGAATGACACAGAAAGATACCTTCTGAAAAACTCCACACATCGGCTTTCCAGGACAAGACTGAGGATTTTCTGATCAGTGAGCAAGCAATTCAATCATCCTCGATGGTATTACATTTTTATTTAATCTATTTCAGTTACTTTTACTTTTGTTGAATTTTCCGGAACGACTTCAAAAGATCGGAGAATTACATGCTAAACTTTTATTTTAAATAAGGAATTGGCAAATATGAAACAGTGTGCACGATCCAGAGCAGTATTTAGTTGCAAAACGGGAAACTCTCAAACGCAACCCAATCATAACTGATGTTATTTCTTTCGGTCGTAAACAACATCACAAAGAACGCATCTTAATGAATCGAATACTTCAGAAATAATAAATACCATATCACACTGACTTAACTTAGTGATGATTTCAATTATTTTTTTGTGATACCTGGGTGGAAAGTGCTCTACCTAGAATATTTAAAGCACATTTTTCTCTTACATCCTACATTCTTGTCATCATTTACCGTCGATGGACAATAACAAGAATACAGGAAAAAATATTAATCCACATTAATGTCTTAATACCATTTAAACAACAGACACAATTTTGAAAAAAGTGAGAATTTTAATCGATCCTTATAAAAAAGCATCAGTAAGAGCAGCCGAATCATCTAGTTTCGACACGTCAAAAAATCTTATAATAATGTTCAAGAAAGAATATTCTTAAAATCATTTAAATAATAATTATGGCCTAAGCAACTCTTACTTCTGCAGAGTTGTTCAAGTCTACCTACTGCCTTTCAACTGCTCTGATCCTGAGTGGTCATGAGCTCTTTGTAACTAAATTACTAAAATTCTGAAAAAGCTAACTAAATGAATTCTTGCAGATAAAATATAGAACATACAGGATGGTGTGAAAATACAGCAAACAGTTAGTTCGTGGATCCTATCATTTATTCTTTTAAAACTCTATCAATCAACAAGACATATTTGCTACGCTACCAGAAATGGCGAGGCTGATGCTTTGCGGTACTAATAAAATTTCATTTTAACCATATGTATTTCTACTCGCTAATTTCTCATTTGTAATAGTAAAATATAATTTTCCAAAAAAGAAAAGCAATTTCTTACTGCAATATTCACCCTTCGCAACGTATTTCGCAAGACATTTCGAATTAGCGCCAAAAGCAAAATCTTGCCTTTTGTTACTTCGTAATCAAAAACATTTATTACTCGCGGAAATAATCTTATCTTATAAAATACTCGAAAGCAGGATAACAGTATTATATTTAACAGTACCAAATGAATATATGAAAAAAAATTTTGACAAAAGAACGAATTATCCCATACGAAAACCGTACGCTTCAACAAACTGTACAGCGAAATCTTCACCCTCACCAGTTAACGGTTCGTTTTGAAACGTTTCACACGCTTGCGTACGACCATGATTCAAATCCGCATCCAACCAAAGCCCATAGTGACCACCACCAGCACCAATCGATAATGAATCCATGCTTGCTTTTACGAAGAATTGATTTAGACCACTCCATGGATAGATGCGAAGCACTCTGCATGATCAGAAAATTTTAATACAAAATGAAATGCAAGAGAGCTGTAGAAAATTCCTAAGAATTCGTAGTCTAACAATATTAATAGTAATAACTGCACGTCAATAAAAGCGACATTCAATTTTTTTAGCCAAGATATTGCTGAACATTTTTGTCGTGTTGCGACACGTAAGGTAATCCTTTAAGGTGAAGAAATTAGGCAAATAAAATTTCACAAGAAGTTGGAAATTACTTTTCGTTCAACTCGAAGTCGCTCGAATACTTGTAAAGAAAACATGAATCACCGGTCCCAAAAAAGTGTTCACAAGGACGCACTGTGGTACTAACTACTGCACCAAAGACATTCTTCTCACAATCACGAATTATCAGCAGTATGGGTGACATTTCTTCGTCCCAATCTATCATTTTCCTAAAAAAGACGAGAAAATAATTCCGGCTGCATTGACCATTTCCGAATGCTCGTTCTGAATACAGTGAGTTCTCCACTTCCGTCAATAAAATATAACAAACAATTCGAAAAATGTCAATAGCAAAGCAATGCTTAAATTTTCCAATTTTGAAAAAATAATCTTTAGAACAAACTGGAACTTGACTTCTTCCAAAAATGAACCGGAGATCTCTGGAACTAACCGAAGTTGCAACAAAAATATGGAAAAGCAAATAGTCTTGAATACCGAACCTATAAAAAGTATGTAATGAAAAGCCATGCTTCTCGGAATTATAAATATTGATCCATGGATAGCCTGCAGCACGGGCCGGAAGCACATCTACCATCTGCAAACAATTTATTGTATTTTAAACTTCATTTATATCCAAAACAACTTCTAACACAATTTGTCTCTCATCTTTAAAAATAAAACATATTTCAGAGCAAAAACAAGTAAGATACCAACCTGCCTGATCATAACTTCATCAAGAATTTGCGAGGAAGTAGCACCATCCGGAAGAGGCAAAACAACCTTGTCTAGTTGATCCAATGACATCCTCCGGCACATCTCCTGTACTGTCACAATCTCCCATTCTCGATTCAGATAACCGCTACCGAACACTCGAGAAGATGGCACCTCGGCTACAATTTTCCGATGAAACTATTGAAAATCTACTACATGTTAAGAAGTACTCAGGCATGAGCGGTAAAATCAAGACTTCTCCCTTTCACCTTTCTTCTCAAGACAAAAATAATATATAGCTTATTAAATGGATGTAACCTGGGGGAAAAATTTAAGATAGCATATCAACAAATGCATATAAATAAAAATGTGCTTTAACGAGAAACACGACCAAGAACATGTCATAGTACACTTTGCCAAGTCACAGCAATTTGCGGTGATTCCAGTAATAAATTTGCACTAATTCATTTATTACTGAAGACGTGCGTACACTGTAGAATCATATTACGAAGAAAGCTACTGGCCTTCGCGGTACAGCAAAGAGCAGTAGATGAATCAGTAAAATAGGTATTCTGCCAACCAAGATCTTAGCTGACAAATTCACTGATGAGACGAGGAAAACATTTACCTCACACAAGAATATTCACATAAGGAATTTTTTAAAACCAGGTTTCGAAGGTTCTAGAGTCCACAGTAGTAGCTTATGTTGTGCAAACAGCATTCGCAAAAATTAATTTCCTGTTAAAATTAACATCCAACAAGGTAAGATCAACTTTCATCAAAGAACTGCAAAAATATAATAATTTATGTGGAAAAAAACTAGGCCAAGTGTATTCCATTAAATAAACACAAAAATATGAAAACTGTCTTCGTGAAGCATGAAATGGGAGTATGTAAGCGATAGATAGTAATTAAGCACATATAACAAGATATCTGAAGTGCTAATGTACTCGAATTTAATACTGTATGTTTTACACTGATAAATTAAATCAGTGTCCCAAGAATGTTTCTCTCAGATTCAAAGCATAAAAAAGAGGCTAAGCACATATATTCCATGAAACGGCATAGAACTGATACTCGACTCTATATCATTATTTAGAAATGTGAATTACCTGCGCCTATCTTTTGAAGATTCAGAAACAAAACAACGGATATTTTTACAAATACTAGCTTCCATAGAGAATCGAAAATTACTTGCTTTAATGATAGGAATGAATCACTTCATGTGAAGTGGAAAAAGTATAATAGATGCAAAATAATCTACAGTAAAAACTCTAAAAACCATTCTCTTTAATCCTCCAATGATTAAAATAGGTTCTAGTTTGGACCTAGTCGATATCGATATGTTGCAGTAATTCTTCGGCTTGTCTCATTCAATAATTTCCGCCATAATTGTTAACCTCTTAAAACATTTTAAAAAGGATATTATACAGATACAAACTTGGATTTCCAATTATTCACCCCGATGTTGTTTTTGTTTCTCCAACAAAATTCCAGAGACTTCGTCTACTAATATATAGAAAATAATTCTCACCCTGCGGAAAACTTTCATTATGAAACTGTCAAAAAAAAAAAAAAAAAAAAAAAAAGAAAAAGAAAAAGATAGGAAATAAGAACTGTAAATGGCAGTTTAGACCAAAAATGAGATAAGTATGAGTTACGAAAAAAAAAACTACGAAATCCAAGTTTTCCGAAAGATTTTGCAAAACCACATCCTGATAATACTCTATGAAATAAGGGAAGGTTAACTATTCTCATCAATCAAAAATTGAAAGAATTCGACGAAGTGCATCAAGATCACTGATTTCAGGTGAGCTTATTTTCAGTTTTTATTAGAAATATGACAGCAGTGAAAAGCTTTCTTTTGAATCAGAACGAGAATTTTTGAATTACTGAAATAAAGCATTACAGCAAAACATGTCGAGGAAATAATAAACAAAATGGAATACAATAGTATTGCACATTAAGAGATGAAAATAAGCACGAAGATAGCTAACTATAATATTAAAAACAGTAAAATTACATGAAATGAAAAAATAAAACACAGTAACTGTAGCGATGCCGTTCCTAACGTATGAAAATAAAAACTGATATAAAAATGCAAAGAAATATAACCGTTTTGTAGAATCTAATGTCAAACTAAAAAACAGCACTAACCTATTTTAACTATTAAATTTCTGTTCTAGACAAGTTTTACCTTACTCAGTTGATAGACACAACAATCTTCCAAAGATACTCATAAGCAAACAGATAGTTCTTAATTCTTAGCTCAAATATCACGCTATGTGTTATTCTTCTCTTTCATATAGAGATAATGGTCATATTCAATTAACTAAGAAAATTTTTTTAGTTGTTCATGATACTTCTCATTACTGAGGAACAGAAGAAAGATTCTTCGCTCATAAAATCCATGCCTTAAGAACTTCATTCCCGGCAGTTTTTTTGTCTAAATTCGTATCTAACTTTTCCCGAGTGGTGTGAAGTGATTTAACTGTCTATAAAATATCTATTTTGAAAAACGCTGGGTGTTTCTGTAGACTTTGTTTCCATACTGCTGAAATGGAAATTTAGAGTTATGAACAAAGGCTTTCATTACTGATAATAAATGCTTTCGTGGTCCATTACATTAAAGTCTTGGATGAAAACTGGAATAGAAACATTTCCAACAGTTTACATTTTAAGCAATGAGACACAAAAGAAGGGAAAAATGGCTCAACATCGCTGCATTTTAACATTCTTGGCAAAGTGTGCATCCGAAGTGAACATTTTTTTCTTGAAGTGCTATAGATTTTCCGATGAAATTCAGAAAAAAAAACTTACTTTTCGAAGAACCTGTCATATATGCAGATGGCAGTGAAACGGCTCGTTTACTCATTTTCTGGAAAGATTTTACTAACGAAAACTTTCGATTCTTTTTACATGTGGATGACTTCTTCCTGGAATACATTCCTTGCGGCTTGTCAATCACCGAGCTGTCATCACTTCTCTCCTTCTCTTCGAATACGGTTTCAAAATTTTTGGCAGCAGAACTGTCATCAAAAATCGCATTTCTGGCATCCTCTTCATCGAAACTTGCACCAGAATCTAGGGAGCAACGAGGGATGTGGGAATCTGTTTCAGCAGCCTGTTTGTTGACCAACTCAGAAGTTTCATTTTCATGCTTTGGACTAACTTCCTCATCACATTGTTCCTCTTTTCTTTCTACCTTCTCAATGTCCACTTCAGAATCCGAGACGGAATCAACTCCTGATGATACACTCGAAGTTGGTAATGTCCTGATGCCGGTTTTTCGTTTAAGCGAATCCTTTAGGGATAAAGATTTTCGGCAGGAAGAACTTCTCGAAACTGGAAAAGAAAGTTCCTTGCGTTTACGCATTGAAATGTCGGGAAGTTCCTGGGACGGAAAACATTTCCTCCTCTCATCCTCACTATTCAGAACTTCAGAGCTTTGCTTCAGCATCTGATTTATATTAGCAGTACTAAAAATACTTATGACCCCAGAACTAAGATTCAATTCATGAAATTTAGTATGCAAAATAGGTGGTGGAAAAAATTTCTCTTCTGTACAAGGCTTGTAGGATAAATGAGCTGATAGTGAATATTTGTTCGGTACACCATGACGACAAATAATGTGACGATATTTCTTTGAACCGCTCATCGACTGATGATAAACATGTGGATGTGATCCTGTGATACCCATTTCTTTCTCCTTTTATTCGCAATTCTGAATCCAAGCCAAAAAACCCGATTTTCTAGCTCCTTCGCCCTTGACCAAAAACTTTTTCGACAATCTTAAAAAAATCAAGTTATCGTGAGAAAATAACGAAGGTCGAAAAACCAGGACGAGGCGGATTAATCCCAATATGCCGTTGTTATCAGAAGCAGCCATAATTTGTTTATCGGAAAATCATTCTCGAAAATTTGCTTATTTCAGCTCATACAAAAATAAAAAAAAAACTGCACTCTTCAACGGAAAACTACTCTGTTGCTCGAGAATCAAACAACCAGCTGGCTGATAACAAAATTGATCCAAATATTGTTTCATGGCACATTTAGATAGAAAAAGTGAATATAAAGCATTCCCCTTCCCCTCATATAACGCTTAATTCTGTACCACAGCCTACGGATAATGTGATTCAATGGAATAAGATGGTTATGGACACCTGATGTGACTGTCTGATGTCGGTGGTGATGGGATTCCGATAAAACATTTTATCTCATTTAACGAAGTTCAGGATTAAGGGGGAAGTTAAAATGCTTCTTGATCTAATTCTTTCCACTAATACCGCTACACCTACCTTACATCACTTACAACACCCTAATGAGCTTATTGAGAATTTTCATGAAATCTGAACAAAGAACGCTAAGTATAACTAAATGCGAAAATTTCTCAGTGTTAATAAAAGAGAATACGAAAGTTTCATCTATATTTACGAATCAAATCTGAATTCGGAAGCTGGTAGAAATATTAGTGAATAATTATAATAAAGTTAGAAATACGTGAAAGGAATGCAGAACTACTTTATGCACTAAAACGCAATAAAATTGAGACCTTCCAAACGTGTAATGAAATGCAGCAATTATTTAAGTGCATTTGTGCTTTGTGTATGTGAAAGGAGTTATGTGTTGGTACGCTTGTACTAAAATTATGGGAATGTCTAAATTGATCACAAAAAGCAATGCCTGTTAAATTAAACCATGATATCTTATTAAATCTTAATTTGGAACAAAGAACTTCATATTCTCTAATGCAATCAGACCGCAACAAAAATACGCTTAAGCCTTATAAAATTCAGAAAATTTGGAAACATCGAAAATTTCAGTCGAGACTGAGCCATCCTAGACTGGTAAACTCATAAATCTAACACAGCTCTAATCCTTCAACCAAATCCAATCTGAGCAATCCTGTTTCTAACTCAAGAAAAGAACATGTAGAGTGTCAAAATAGATTTTGAATCAAAAGGAAAAAAACTTTAACATATTTCGTTTTTTTGCTTTTGCATATTATGGCTGAAAAGGCCCAAATCTAAATCTACAGAGACAGACTACAGTCAAAGACTATTTTGATCTTTTCATTTGAATTCTAACCGATAAAAAAGTTTCCACCATGATGGTTGGTAAACAAAAGTTCTACTACACAGTTCTCCACATTCCGCACAAGAAAGGTCGAAAGCACTTGCTCATACTGCTACTTCAATTGAAACAGTAAAACATGTGGTAATTACTAATTGAAATTCATTTCAACAAATATTAGTTGCTAAATTCTTTAAAAAATCCTCACTTTCGCCAGAATCACTGCTTACAAAAGAAAACCAACCAAGATGCATGCATAATACATCTGTTTGCTTATACAAATCATTTCGTAATAAAAAAAGAAAAGATCTTTCCTATTATCTCAAAATTAAAATTTTAAATTTTCACACTTTCAGAAAATGACATTGTTTGGTGCACTCGAGAAATATCATAGTTTGGATAAAATAATTTTAATCTAATACGGCTAACTAGTCGTAACTGTCTTCCCTCAAATTATAATTTAATATTTTACTCTCCCCATAAATCACGTTGAAAAAACAAAAACAAGAACCAACCTAAACAGAAAAAAATAACATAAACCCAAACAGCTAATCAACATTTCTAATATATAGAAATGAGAAGAAAAAATTTTCCAAAAATTGGGAATTAAATGCTTTCGAACATTATCTTCTACACAATAACCCCAATCCTCCAGCAGAATTTTAAGAATAACGCCATAACAAGGCTCTGTAAATTTTAATATAATGTTGGATTTCATCTTCACCAATGCTATGCGATGCCTTGCAATTCAAATGAAATGAAATTAATCTAACTTAAACTATTTGATTCTACGAAATCCTCACATTTCTGTTTGAAAAATGATCTCAACAAAAGAAAATGCAAGTATAACTGTAGGCAAACATACGGAGACTCCCGTAATACAGGATCTATAACGGTATCTGCAAACCCCTGAATAGGAACTATTTTGTCACTGAAGTACATCACGTGTATACTTGATTAAAATTATATTTCATGGAAAAGTTGTATGACATCAAAACATCCTAATCCCTTCACAGCTAGAAATTTTACAACCAAACATCCAGAAACATAACCATTGTGTAAACAATTCAGACAATGTGCAAATGTTTCATAAACATCCATTTATTTGCATTAGTAGTAACAACACCACGGCAGATGTAAACTGAAAGCTCAAAAAGTTACCAAACAATTACACAGTATTTTTCTTCCTCTACGTCAAACTCATTGTTTAATCCGACATACTGGAAATACAAAATAACTATGTGATATCAATAAATAGAACAGGAAATTGTATTTTTTTAAAAATTTTAGAGAAACATTAAGGATTTCCTATAAATATTTCCAACGGATGTTTAACCAATAAAATACCGAAGTGAAACTTTTACTAAACTTAAATATTTAAGAACCATGATTTTTGTCGAGATAGACTCAAAATTGGAAAAATTAAAACCAACAGTTATCTTGAACTCAATTCAAAATACCAAACGATTATTCTACAAATTTGGAAATTTTGAGAAAATTCTAGTTTTCTTCTCACTTCATGAGGTCTAGCACCTTTAATCAGTATGCAAGTTATCATGACAGATATCGCACATTAGTCACCAGGGTTCTCGATATAGACTGAGACAAATGCTGTAAGTTAGAACGCAAAGACCAGACATCCAGAATAAGACTTGTGGAATAATTTTAACTGAGAACAATAAATTCGTTCCTACTTGAAAATCATTTACACACAAAAAATATGCCACTCTTATTAAAGAAACTGTTCAAGTAGACATAGAAATAAGAGCAACGAAAGATAAGCTATACAAAAAACAAACTTTTCTTAGAATATTTAAGGAAAAGGCAGGGATAGAGAAGACAGCACAACTGCCCTGGTTTGAATAATAGCAAAAGTAAAGATTTTTTCTTTTTGCAGCGGGAAGAGAACAAACTAATGAACATTAAATAGCAGAATTCTTTGGCCTATATATTTTAAAAGGACAACAAAGAATTCTATGTTTTTAAAAATAATACCGGTTAATTCCAAAAAAATCTGAAGTAATGGTTTTAACAAAAAAAAAAACTTCAATAGCAAAATGAAGATCGGACTTCAATTTCTCATGTTTTCCGGCTAAATAAAAAAGATCATTGAAAGGTAAGTATGGCTCTCCCAAAAACATCGAAAAATTTCATGAATTTCATAAAAGGTTACATCATAATAATTTGACGAAACAGAAAAAAAGTATAAAACTGCAATACATTTGTAATGACAGAAGAAGTCCTTTTTCCTCTACACGGGAATATCACATGAAAATATGGAAATATCGTCATTCTGACCTATGACGACTAAGGACGAAGGTTTCTTTTTTCATTATTGACATACCGTCAAATCAATTTTGCGCATCATAAAAGCAAAGCACTAATTAAAACGAAAAAAACCCGCTCTACCGAAACCACAGAATAAAACGGCTCAAGATTTTCCTTGAAAAATTTCCATTTAGTATTTATGTTTAAAAAAAAAACTCATTTAAAAAACCTAATTAAACCAAAAAATAACGATGAAATGATAACGGAAAAGTGAAACGGCACTCTATATATGTGAAGTACTTTGTACAAAAATGTACCAAGATTTCGAAATTTAAACAACTAAAATCAAACTAATGCAGTAAAAAATGTTCATCAGACAAAAAATGAAGGAAATTCTCTGACATGACAAACTTGAAAAAAGGCATCTTAGAGTTTCATATCTCAGTGATAACATATGAAGTTTGAGCGTTTCTATCATAAGGTAATTATACTAATAAATCATACTGGAAGAATATATATTAAAATAACTGGACTTTGCTGAAGCATGAAATGTCTTGAGAAATAGCAGCCGTAATCAGAATTTTTCCCTACATACGGATATTTTGCGCACAGTTATAATCAAGCAACTACCTCTGGACATCAGTACATTAAAATTAATACAATTAATACATTAGTATCTAAAAAAAGTGTAATTAATATTGCGTTGAAAAAGCACATACACTAAGGTTTCCCACACGTTCAGCAAGTCGATGAATCATTTTTGATATTTCCGGAGATTTCGTAATTAACTTTGCAACTTGCACTACCCGTTACTTATACAGCGCGTCAAAAGACAAACTGAATGGTGGATGTGAAGAGGTAAAACATTTTAATTCTAAACAGGTAAGGAACTGAACAATAAAAAAAACTGGTTTCATTTTTTTGCCAATTACATCACTAAGTGAGATTAAAGCAATAACTTATAATTCACATAAAATGGTTTCCGAGACTGTATATAAAAAGAAACTGTCAAAAAATTCAATACGAATTGTCATTTTAATGAAGAATTCCTTGAATTATAGTTAAATTGAAATCCGACTCCATTTTAACCAGGGAAAAGCATTCATGAACATTACATCTGGTTATCTGTGCACTCAGTTACTTATCTATCTAAACATGCATTTACAATGATAGAAATAGTAGCTAGCTATTGATAAATTACTGCATTATTCACCAAGAGAAACGAAGCTTACAAGTAATTCAGGATGTGCAATTTAGTATTAAAGGAATCATACAAGAAATTACAAGAACCTTTATATTACTTTTGTGGATCGGTATTGATGTGCTGTCAACACTGACTTATAAAACTACTGCCAGAATTCATATATGAACAACTGAAGTAAAGTGAGGGGAAAAAAATTGTTTTGAAATGATATGAAAGGTAATTCCTACAGCAAGTAAAGGGCGGAAACTATAAAAACAACGAACGAAAAGGTCTAACACCGTGGAAGGACAAGGGGAAGCAGTAAATTCAAAGAAAAAATTTTTTCTGAATTTAAAAATTAGTTTCGGTCTCTTCCTTTCCTGATTTTACTCGATTTTTTTTCTCCACTAACTACAATATTCCAAACAAGAGAATTAGGAGACATATAGAAATTAAGTCAAATTTTTATATAAGTCATCAAATCTAGCCATTTCGATATTCAGATGAATTTAGATAAAGTATTTCGAGCAGCATCACTTCACATTTTCAGTACCAATGATTCGTTATAATGAATTTAGGACAAAAACACTGATTTCCTGACAACCTCTATTGGACGGTTATGAAATGTGATTTTTAGTCGGCATAAGCAAGAGATTATACGAGCATGAATACTGCAAGGGTTATTATTATAACACAACACAAAATATTCCACCAAAGATCACCACTCAATTTTTACACCATGTAATTCTATTGAATTAAATGAGGACTAGTTATGATATAAATAATTAAATAAAGTAGGGATGGATTAACATCAGAAATTTATGATCATGACGAATTTGCTTGTTTTATAATATACTCAACAATAAATCAACTTTGCATTTCCGGACACATTCAAATTTTTTACTTTCAGAAAAGCTTCATTCACAATATACACTAAGACTATTGTCCGTCCCGTTCCATTTGTCCAATTAAATCTATTAAGGAGGAAAACATTATCAGAAACTGAATTTCTACACAAACTTATTGCTAGTGATGGAAGCCTTTGTTCATAACCCTACATTCCCATTTCAGCGATATAATGACAGTGTCTATAGAAATATTCAGTTTTTTTCCAAACACATATTTCATAGACGTTTAAATCACTGCACACTACTCGAAAAAAGTTGGATGCGAACTGGAACAGGAAATGACAAAAAGGTTTCGAAGAATAAGAACCAACTACCACTTCATCATTCTGAAATGTGAAATGATATACCTGAAAAGAACAGAAAAAAATGGAAAAACGTTTCTTGAAGGACGACAATTCTCCGCGAAAATATATTCGAAAAGTGCATGAAAAATGAGCAATTTTTGAGGAAATTCATAAAGATTCTAAACTTAAAAAGGCAATGAACGATTTGTGTAACATGCATTAATATTTTTTGACAGTGGATTCAGAAGTTAACTTTAGGTATAAAAATTGTTGGGAATTTCAGTGTAGCACTGTTTTCTGATGCTGCTTAAAATTACAACAGAAATGCTGCGTAACAGAATATCTCGGAAACATGATATTAAATCAAATAACATGATATTAAATCTCCAAGATCCTCGACATTCAACTGTTGGTAAAGCTATCATCGGTAATCTCAGAACAGAATTTTGTATAACAAACTTTTAAATTTTGAAGAAGCTTTGATTTTCTTCCATATTTCGAAAGCATATATCATTTTTAACGAAGGGATGACATCATTTTCAACGAAAGGAGTTCTTCCTAATAAAACAATACAACGAAAAAGAAAAAATGCCACACTGAAATTGACGAAGATTTGAGGAAATCAAGAAATTGATGAATGAATGCTAATCACTCTTAAAATTTCAAGGGATTTTTTTCAGTCAAGAAATGATATACTTGGCCATTAATAGATGGACAGATCAGTTTCTCTACGATTTGTTCAGCAAATGCTTTTAATAGCCATCATTTGCTGCATTTAAAAGACTTTCAGATAATTTCCTTTGTAAATAACACAAACGATAATGGAAAAGCAGTATCATTTTCCAAGGAGGGAAGCGAATGGCATTGAAAACAGAAACGGAAAAAAAAAAAATTGTTGCAGCAGACTCACTGTCTTAAACTTCGAAAATGCAAAGCCAATGCCATTCAACAAACACTGTCTTTTCCAAAAATTTAGCAAACATTTGCTAAGTAAACATAAATATTGAATGCAAAAGAGTAAAATAAACAATAAAGAGATGAAAAAACAGTGGAATTAGCCCAAAAAGTTGTTTTAAAGAACCGCCCAGTTAAAGCAATGTAAAAAAAGGAAAAAAAAAAACTACATATATTCTAAAAATAAAGTACCTCACAGTTCCGTCCTTCTTAAGCTCTCTTCTACGCTGATTCCTTCCTATTCGACCTTCATATTATACTTTATGAGAGAATGTTTTTTAGAAATACTTTGCTAACCGATTAATAAAGCACGATCTTCATTTTTTAGAATATTGTAGAAACACAAGAAATTCTGGACTCTGTGCAAGAAACACATTACATCCCACCGCAGCTACGACTAAACTGACTCCATATTTTCTAAGAGAGTTTTTGAAAATTTTTAAATGAAAAGGTGCTCTATATCAAAAATCAAATGACCAAATATATAATTGATACATATGAAACAACGATGAAAGGCCATGAATGGCACAGTCGAATAACGGAGATTTGTTCAACCTGTTCCATTCTATTTACTGACAATAACAATGGCAGAAATGAATAGGAGTTTCTTACCGCAGAATGCATCTGTTAAGTTTTGATAACATGCAACAAAAAACGAGTAGATGATTAAGTACTTAATAAGCGAGATCAGAAATGTTATACCTTTCTGATTTTCTCAATTTGAAGAGAAAAAAATCAAATTTTTTTGACTGCTCGAAATGAAATCAGCAAAAGACCCACCTTCATAAGAACCACAGGTACTAAAAAATCACTAAAATTTAAAATATGCAAACAATGGGATATTCCTGATTTAGTTTACATATGACATCTATCCATCAGTTACTATTAAGAGAATCTTAAAGTAACCCATTGCTAAAGTCAGGCCTTTACTAAAGCCCTTGTTCGGACTCACAGTGATTTGATCACTACAATTACAAGATAAATATGGGGAAATAATCCTATTAATTATATTTCATTTGTTAATAAGTATCGAAGATAGGTTAATATGAGAACAAGGAGTTTTTAAAAAAAAGGAAATTTAAGCGCTTATTTCAAAAATCTAGAAAAAAGGGGGCAATAATGAACAATAGATCAATACAAAAATTTCCTTACTCAATGTCAAAATAACTAATTGAAAATGATCATTGAAACTAAGGAATTCGAATATTATTATTCAGACAACGCTTTACAGTAGTAAAATGACCCGAAAAAAGTAAATATACGTAAACCAAACTGAAGATGCTTATCACGTGGGTTAAAACTTTTAAAAATCAAGCCAGGAAACTAGAGAAAGGAAATATCACAAAAGTAAAATCAAATAAGATCTATAATGAAAAAAGAGTGAAAGGAGACAGTGGATGAAGAGTTAAAATGAATTTAAAATAAAACTAATGATAAAGCAAAATAAAATGCGAGGTTCTAGTGAAATCATATTGGAGTACTAATGTAAGAGATGAATGTGAAGTACCAAGGATTTACGGAAAAATGAAACGATGAAAACACTACAAACCATTCTATACATGATATGGTAGTCGGCATGTTTTTGCTTCTATTTATCAATAACTGCAAAACGTACAATGGAATAGGTTCCAAATCACTTCCCCATTTTAAAAGAAACAAGAAAACTGCTAAATCAGATATGATTGGATTCTATTAAGCAAGAAGCTGTTCTTTCAAAAACATTATTGGTGACTATTGAGGAGAACTGTTATCTACATTGTATAAAAAATAAACTTTAGGTTGGACATCTGCTAGGAACAAGAGCGTAAAAAATCGGCAGAAAAAAAGAAAACTGATGAATCCCCGAAAAACGTAGCAATTACTGTAAAGCAATATTCAGGATATCACGTCACCAATAATATTGGAGGGATTGATGGAACTGATCTAAGATGGAGAATCATCTCGACCTTCTTCAAATCATGATCAGTAGTTCCAGTCGTAACAGCATCCTCCACGGAGCTTAGAAAACGAATCATAAGGACTAATAAACAACTGGTGGGTCGTCTGAGAATAATGAAAATAATGTGTTTTTTAGAAGAAACAAATAAAATTATAGCAACACAACATCGAGGAGCATGAAAGTCAGTGAGTTCATGCAGATAATTAATACGACCAATTATAACTGACGAGGTAATAATTGAACAAAGAACTACCTCCTTCCCTACCACGATAATATTAAGAGTAGCTGTCTCCGAATCGACGACGAAATTTCTTGCTTTGTGTGACTTCCCTGACAACACTAACATAATGTTCGAAATATGCGACCGAGAACATAAAACCAAACTCTATGTCCTTTCCTTGCGATATTTTCATCTATGATGGACTATGAACATCTCATTAATACTAATGCCAATAATAATAGTGTTATCATTGACCTATTTCGATAATGCGATCTTTCGTTATAACCTTATTTTGATGATCTTAAAATTATCAATTTATGGCAATATATATATATATATATATATATATGTATAACACATTTGCTCAATAAATTTAAGAAAACGGATTGCTGAGCAATTTAAAGATTTGTTGCCAATCAATAATAAAAAATAATAAATACTTTCCATAGAAATTACTCAAAAAATAATAATTTTTCGAGGGAATAGAATAAACAATCTTAATCACTGTTGAAGATAGTGAAACTCACAAAAAAATTTTATTGGTAATGGGAGTTCCAAACAAAAAAAAGAAAATTAAATATATTAAAGGGCAAATATTGCAACAAACAACAACTATAGAAATTTTTCTCTGAAATCTGAGAATAAACATTCTAAAATTCATTACTTCAGACAATAAAACAATAACCAACCTGCAAATTTCTTGCTAGCTTCTGAATCCAGAACCACAAATCCGCAGTCTTCAAGCAGCTCGCACGCTTCCTGTCGATCAGCTGATTCTTTTGGATGCATTTCCTCTGTACTCTGCAAAGAACGAAAAAAGATTCTGAACTTTAAAAGAGTCTCTACAATTTAAAAGAAAATGTATGTCTTGGAAATGACCTACCATATATCTTCCACTACTTCCTTTAGTTCAATTACACCCTTAAACCTACCGCAGTTTGCTGAAATGCGATCATTTTTCAAAAAATTTCAACAATGACTTCATGGACATTGCCTGTAAGAGCATCAAGGTAAGAAAAAAAAAAGCAAAAACTTACAGACCCATATTTCTCAGGATTCCACTGCAACAAGAAGTGATAAATGGGATCAACTTTATGCTTTGGTATAGTAAACCAGAATTCTTGCCTTGCACGATTAGCGATCATATCTTCGGTGCTTGTTGATGGTGGACGTACAGTACCAACCGCTGCGGATCGTTCTCAAAATCAAATATTTTTAATCGAGACTAGGATTGATTTTTTTTTGATTCGACAAGGTGCCATAAAAAACTAAAAGTTGAAGAAAATAGGCAGACCAACACAATAACTAGAAGAGATTCAATGTGATGGTATTTCAACAATTCATAAGATTCCAAAAAAACGAAGACTGAAACAGCTTTTGAATTCCATACTCTGCTTTTGCTTTTCATAATGTTCAAGCAAGTCCCTGAAGTTACCTTTGTCACACTTTTTCTTCCTTTTCAAACGAACAGCCATATAGTACGGTGAGTCGGGCGGAGTGCTTTTTTCGGCTGCTGAAAATTTTTGTGCTGGAGAAAGAAGTTCGTGCACCGGTTTGAACAGGTTCAGCATCTCGTCCATTGATGCAGCGCAAAAGAAGCTGTAAAAAAAGAATAAAAAGAATGCAACATCACAAAATGTTGAGAAATTCAAAGTAAATAAAGCAAAATATGCATCGACACATTAATTTCACTGGACCTACTTTATGAATTAATTAACCCTTTCGCAAAAGCGAA
The DNA here is from genome assembly GCA_013365325.1 of Dipetalonema caudispina. Classification (NCBI taxonomy): domain Eukaryota; kingdom Metazoa; phylum Nematoda; class Chromadorea; order Rhabditida; family Onchocercidae; genus Dipetalonema; species Dipetalonema caudispina. Next base: position 5,670 of record JABVXV010000479.1, on the reverse strand, counting down.
TTCTTCATTCAAAAATTCATTTTCGATATTCGATTTCATCGTCAGATGTTAAATCATGGCCAGTTATTCAAATGATTTAAGCAACTTTAAACAAGTTGGATCATTGTCGTCTTTTCACTAATTTGAACGAAGGGAAAATATAATTTTAGGACAGTACGCGTAAAAAATGAGAGACAATTTAATGTGCAACAAAATTATGTTCATTTTTGATCGCTAGCAAAAAAAAAAATGAAGAGAAAACGAAAATATAGTGCAATGATAAAGTAATAGTACTTATCTGAACAAAGGAAAAATTCATCATAGTCATTCGAAAAGGATATGCGTTTTTCCAACAGCCCCTGATCAAAATGTCAATAGTTTCAATAGTATAATAATTGACGATTCCAAATCTATTAATAAATATAAAACGAGTAATATACTTACTGTTTATTTCTCACAGCTTCCTCTCGCAACTGTTGAGTCTTCTCTTTTAACGACAACAATGCAGCCAAATTTTGCTCTTTTCGTGTCTTTGAAACAGTTTTATCCTGAATTAAGAAAGATACTCAGTCACTGCTATGTCGGAAAACAAAGATGTTCGAATTCAAACTTGACATTAATAGTGTGATATCTATGAACTATGAGAAAAAAAATTGAGCATAAAAAGGTTTTTATAACACCAAGATCGATTTAGCAAGTACGAACAAGCAATCGGTAATGTCCTAATATTGAAAAAAGGGTTCATAAATGAAAACAGTTCACATGTCAGACTTAGTCCATAATATTTTAAAAAATGCTAAGTTAATTAAATTTATGTAGCAATCATGACGTAATTTTCGAGAACGATCATAAAATTCAAGAAGTGTAACAAAATAGCTCAATTTGGATTTAATTTAAATTGAAACTCTCAGATCAAATAATTTAAGGGTTATGATATCAGAACTAAAACAGCACAGCAGTGTTAATAAACTTTCTACATTTCTTATATTTAAAGAGCAGGTAAGTAAAATCTAGGGAGATAAGGCAGTTTAAAATATTAAAACGCGAATATCACTTCAAAATGATGATTCAACTCTAGAAAGAGTGTCAATTTCTTTTTTAGTGATGGTGTCTTCATTTAAATGCCCTGCTAATCATAGATGAAAGAAAAATAAACTTCCGGCTGCGCCGGAACGCATTGTATAGCTTCTAAAATATAAAATGAGGTACAGTTCCATAAACCAAGTCGCTTTGCATCAAAAATAGTCAAGTCCACAGGAAAAATAGCCGTAGAACTAACATGTCGTTCAATTAATAACAGGAACGTTCTAAAAGCGAACATCTTCCACGCATACTCAAATTCACATTGAGTAGCAACAAAGCAAAAGTAAAATATGCTAACTTGAAAAATCGTTGCTTCAGAATTTTGTGATGCAGGGAACAAACCGCTACTCATATTAGCGATACCCTGTGGCACAGCAACTACTGCACCAACAGCCGTTTTTGCATGACTTGCTGCCACTTTAACACTGGTTTGTATGCCAGTTTGTAGTGTACCTGGAAAACATTGTTATAAGTTTACTACGTAAAATTATTTGAGGGATAACATTTAGCTTCAAAAAACAGTAAATATTTGGAAAATAGCGACTTATTTCGAGGTATTTCCACATCTATCCTAAAATACTTCATTTTCCAGATCACGTCCTATTCAAATGAAAGAAATAAGTCCATGCTTTCACAAAATTAATAATAATATCAGAAAAGCAATAGCAGTACTATTTTAAAGTAATATAGCATTCAGAAAAGCATCGAATTGGGAAAGTAACTACTTCAAGAAAGAAGATATTGCTCAACAATGATTTTTCTCAATCACCTTCAACATTAATGCATTAAATTTTCAAAAATCTATCTGCTGCTATACTTATAGAGTGCTTATTTTTATGTTATCTAATTTCTATTTTCGCAACCAAATTTAGTCCCGTTACATTATAGCACCAAAAGTATAGAACAAGCCATAGCTATCTGCTCTAGCGCCTATAAGAGCAGAATTTTCGATTCTAATTTGTAAGAGCAATTTAAAACACGAACAGATTGCTTTTCAAATTATAAAAGCATCTAAAGTTCAACGATTAACCTGCAATCTCATTTCATTAATTTATCAATCCAAATACTTGGTTTTATTTGTACCAATTTTCCTTTTACGCTAAATGTAAGCCAAGAAAAGATGAAAACTACACAAAAAAAAAATCTATCGGTATCAGGAGTACTGCTGTTTTCTGTTAAAAGATAACAAGTGCCAAGGAGTAATATTCCTCTAATATTCAGATAACAAGCTAATATCCTCTAATATTCGTTTGTATAAAAAAAGCACTCTCCGGTCATTATGGTGTTATCGATGAATGTGCAGTACGATAACCTTGTAGACTAGCCTACGATCAATGCTAAATTTCAACGATTCGAAGTAGCATACTACCAATTTGGGCCTCACCTGCAACAGCCTTGCTTTGGGAAACAACACCTTGAGCAACTGATTTTGTACCGCTCATTGCTGACTGTGTCATACGTTCAGCCCCAGAAGTCACCGAACCACGGATTGTGTTTGCATGAATACTAAAGCAAAATTATTTCTTAAAATTTGCATGACAGAATAGAGTCAGACCATCAGACACATTTCAAAGATCGATGAGCAATAAAGAAACATATCTAAAGAAGTTTAACTGTGATAAGCATTTGGATATGCAATACAATGTATTTATGCTTTTCAACATAACAAAAATTGTATAAAAATGTTGACTATTCAAGAAACTACTCTACAAGTGAAAATTATAAAGACAATTGGTTTCATAGATAAAACCTGAACCGACCTTAACGTCCTCCCAAGTTTAGAAAGCGGATTACAGGCTAATCCAATACGCACATTATCCACACTAGTCGAAGGTTGCGAAAAATACTGCTGCTTGTTCTCGCCATTCCTGTCCGAAATTTATATTTACCTTCGAAGATGTTTGATTTTTGTGAATATTCATGAATATGGCTAACTTGAATTGAAAAAATAAAGCTCAGGAGTATCATAAATTACTCACCCAGAGATAAACGTTTTATTCATTTCATCAGCTTTCTGTCCTGAAAGAATGTGTAAAATAGCAATTGGATAAAAAATGAAAGCAAACAAAGTGACACAGCGAGCAGATGAAGAAAGCTTATTTTCAAGTTCGATTCTTTAAAATTAAACCAGAAATTTGGATGAAAATAGTGACATGTGATATGTAAAGTGTTTCGAACCGTTGGATAGATCAGAATAACTGCGCCGAGCAGTTTGAGCCGCTTCATCTAATTTATTTTCTTTCTTGAAAATCAGGAAGGATTTAAAATTGGATCCAACATGTCCAATGTGTACCTGTAATACATCCTCTTAAACTGAAAAGATAGAGCGGTGGACAAAGAAAAAATCCCCACGGATAAAAAAATTTTTATTCCGAATAATTTACAAAAATATACCTCGGGAAGCTTCAAAATAATCATTTCCATCCATTCCATTCTTTCGAAATTAAATAATGCAGTAAATTTATAAAGATAAAAATTTGAAACTAAAATTATGCTATATTATTCTTCTCAAATTATTCACTCATCTAAAAAAATTGTGTGAAATTGACAAACTAAAAAAAAATAAAAAAGGGTAAATGATCTATGAGAAAGAATAAAATGTTTTGTGTGATTTGTTAAATGAATCAGTGTTTGGATGATTAAAATGATAAAAATACAACTTAAAAAGCTCAATCTTTCCTGGTGATTTCAGCACCTATTTATCATTTAGAATCCCAGAAAGCGGAAAATAAAGCCTCGAATAGTTGATATAAACATAAATTATTCTATGAGATTTATACCTCACACAACTAATATAAATATTGAAAAAATATGTGAAACGTTGGTGAATTATAGATATTTCATTAGCCAAAAAATCAAAGAATGAAATTCATAATAGATAAAAAGTTCTTCGACTACAAAAATTCTCCATTAATCTATGACAGTTGTTTGGGAACATATATTTCCGAAGATTGACAAAGCTTCTACGCACTATTCCTAAAAAAAGATAAGACTGGGTGTATTGTACAATGCAACCTACTTTTTGACCTCCTTTTCGCTTTATTTCCAAATCCATGTCATCAAAAAAAACTCGCGGCGATTGAACACCTGAAATTATGCAGAAACTGCCATTATTACCTCTATCACTATCATTATTATCACCATCACAGCAAAAATTTTTGTTCCTTAACCTTCAAGATAATTAGTAATGTTAGGACGATAACCCTTTAGTAAGATCGACATTAGACTTTTTGCCATTTCAGCACGTCATATAATATTTACTAGTAATTTACAAAGATAGTTAAGACAGTACCAACATTCAAGCCAGATAAGCTTACCACCTTCATCAAAACACTAATACGAATCTATCTGAAGCCATTTACTCTAATAATTATTAATCTTCCCATTCATGACCTTACAGGAAGAAGGGTGCCAAACAAATTTCAAATCCTAAGGAAAAAGCCGAAAAGAAAATGTTAGAAACATTAGCTAAAAATTAACAAACCCTTAAATTTAAATGGAAAAAATATTTACAAAAAAAGGTAAGTTAAAAGTTTAACTTGATGCGTTGATAACAAGTGAAAACTACAAAACATTGTTAAATAGAATAAGAAAGAAAGACCTGTATTTTTATAAATGTCACCAGCAAAATTCTTCGATGTTTTGTCCACAATTTCCGTCTGAAAGTTACTTGGATGAAAAAAGATTAAACTTCATCTAATACTTTGCGTATTTTTTGGTTCCACTGCTCAAACTAGTCTTTTTCAGTATTTAGAAAGCTGAGAAATGAATACCTTTAAAGTTGTTTTTACAGCTCAACGAAACATATCTTGCAAGAATAAATTCCCAGGAAGTAATAAGTAATTATAGTTTCAAAAACCTAACTTGATAAAGAAAGGCAACTAACAGTCGTACGAAAAGCAGAACATTCAGGAACTGATGAATTTTGATGAGTGAGATCGTGAACTTCTTTATCACCCTTAGCATCATTTAATACCGTCGTGTTCTTAAACAACGTTACAGACATCACTTCTTCCATCCTATAAAAAATATCTCATGATAAGCAAAGCTCTGCATAACCGTGGAATTTGAAATTGGCTGATAACAATTTCACCAAAAATTTCAAGCCCGAAACTTTCAAGATAAGAAAAATGTAATCAAAGATTTTGACAGTGTGCCATATGCGGCATCGGATCCTTTCTGGTCCTAACCTATTATTGTGTTAAGGCCAAAAGCAAGAACTAGCCTTTTGATAAGAATGGCAGAAAATCCCAAGAGTTACTAATTTCACACAATACACCAGCGCTGGATTATTTACAAAAATAATCTAATTACATGAGACTTGTTTAATTCCTATTAATTTAATAGATATATAATTGATATGATCAGAATTACAAAGTTGTGGAAATAAAACAGTAAATATATGCATAATGTAAACTAACCGGGCCATCATAATGTACAAATCCTGCCCATTTTCAAGAACCAGAGGATGTACAACGTCTGGATCAAACATTAAGGCATTGGGTGTCACCAGTAAAGTGCCTGTCACCGTTCCATTCATCTCAGTCATTTGTTTTACCTTTAAATTGAATATAGTTGAATTATATAAAATTATAAAACGAAATGAAT
>JABVXV010000478.1:0-36292 GCA_013365325.1 Dipetalonema caudispina | reverse complement strand
CGATAAGGGTCAATTTGTGATACATACGCCAGATGATGAAGCAATCAAATGTTGGGCCGGCAATTTGGGTTCGTTTCTATTATATCGTCTAATTTTATTACTTTTCCATTACTCATTTCTTATCGATTTCAAAAAGGATCGGATAACAAATAAGAAATCTTAATCAGTCACTGTACCATAAGTTATAATTAAGTCCACATTTTAAGGCAACAAAGTAGTATTCATCACTGTTGTCATAACTCTTTCATTAACATCAGTGATAGTGATAACATTTTTGATAATTACTCTCACATCTTTATTTTTCAATTTTCTAATTTACCATCTTTCATTTACTCGTATTATTACTTTCATTTCATAGTATCATGCTAAAATTCTTATTTTTCCACAGGTATAAATGCAACTCATGCGATTATTTTTGCTCAACTTTACATCAATCACAAATGTTATGGGTTGCATGCATTTTGTATGCAAATTCGTCATTTCAATAAGATGATACCTTTGGAAGGTATAACAATAGGTGATATGGGAGAAAAAGTAGGTACCTGGAATGGTATCGACAATGGATGGATTAAGTTTAACAAGCATCGTTTTCATTTGGATGCATTACTGAACCGATTAGCAACCGTTCATCCTGATGGAACTTATCAGTCTATTCTTAAGGTAAATAAGTGCCTTCAATTTTTTGTCACAAAATTTCAATTTTATGCCTAACTATAATATCTATTCATTATTGATTTATAAAAAATTTCTCTTCTCTCTTTTTTCTCTGTATCCACTTTTTGTTTGTTTCAGGATACCAAACAGCAACAGCTAGCAAACTTGGCCATTTTATCGGTTGGGCGTGCAGCTGTCGTCGGCAAAGGTGTAGTAGCAACTCGACTTGCTTCTGTTATAGCGACACGTTATTCAGCTATTCGGAAGCAATTTCGAGCTACTACTAATCATGCAGGTTACTATCCATCGAAGGATACTACTCCTTTATAATTTTGAAGATTTGATGAAAGAAAAGAAGTTGAAATTAAAATAAAAATTTCAGTATCAATTAAATACTCTCACAGTAATGTATCATATCGTTTCCTCTCTCATTATAAAATTACTTGTTCATTTTTGCTCACATTTAAACACACATTTTCATTGGATCGTGGAATAGAACTTCAGATTTGGCCCAATTCTTGGAATCCCAATTGTTTGAATACTTCTTCAAAATAAGAATTCAAAAGTCAATGGATAATACCATCATCCTTCAACCGTTATCCTAGACTTCTCAAAGGATATATTTATATTATTTTCCAGAAGAACGATCAATTATCGAATATCCCATGCAACAGCATCGATTCTTCCCGCATATTGCAGCATCGGTGGCTTTGACCATTTTCTATCGGAAATTTATTTCCATTTGTTATAAGCACTTCATACGTTGCGCAGAAGACGGAAAACTTCCAAATGAGGTGATTTAAAATTTGCCCCTCTTGCTCATTTTAACTAACATTGCTATCCAATGGAAGAATTTTTGAAATTTAACCCAAACTTTTTCAAAAATTTTGTGTTATTTAGCAGTTCCTTCATACTGAGAACCAGCGATAAATATCACATTATTGTTATTTCTTATTATTTATTATTATTATTATTATTATCGTTATTATTAATATTATCATTAATGTTATTATATTATTCTTATTGTTATTACTATTATTATTGCCATTACCACTTGGTTTATTATTGCGGCTGTTGATATAGTTATTAGGTGAGTTATCCTTGATTGGGGACATCAGGAGAATATAGTTGACAAGTATATTTTAATAATGAAAGGAAAAAAAATTGTTGAAATTTATAGTTAAAGTTTGAAATTTAGTTTGTAAATTAAAGTTTATAGTTGTTGCTCTCACGAGAAATACACATTCTTAGCTGCGCAGCAAAGGTATTATCAACAGAAGAAGGTGTCAATGCTTTAGATAATGCTCGTCTTGCTTGTGGTGCACATGGGTTTGTTGTTATTTCATTTTGTTTCAAAAATTTTAATTGAAAAAAAAGTAACTCAATCATTAGACGCTGTAATTCTATGTGATAACTTTTACCAATTGCATACATTTTTCTGATCAATATGATCTTACAAAGCAATCGAAAGTTGCAACAACATTTACAACAACATTTAGCTATTGCATTTTGGAAGGCTTTACAAAAGTGCTTACTATTTCGATATAGAGACATCAAATAATTTCGAAATCTTTAAAAATTTCCGATGCTTCGATGGAGAGCAAATTACCATTTCATAAAAAATCTAATTTAGAATCTTAAATGATTCCTTACGTTCTTTTTTTTTTTTTTTTTTGAATGTATTTTTAAACGAAGAAACATTAATGTTTATTTTTTCAGATTTCTGAAAAGTTCAAGACTTAACGATCTTCGAAATGCTTTCGATCCATCACGAACTTTTGAAGGTGACAACAATATTTTAATACAACAAGTAACCTATGCGTTGCTTTCTTTATCAGAAGAAAGTTCACAGAACTGGAATGATTCACCTCTTGGAAGTTTGGTATTTTTAGCTGCTAAGCCGAAAAAATTCTCAGTCTGGAAAGATGATCCATTGGAAGGTTCCTTTATACTATTTCTTATAAAGGAAAGAAAATTCCAATATTAATACAAAATTCTTTCAATTTCGATTAAGCATACAGAAGATAATATCACAACAAAATATTATTAGTATCTTTTTCTGATTTTGTAATAAATGATATGATTTGATTTACTATATCTCACTAAAGCTTCGATCCGCATTTAAAGTATTTTTCTATCCAGACCGATTCTATAGTAAATACTTTGGACATTAGTTAATTTATTTCATTATTTTTTAGTAAGAAATCGCTAACTTTCTTAAATCTTCAATTCGCTTTAACTCAACATCGATTAACACTATTTAGTATTTCAGCATAACATTAAGATAGTATACGTCACAATAATGACGTGTTATACGTCGTCATTTATCTTCGAAAGTATCAACACTATCTTTATGTTTTCCGCTAATTTACTTCTAATACAATCATAACTTATAGATATCACAGATGCTTACGTCTGGCTGTTGCATTTCCTTATTTCAACGATCAAAGAAGATATCAAAGATAAAGTTAGCCAAGGATTTAATGAACGGCAGGCACGATTGGAAACACAAAGTGAACAGTACAGAATGATTACGTATGCTTACTGCGAATTAGCTATACTGAACTATTTTCGGGAATCCTTACAAATGGCTCCGGAATTTATCCAAGAAGTTTTACGACGACTTGCTGTTGTATATGCTTACAATTCTATTGATAAACATATCGCGATACTTTATATTGGTTAGTAGTAATAAACAGTTAGTTATTATAATCATTATAAGTAAACTATTTGATGATTGGAATTTCAGACGAAGTTATAAGATGATAATAGTAAATTTTCAGGTGGTTACTGTATCGATAAAAAATGGGGCAGTATTGTGAAGAAACGTCTTCGTGAATCAGAAGCTATGATACTTCCTGATGTTGTCGCGGTATGCGATGCGCTCGCTCCGCCAGATTTCATTTTGCATTCAGTATTAGGTTCTAGCGATGGACAAATTTACCAACGTCTTATTCAATATTTTATGCAATTTCCCGTCAAAACATCACGTGATAACGATAATAATTAGAAAATTAAACTAATATATTTTGTGAAATGAAAGAATTATACAAACTGATATAATTTATGATCCGTCTAATAACAAACTAATTTTCCCTGCCCTTTCAGAAGTTCACTGTAAACCTTGAAAAATCTTCACAAATTTGACTGATATGTTTCGTTATCACTTAAATTTTACGTAAGTACAATTGCGTGCAATGTAGCTGCATGGAAGGACAGATGCAAACAGCATGTCACGTTATTCCCTCAATACCACAATTCAATTATGCAAAATAATGTTGCCGTAACGAAGCATGGATGATATTTAACAGTAAATCATTTTTTCGAGATTCATGTCCGTTTCTTCTTCCAAATCGCAATATTTAGCAATGTATGGCCAGCCTTGTCTTAAAGTAAGCAATTGTCGACGACAGCGCAACTCTGTCGGTGATCTGCAACCCAACAAAACTACACTGAATTGAGAGATTAATCGATTTCTACTTCATTGTGCATTAACTTTATTACATGAAAATTCAGCAATTTCAATGATAGAATGTTGGAATATTTTTTTGAGATCAATCAATTGCAAAAATCTTTGACAACAGATTTGTTGCATGTGCGTTCTTTGTAACAAATATCTGTAAATTATGGATGTAAAACTTACGCATACCAACTGCTCCTAACGGAACATCGTGGACATTTTATGTGCAAAGCAGTTGAAAGAATAGTTTGATTTGCGTAAGTTTTCGCGAGCATTTCATTCGATACTTGTGGTGCCTTGAAAATTAAAATTTAAATTTGAACAAATTTTTAAGATTTCAATCTCGTCAATAACTCATTATGTTTTGGTTAATCTCTAATTATTCCCATATCACACATAAAGAAATCAATGAGCAAAGACAAGGATATGAAAAATTTTATAGTGATCAAAGAGAAACTTATGTTTCAATGCAAATTTACTTTTTTGAATATAATTCCAGATAAAAATCAATTTTGATTCTCTCTACAATAACCTTTGACACTTTTCTGAATCCTCTGATATTTTAAAATTTGTTTAAACAGATTATTCAATAGAAGGACCAAATAAGTAACATTTCAAATGGATAAAACATTCATTTCTTCACAAATGACAAACTAACTCGAATTTCTGTTTCAGATGTAATGTATTCATAAGGCATTGGTGCACCAAATAAGCCACCGCAACTTGTTGGTGGTATGCGTTCATTATCGTATATTTTCGATTCATCACCTTTTATTAACATGCTATGGCATGGTATCTAAATAAATTCCAATTAATTAGCAAGACACACTTCATCAAATTTGAATTGAATTGAAGCTGTCTAATTTGGGTTTGAAGTTCAAGTTACTTTCAATAATTTATTAGATCAAATTTATGCTTCATTAATGTTTTGTAGGATTTTCGGGGCTCTTACTTCAAAGTTTTTATTAATAAAAATTAAACAGTCAAGAAAACGAACGACATTTCTTGAAAAGTGAAATTGAAATGATAAAAATCATCCATCAAAGTGAAATGAACTGATTTGATCGTAGGAATAAAATAAAGTACCATATGTATCTTATGGATACATTTCGTTGAATTTGTTAATGTTTTTTGAAGTGCCCATATTTTTGCACCTTTACCGTAATGACTGTTACATAAATCCTGCAGTAAATTACCGTATAATAACATAATAAGTTGCATATTCTTAAATTCTTAAATTATTTTTAAATTTTTAAATTCTTAAATTTTTATTTATTCATTTCCATTTCTAAATACACTGATTTTGATTATCATTGAATCATTATCATCGCTTATTTCTATTTATAAAACTGTATTAGAATTCTACCGTATTCTTCCGTTAGATGATATGGTATCCTTCAGCATGCAATTAACTATTAAAAATATAAGGAAAATTACCATCAGCAATTATTTGATTTTTTCTTAATTTTGGATCTGTTATGAAATTGGACAAAAGTGATTCTTATAATTTAATCATTTAATTAGTTAAACAAACTGATATATTAATTACATAGTTCATTTGTTCCGCTTTTTCCCAAATGGGTTCATATGCGCATCTGTAGAAGTTCATTTTATGTTGTTCACGTTTTTTCAAATCATTCTCACTCTTCGTTATTTTCATTCCTTCCTGCAATCATTTTAAACAACATCATACATTATTGTTTAAGAAGTAATAATCGATTAGAGATAACCCCTTAATTGATTGAATCAACAGGTTTACATCGAGATATCGGGTTGAAGAATGTCCTCAAATTTGTAACAAATTAATTTATTTACTTCGAATATCAAATTCATAATCTGCGAGAACTTAAATAAACCTATTTGTAGTTACAAAAACGATAGCGTTTTTAACTTCATTTGAATTGTACATCTTAAATTTCCTTCCTGAATTTCTGATTTTGAGTAAGTTGATCACTTACCGATTACATTTACTATGCAAATCATTACAGCTTTGTGAAAGTTTTCTATTCCAAACTTCAAGTTCTATGTTGGACAGCAAATTTTTTTAACAAATGTGGAATCTATCAATGATCTCAACTATTACTTGATAAGAAGAAAAAATAATAATAATATGGCTAAAAAATCATTACTAATAAAATAAGCATCGAATAATTTAAATAGGGAATAAAATTTGAAAAAAAAAAAGGGAAGAAAAAAAGTATTGTTGCATTGGTTAGTAAATATAAAATTGCGGATAATATTTTAATCACTTATCATATTTTAAGATTTCAACTATTCCTAATTTCATAATGATTTTTTTCCTAAACTTCCATGTACGATGAATAATTTACCACCGCAAAAAGTCATTTGATGAATTAAATTCCCATGTGAACTTATAAGCATTATAATTAATTAATGAAATGATTCACGAAAAGATGATATGTGAAAAGAATTTATTCAATTAGATAATAAATATAAATATGACAAACTATATGTGGCACAAATTTTCTATGCAAAGTTAATTGCATAGTATGAACTTAATGAACTTAAATTAATATAAAATAACTGTGAGAAGCTCAAAATAAAAAAGAAAATTTTTACATATAATTTAGGTAATTTGCTAAATATTTTATACACTTTTTCATATACCTATTACAATTCTCAACTAGATAGAATCCTTGATCAATACTGCCTAATTGTATTAAATGTATATTAGTTAGAATTTCAAATATATATATAAAAAAAAAAAAAAACGAACCATCTCATTTTGAATAAACCAGAAGAACAGCAGTAATATTAAAATAAGAATGATAAGAAGCAGAAATTCGAATAAAAATAGAACATAGCATTGTTTGCGACGTAGAATGTAACGTAGGAAACGTTCTTGTCGACCACGTCGAGAAAACATTGATTTGTTTTTCTGAAAAAATATATCTTTAATAATGCATAATTTACGGTATTATCACATCTCAAGATATTCTTTTACTTCGAATGGTTCAAAAGTTTCAAAAATTTTCAGAAAAGATTTAAATGTGAATTCTTCATAACAACCTAAAAACGAAATGTTAAAATTTTATTTTATCAAGAAGAAATATGGTAAAATATAACTAATAAAATAGCAAAAGAATGAAACCATAAAATATAATTAATAAATTTAGAAAATTTGATCATTGCACTATTACTGTTTGCATTAATCAACAATCGGAATATGGATCTATATCCTTAACCAATAGATCAGAAAATTTAGAATTAAAAAAAAAAAAAAAAAAAAAAATTACGGAGACAGCCATGTTTCGACCAGACTTTTCTTAGCTGACAACAAACAATACATGGAATGAAATTAGCCAAGTGATAAGTGCTCAGGCGAACTACCAAAAATTTGTTCAAAACTTTTTTTTTTTATTTTTATATTTGAAATAAAAAAAAGTGAAATTTGCGAAACGAAAACATTAGTATATCATTTACTCAACAGATCGGTTGGTTGAGTGATCTAATCGGATCGTTCAGTTCCAATTCCTTTGTATTTGCTAAATATATTAGTGTGTTCTGCTTTTCCTACCATTTCTAATGAATTTCGCTGTCTTTTTTTTTTGATTAAATGCAATAAAAATTTATTAGCCGCGATCGAAAGAATCCCAATGAAATGTTCGTATACTATGATCAGAGATAATTTAATTCAACATTAATAAACCAATGAATAAGAAGAGAAATTGATAAAGGAGAGAATTACGAATCGAATTTATAGTCTTTCATGAAGAATTCTTCTGAGGAAACAAAAAAAATCAAATATTTTACAATATTATATGAGAGGAATTAATTAGTGGAAAATCATTATTGCATACAAAATATATAGATGGAAGGTTAAAGTTCACTTGGGATTTTTTTTATGATTATGATTTATTAGAGTATGATTATTTTGTCATTATCATTGCTGAGATAATAAGCGTAGGATTCGTTAAAGAATTGATACAATAAACTTCATGGATACTTGTCAAAGAAATAGATTTATGCAAAAAAGATCCCAAATCATGCAAATAACCAGTAAATGTTGAACGTGTTACGTGTATCCATATATATTGCACCCCATTATTATCACCGAAATTCCTACGTTTCCATTATTTTCATCAACTACCTTTTTCTCCTTTGAACTCTGAAGATCTCAGATCAGATTATTCGTTCGATGTTGCACCAATCAATTTCAAAATTCAACTTTTTTTTTTTCCTGTAAAATCTATTATCTATAAGAATATCTTTAAAATAGAATAATTACAAGTGTAATATGTAAATGAGACCAAAATCATCTTTTCTTTGATCAATAATTCAAAGCTTAAATTCGAATTTATTAATAATGTTAGAATTGATTAAACTGTTGACGTTTTGAAACTACTAATTCTGTTTTCAAAGAATTTATATCATTTGCAAGTTTGATTTTATTGGATTATTAGAAATGACACTCTTTTTCTTTAACCTATAACTTACTACTACTTTTAAGTTATTAGCATCAAATCCGTACAAACTGCTTGAGTTTTCTCTAGGCATTTATAATGGACGATGAGAAATCGACTAATGATGTTACAATTCATTAAACAAAATAATTTAAGCTATGATTGATAAAATTACTTCGTTTGATCAAATGAATGATAAACATTTGTTGAACAATGAAATCGAACCATTCTCGAACTTCGAGAAGCATTTCTCTTATTTAGATTTTTGATTAGTTCTTTGGTAAGTTTTAATTATCAATTCTATTTCAGATAAAAACAATAAGTGATTTCTTTTGAATGCATTGATTAGTTTGTTTAATTAGAAATAAATTAAAGATTTGAAACGACAATTTACTTCATTGTAGGTGGTGAAATATCATAATTGAATATCGCTATAATTGTATCATATTGAATGTTAGCATAGTTATTCATCATTCAATTTTAACATAACAGAATATTTATCTCATGTTGAGATGCATTGATAAATTTAATGTTTTTGAAGGAAATAGATTAAAAATTTCAAGAAAACTATCGCTGCAAGTTTGCCTCAAGCAAAAATATCCTATTTCAGTTGTTCTATTTGCATTTTTTTTAATTTTAAAATTCCGAATGCTATGCCTTCAAAGACGCTTCATCAAAGATTTTTTGCGTTTATTCATTCTAGAGACAAATTCTGATTTGATCCACATATAATGAAATGGCTATGTGAATTATTTGAACTACAATGATGTGATTTATTCGGAATAAGCATGGACATATCAATAAGGACAATCCGGAAACAGTATAGATAGATGATAGCATTGTCAGCAAGAATATGTACTGATTTCTCGAAAAAGATTGACGTTATCAGTAGCTGAATTGTTTCATTGAATTTACATGAATTCTATTCAATCAACTGATAACGAATATGCATAAATTCATCATCAATGTTAAACTAGAAATTTCAGTTAGCAATTCGAAATCATATTCATATTTTAGTCAAGTATTACTTATTGAAACCATGAAATGAAATAAATTAATAATTTTGATAATAATGAACACTCAGTGTTTATTTATTTATTTATTTATTTACTTTTTTTTTTTTTTTGCAATATTTAAAAATTTCATTTAACACTGCAATTCAAAATAAATTTTCTTTCTATCCTTCCATTACCACAAACAAAACAAAAATATTCTTACCTTTCTCATTTATTCGTTTCACATTTCCGAATAGGTAAGTTGTTTTAACAAAAAGAATCACTGTTATCTATGATAACTTATTTTTAATCTTATTAAATGAAGGTAGAATTTGAAAGTATCGCCGCAGACATACCTTCGTTACATTACAAAGAAGCTTTTTAATACCTTTGACTAAATAAAATTTGAGTATTATTGAGAGTGCATTTTATAATAGTACAATTGATAATCAGTTCTAATCTTTGTCCTAATAACAGTAATTTTCTTTTTTTCTTCATTTAAATTATGAAATTTGAATCCAAAATTTCGACAAATATGAAGCTAATATCACAAATATAAATGGATATTTTGCTATGAATTAAAGAATTCATAGTTTAGATGAATAAATTTGAACACTATTTACATCCTTCCATTTTTCTTTAACGTTCAATGACAATGATAGGGAAACAGTTTATTAATTAGAAATTGATAAATTGTTCGGCTTAATCCAGGATGAAAGAGTTAAATTGAAAATGTCCATATGGACTCATATTTCAATTTTATGATATTTTATGGATAAGCAATTTTTTTTTTTTTTTTTTTATCAAAAAAATAGGATGTAACACATAGAATGTCAGGCATGTGAGCGGTATCGGAAGTGTTGAAATTGTTACAAATCATTTCAGCAACATTAATGTCCTTATGTTACCATATTGATACACTTTTTTTTTTTTTTACAAAACAGAATGTACAACTGCTGGCATAGCACAAACATTATGAAGTAAGCGGAAAATATCTCCGAGATTTTGCATGATAATTTTTTTTCTAAACACACTCAATCTTCTCATCTATCTGATCTATTTATTTAAATTTACATCATTTAGTTGATCCTAATTTACCTTATTTATTTGATCTTACATTCATTTAGTCCATCAATTCAATTCATTTTGTCATTTGATATTATTTCAATTTCCTAGTAATAATCACTGATCAATAAACCTTAATTTTGAAAAAAAAAATTACTGAAATCAGATGCTCTATTGATTACTTTAACTTAGGTCAAATGAATATTTGATTTATTATAGTGAAAGATAAAAACATTATACTTAAAATCATAACTATTTGAAATATAAAGCAAAATCACTTCATAGTTCAATTGTTGCAGATCCTTCTTTAAATGTGCTAAGATATTCGGATATAGATGTTGATAATCGATCTATAAATCTGTTTACTTGCAAAGCAGCATATTTTGTTTATTTCTGATACTCAAAAAATTATTCGTGAAAGATGATTTTAACGATGACGTTATTTCATTCTTCTGGAATATGTTAGTTTTAACATCAACAAATGAACCTATTGTGAAAAAGTCATAATACAAATCATTCTTACTATAGTATCATCAATCTCATCTAATTCATATTTCTCGAATTGAATTCTTAATTTAAATTCGTTTTAACTTTACAATTCAACTTTTTTTTTTTTTTGCTAAAAATAATAATTCGATGCATAAATCATAGAGTATGAATTACGACTATCATCAAAAAACCATTTTCAGGTTAGAAAGTATAGCGTATTTTCCATTGATAATTTTATTATTCATTATCTAATTCAATTTTTGACGCTAATTCTTAATATAGTGAGCAGCAAATTACTGCTTAATATATACCAATTTAATGCGAAAAAAAAAAAAAAAAAAAAAAACTTCATGAGTAAAACAGATTTACGTCCTCAAATTTAATAGAGGAATTTTTTTTTCAGCACTGTTGAATGGTTACTGTAAACATACCTTTCTTCTACCATATTTTTCGTAATATCGAAGACGTTTTGGACCAGTATTAACGTTACGATAACAATTAATGTAACGTTATTTTAGTATATTTCATAATATTACTGTACATCAACGGTACTATTGTTTGCGGTATAATTGTCTGAGATAAATAGCAATAAAGTATGAAGAAATAAATGACAGGAACCAATAATCAATCAGTCATTTGAGCCATCAAGCCGAAATGTCCAACAATGACAAATGCGACTATTTCCCTCTTTTATCACGATTCTTAGCATGCAACAGATATGCCACGGTCTTGTCAACGGAAGCAAAAAAAAAAACCTCGATTATGGGAAAGAGCGGGGGAGCGGGGCGTATGATGGATATAAGTGTTTTGCTTATTATTGTTCATATAATTCTGCTAAGGAGTGAGTTCAATTAAGAGATATTGTCAGATGTTGACGTTGAAATACAGGTGGAAATGATGGTATAAAAATGAAGAAATGCTTAAAATGTTCATAAATGATAATGATGTTAATGATTGAAATTACAAGGAATATCACATATTCAAGTTTTACTTGAATACATTTATTTTACTAATGACTATTTCAGGTTGATTGAAGCTGAGGACTGTTATTCATAGTAATGGGTAAAATGGCACTACAAGTGATAAAATGTCGTCCACCATGGATGCTTATAATGGCTAGTAGTGCTGATCAGGGACCATCCTTCATGCAAACACGTCTTCTTCAACGTTCACATAGTTCTGTTGCACCAAGAAAGAACTCTGTCAGTACTTTTATATTTTATCCTTTATCTTCTGTTCGTTCGCATCTTTCCATGTAGATTTTACTTTTCATATGCTCATTATTAATGTTGAATTACATTGTTTGTAAACAGCTCTAAACATTTAAACTTCTTTCAATCCTTATGCTGAGGGCATATTATTTTAACCCTTTTCATTTTTTCCCAATATTTCAGTTGAGGGGTTGCGATGGAAAATCTGAGGCGCGGCAATCGAAATCAAATCTCGTTGGAAGCCAGAAAGTAGGCCCGGAACTAGTACAAAGTGAGAGGAAGTACGCTCCTATTATTTTGAGACAAACAAAATATTCACCGACAGAGACGAAGTTCGCAACTAGAATGGCACCTTTGACTGCTACGGCACGAAAAGCCAAGTTACGAAGTTTTATCGATATCGTACCACCTGCTCCGATAGCTATTCCGAATTTGCCAAGAAATGAAGCGGTATTTTTGGATTCTATATTAGAAAGCTTATTTACTTTAGTTCTAAATTCCTTTACCTTATTCAATTCCCTCTAACATCTGCAAAAGAGTGGGCTAATCGATTGATTTGACAAATCAGAATATTTTCTCGTAACCTGATGGTGTAGAAGTGATTTTTCAGAAGTTTAATTATATTGCTTCAAGGTACCATTCACAATAAAAATTCCAGGATGTTATTGTCGATCTGAACAAGGATGACATTTCACGGGTTTTGGAGAATTTTGCCAGGAAACCTTTGGTTCGAGAATTATCTGAGCAGAATAACGTAAATAGGAAAATGTTCCATGCAGCGTATAAGTATGTTTGCTATCGACCTCGCCTGTGGAAAAGTCAATAATAGATTTTACTAGGAACTTTTAATATGTTTTCCATTTTCATTTTATTAAAAAAGAATTGACTTATTTGATTTAGTTATTCACGAAACTTTTTTTAGAAGTTTTCGGAACTACTGCTTGCATGCATCACCGTTAGATCCTTGTATTGCCATTATAATCAGTGATATTATAAACAAAGGTAAATACTTTCTTCGGTTCTCTCATCCACCACATGCTAATATTTAATTAAGAGGAATGCATTTTATAGTGTTACTAAGTCAGCGGTTTGTTTTGCATCTCAGATTCAATTTTTGGTTAATCCGAAAATTAGGAGTTTGAAAATTTTTGTTCTACTGATAGTGATAGAAAAAATGGTTATGTTTAAGCAGTTATCTTCAGCACGTGATGTCGACAGCATATATCCATATTTCATTGAACATGCCAAAAGAGTGTTTCCACATTTGGAGTGCGAAAAGGAATTGAAGACTCTGAGCGATCTAACTAAACCATATAATTGGTATCCAAAAGCTAGGGAGCTGTTGAGGAAGATACATTTTCATGCAGGTCTTGTTTTTTAATGAAAAACATTTTATACTACTATCAGTGAGATATTTTAATCACTCTTCTGGTTAAATAAATAACGGAAGTCTAGAGGGAATGATTTTACGGTATCTTTGTGTATGACTACACGAATGATCAGATATAATAATTGAAATGAACTATAAAATATGTGATTGATATGGAAATTATTTTCATAAAATCTACCCTTTATAGGACCAACTAACAGTGGCAAAACGTATGAAGCATTACAACGGTTCTATCAAGCCAAAACAGGTTTTTATTGCTGCCCATTAAGATTACTTGCCAACGAGGTGTGTCAAAAAACTAATGAACAAGGTCTGTTATCATTATGAATTCTCTTATGATTCTTTCTGCATTTTTCATATTTAAATTTGAAAATCAAAAATCCGATCTTTTAAGGCATTAAATGTGATATGGTTACGGGTGAAGAACGGCGATACGCAGTTGATGCTGACAGCCCCTCGTCCCATGTTGCGATGACTGTTGAAATGGTGCCTGTTGATGTGAATGTGGAGGTAGCCGTGATTGATGAAATTCAGATGTTACGTGATCAGAGCCGCGGTTGGGCTTGGACAAGAGCTCTGCTTGGTATTGCTGCAGAAGAGGTTCCCTCATTAACATTCTGATATGTTCCTTCCGGAAATGTCTCCAAAGCTGTATCTCATCTTTTAATATTTTTTTTTTCTTTTTTTTTTTTTCATTTGTTTTACCGTACTCTGAATATATAAATCAACATTATTCATTGGCTTGTATGGACTTCCACATTTCTGGTATGAAAGTGATTGATTTTGCTTTTAGAGTTCAAAATTTTTCTAGTTCTTAGCAATGGAAAGTTTACGGGAAGAGATTCAAGTTAAAGGAGTTATTTTATTTTTTAGGTTCATCTTTGTGGTGAAGAAGCAGCAGTTGATATTGTACGCAGTTTACTGGATCCCATTGGAGAACACGTAGAAGTACACCGTTATGAAAGGAAAACTCCGCTTACTGTGAATAAAGAAGCTTTGAAAAAGCTTAATAATGTTCAGGTTGTTATATATTTTATGATTTGTGCTGAAGCGAAGTTTTAATTGCATAATTAAATTTAAAATTTAGTTTTAATGTCATTAGGTCTTTCTCATCTTTTTTTGCGACATATTGTTTCAGGATGGTGATTGCTTAGTATGCTTTTCGGTTTCTAAGTTATTTTCCGTAGTTAAAAGTCTAATGAAATTGGGCGTACAACCGACTGTGATATATGGGGCATTGCCACCATGGACAAAATTGAACCAAGCGAAAACTTTCAATGAAATGAATCGGAAAATTAACGTAATGGTTGCAACCGACGCTGTTGGAATGGGTATTAATTTAAATATTCGCAGGTTTGTTGATTTCATGCGTAGCAACGTCTTTTTGATAACATTTGGATTTATTTATTATTTATTTCTTGATTCTTCCCATAATGACACTCACAATCTTTTAATCTCTCCAGCTACGTCTTTTTTCATCACTGTTTTGAAGTATTTCAATTTTGCACCACAAGTTCAACTTAAAACGTCAAATTGGTCATCGTTTCTGTATGTTGATGCGTGAGTATAAAAGAGCTATGAATGAAATATTTAGAATCATATTCGTACAATTTCCATTTGGTGAACACCAAGCAAACTATCACGTAATGCAAGTCGCTGGACGTGCTGGTCGCTTTCAATCTGCCTATCAAAAAGGCTGGGTCAGTATGTTGCTATAATAGTTTTGGTCTAATTTAAAATTCGCTTCTTGAGATTCAACAAACACATATTTAAGGTAACGACTTTACGACCAGCAGATATGCCATTGTTGGTGACATTTATGAATGAACCCATCAAACCCATTGAAACTGCCGGTATTGCACCAACTTCTGAACAGGTACCGTGTTTGACATTTATAACATCTGCAAGAATTTATACAATTTATTTCATTGCAGTTGGAAACCTTCTCATATCATCTTCCTCACGCTTCATTTCTCAGTATTATTGATATGTTTATATCGATCAGCTCTCTAAGCAAAAAGTTTCATCTGTGTGACATTGAACAGTTCCGAAAACTGGCTGAACTAATAGATGACATTCCATTGAGTATAAAGGTAATTAATTTTTGTGTATTTTTTGTATATATTTGTAGAATTTAAAATCATGTACTTCCTAAACATTTCTATTTCTCCCATGAATAAAAGTAAGAGGTGAAAGGGGAGGAAAATTGAGATCTAAGTAGTCATTTATTGAGTGATTTCAGGTTAAATATGCTTTCTGCACTGCTCCAGTAGATATGGAAGTAGATAATGGTGTTGCCCGAACATGTTTCGTGCGTATAGCTCGGCGGTAAGTTTAAATTTTTACCAGATCTTGATTGAAATTCTTATTTTGCATAAAAATATAAGAATTATCGAGGAGGACGGTTTGCCGATTTATTTATTTCGTATTTGGCCGTAAAAATGTGACTGTTTTCAGATTCGCTGAAGGTCAAGCAATTAACTATAATTGGTTTTGTGAAGTAATCCAATGGCCGTTACCTAAACCAGCCAGCGTTACAATGCTTTTGGATATGTGTAAACTATATAATTTAATCGACCTTTATCTTTGGCTCAGTTATAAATTCGCGGTGGGTGTCTTAGCTGTTCATTAATTTTCCTAACTGGAACTGTGAAAATTTCATGAGAATTCAGGTTTTTGAAATTACTTCCAGTATAAATAAAGTTGCATGTTTGATTGAAATCCAGAAGTACTTTATGTAGAATGATTGAATCTGAGTAACGCAGTTTCTCGAAATGACGATAAATGGGGCATCTAGCAGAGGTAAATTAACTTGGGAAACGAGATCCCATATATATGGATTAATTATCCAAAGAGTACACTTCTTCCATCGAAAAGCATAAGCTTTTGATATTTGTATTTTTTTTAAAAATTTTTTTACTCTTTGAAGTCATTGGAAAACATCGAATGTTTTAGGATATGTTTCCGGATCGAGAAAGAATACGCCTTCTGGGAAAGCTGATTGAGAGCTATATAAATGAAGCTTTGCTAGCAATGTCTGATATCACGTCATCTCAACCGGATGACGTAAGTAAAGTTATCATACTTGGTACCTTACTTCATATACCCCAGAGAAATTATGCGTTTTTCAATTGCGAGTAATTTAGAGCATACGAATAACATTACTTGTGCTTCTTATTTCATAATAGTGATTCACGTACTTTCAGGAAGAAGATGGATATCTGGATGAAATGAGTGATCAAGGTAATTTAACACCGCTGGTTTTTACTAATTGTAAACAGTTACTTCTTATGCTATTCTCTTTGTATGGTGTTTGTGCTGATCTGATTATTACAGTTGGTATCGTTTAGCTTTAAAAGTATGATATGGAATGCATTACATACACTGTATGGCAGATTTTGCGGTAGTGCAAAATCTGATAAATTACTGACAAAAAAAAATATGATATATATAAATTAAATTAATTATCTATTCCAACTAATTTTGTTTGCAGGAGGAGTGGAATCAGTCTCAGAACGGTTGTTACGGAAAGGATTGGTAGACGAAAGCGAGTTGTCATTGCTAAGGGAAGAAATTAGACGTGAAGAAATTAAGAAATTAGAGAGTCATCATGTCAGTGATGAGCACAATCAATAAACAACTTTGATGGGTTCAAGAGGATTAATTAACTTTAAATTGTTTTATTAAGGTTATTGTAAAGAATACATTATATCGGCTAATTATATCGACTGATATGTTTGTCATACTGCTAGTTCCTTACCTTATTGGCGTAAAATAATACCATAGTCGGTATCACATTGCTCATCATTTCATAGGTTGATTAGGAAATATTGTTGAAAATCAATTTTTAGCTGAATTATTGCAGTTGTTCTGGCTTGGCGTTGTTGCATTGTGAGTAATACGTGTATTTTTATGTGTGGATCTGTTTACGGTCCGTGGTCGAATTTCTCATTTCGATAAACTATCTCTTGTCTTAAGCACTACTTGTCTGTACTGTTGAATTCATCTTTTTTTTTTTTAATATTTTTAATTTGAAATTTTCTTTGGAGGTTGTAGTCACTTTTTGTTTCTGTAATTTAAATTCTAAACTTCGTTTTCTCAATGATATCGTTGATGAATAAAATATCAAATATTACATCGAATTCATCAGGTGCAGCGAACTTTTTCAGCTCATTATCGTATCATATACAACTATTTTGTTATTTAAGTAACTTTTCGTTTTTATAGTTATTTAATATCGTCCAATGTAAGAAAATTAAATTGTAAAAACTAGAAGGGATATAATAAAGCACAACTGCCTTATTTGCTGTTAGAAAACGGTATGAATTGAGAGTTCAAGAAATGAATAAATTTTTATAAAATAAGTATATCAATAATATGTTGGAAGAATATGTATTTCTCAGTTAACATACATACATGTATAGATATTGTGGTACTATTTCAAAACTGTTTAAAAGTGTAATTCCATTTTGTTCGTCATAAATTCATACCTCACCAGTTTCTTTTCTTTTTTTTTGAAAGATTCGCTAAAGACAAACGATGAATGATATTAATATCTTACGAAATCTGATCGTATTGTGAAGAATTTTACAAAAGCAATTAATGAATTATTGGGAATGAATTGATGTCAAAAGAGATACCATTGATCGTTTAATAAGATCACCAGAAGTTGGAAACGGATTAAGATCAGGAGAGAATTAATTTGTCGAATTACCAGATTATCTTTAGTAGAAGATGAAATATTATGGTAGCGAAAATTAATTACAAATAATAATGGAAAATGACGAAAAATGGACCTAAGATATTTTGATTGATTAATATTATTTGAAATATCTCGATATTATACTGTTTGAAATGAGATAAATTTTATTCATAAATCTTATTGTTCGAAATTTGCACAACAAATCTATCGATATCTGTTATTAGCTTATCAACAATGCTATATATTATCACTTCCATAGTATTACAATGGACTATAGAAGATACAGACTCTATTGATGTTACGAAATTATCCGACAATGTTGAAATTAGTTGGGATAGGAACTTATGTAGCTCTATGAGTTGTGGGCCGTGTTATACTTTGATAAGTTTTAATTTAAATTTTACCGGTAATATGACAGATTTGATCTGTGCTAGGTCTGAGGATTAAGTTGGAATGATAGGTTGTGCATACCATTCATATTTAGAATGAAAGAAAGATGAACAAGAGATATACTGTTCACTATCACGAGGATGATCGATAGTATTGTCAAATGTATTGGATACCTCTTTGTGGTGTTAATGAATGCGCAATTAAGTTGTGATTTCTTCAGATATGAGATTTTGATAAGAGAAAAATTTGTCACTCATGATATGTAATGTAATAAAACTATTTTTTAGTGATGGAATCGGTAGAGCTTGTATTGGAATCGGTTGGAAATGATTATCCAGGTTTAGTACGAGAAGCTCTTACTGGTTCGTTTCCTCTTTAATACTTCATATTTTGATTTAACATATTACATTTTTTAGGATATGTAATGTATAGAGTATAACATTTCATACTTTTATTTATGGTTATATGAATTGATAATGTTATTAGCATGTGTCCCTTTTTATTTTTTTATTAACAAGTAATGATATGATGATGATGATGATGTGCTATTTAGCGAAGGATCCGAGTAGCTCATGTTCAGGCTCTCTATCCAGTTGTGGTTATGCTTGGTTAATAGTTGGTCAAAGTCTATATGTATGGAAGTATGACGCAGAGGTATTATCACTTTTGGAATCATTATATTTGAATATGTGTGTTATATGTATATGGCAGTCAATTTTGGTAGTTAGGTGTTTGGGTTCTTTTTTTTTTTTTCAGGAGGATTATGCAGGTGCACCAGCAGTGCTTAATTTGCCACCATCTGGACTTCCCTACAATGCACAAACTGTTTGTGTATACAAAAGACAAGGTTTCTTTTCATCTTAGCTCAAATATTGTTTAAAATATGGGTACTAGGTTTTGATAAAAACAGTCGATTAATTTATGCTTCCAGGTTTTTCGACGTCAGGTGTAATTGCCGTAACACCAGAAGGTATTGTCCGGCATTGGTCTATGCCAGATCGTCAGTTCAGTGACAGTTCAGTAGATTTGGATCGAGAGGTAGCGTTATCATTAACAAGGATAAATTTGCAATCATCAGGTTTTGTCATTCATCTCTTTGGAAGTCTTTTTTTAGGTGAAAATTGTCAGATTTTTGTATTAATTGTTGATTCACGTCAACTTTGGATTAATTCGCCTTTTTTGGTATTTACAACGCCTAAAACTAATTATTTCTATAAACACTTCACTTCCATGAAGAAGTGAGCGATGACGGGGATGGAAACTTATTATGGGTGAAATAAAATAAACTGCCTTGCACCTCTTAACAAACTGTTATTTGTGTGACTCATTATAAATTTAATGGTTGCAGTGAAGGCGACAACTGCTCAGTGAAGAGTGATGTAGTTCGAATTTCCATCTCTCATTCTCTTTTTTTAACTCAGTACACTAGGACCACCATTAAGATTTCCATGCTCAAATACCTATAAATTGGGATCGGTTTAGACTGTAGATTCCATGTAAATCAATCAGATCAAACTAATTATCTAGTTGAAGTTAGCTTGAAGGATTTTCTTTTCTAATTTCTTCTCCTTTAATATAATTTTTAGAAGGAATACATTTTCTTCTGGCAACAACAACATGCTCATTATTTTTATTGAGTGTCAATGCGAGTATTACCCCCACACCAGGAAAAAGGCAGCGATTGTCTTCTGAAATTACAATAAAAATAATTCATACAAACGCAAGAATTGGAATTGGTGGTAAATTGGCTTCTGCAATATTTGGTGAAGGAAGGCAATCGGGATCAAAGTATGTTTTCTTACATTTTCATCTTTCGAAACACAGTTGCAACAACACCTTTAAATTTAAAATCTCCAATTGATCATACTTTTTGGTTATCGAATATGTATTACGACTCAGAAGCACAAGTGCACCTTACATTTTGCAGTGTATTATATCCTGAAAACTACTTGCGTGCATGTATACAAATTATAGAAAAGTTTAGGTTGGTTAAAACTCTGGTATATGAACAGTCAAGCGGTGATTTGGTGGGTTCACATTCCAATGCTTCAACTAGTTCAAATCCTATTGCTATCAAAAATATGCATATACTTGCGGTGACCGAGCATCATATTCACTCTTATTCGATGAGAGATTCTGCGAAAATTTGGAGCTGTGAATTGGCAAATATGGCTGAAGAGCACTTTGCTTCAGCTCTGTGGGTATGTGTGATTTAAAGTTGCTTATGTTTGTACTGCTTGTGAAGAGTTATGGTAACGCATTTTTAGAATATATATGACGTTAAAGAACATAGCGATTGGCATGAGGATTTTAAAATATGGCTATTGGATGCGGTGAACATCAGGAATGGTGCATTGATCTTGTTCGCATGTAGCAATAAAGCTGTCTCTACACAGATACACTTTGCTTTTGGTTAGTGTTAATCAACAAGTATTAAATTCAAATTCAGTGGTGAAGCAAGAGCCCTGGAATTGTGCTCTAACATGCAACTGAGAAACACTTATTACAAGTTTAAATGATTCTTTCTAATCTTGCAAGAGATGTCTACCTTTACAACAGTAAAGAAGATTAAACTTCCTAATAAAAAACCACAAAAATTTCAATAAGACTTTCAGGTTATATATCGGAATATGATGGTGCACATCCTCCTGTAGCGTTAGAATGGTTTTGTGTTTTGAAGGCTCTCTCAAACGAGTATAAGGTAAATCAACAAATTTTTTAAATTTATTTCTAAAGGATAGCAATTTTTCTCTAAGAAGCATAATTTAAGTGATGATTTGGTTCAAAAGTGAACTGATCAGAACATGGTTGCATTGTTAGGATGGAAATCTTAAACTGAAGTATGCTTTGAGAATCAAAATTAGTTCCTTTTCCCATTTCTTGTCCGCGTTGCAATATGTTGGGATTCCAAGCAGCTTTGTTAATATTCTTGGATTATTTTAAAGATATTCAAATTTCTTGCTTTAGAGAGATTTGTTTTTATGTTAGCATTAGTAAGCTTATTAAAAAATTACAGTCAAGCGAAAAAAATGCTTTGGCAAATATTGCAAATATTGCACTGAGATTACCAACTGACTCAGAGCAAGTATTGCACGACAAGGTGGAAGATGTTTTTGTAGTTACCCAAAAAGCTATTTATTCTTTCCGTCTACCGGATCGATTGATCAAAAAAACTCCATTCAAGTTGGTATTATGTGCTATGTACAACAGTACCTTCATTAGCTCTGGTAAATTACATTTTTTTACTTCGTCTTCAGTGTATTTTTTCTATTCTTATTATTGAAGCATTTTCATATAATAGCTCTTTTTTATTGCTTCTTAAAGTATTTTATTCAATTCCTGTGATAGAGTACATCTCTATCATTATCCATTGTTTCACCATCCCACCTCTCTTTGCAGATGCACCTGGTACTCGTTCCATATGTCTTTACGCACATTCTATATATATATATATATATATATATATATATATATATATATGCAATGACAGCATGAGCTAGGCAGAACACAGTAATCAAAATATATTAAAAAAACAAAAAGCAATACTTTATTGAGAGATTCAGCATTAACATGTATGAAACTTTTGATAACATAAGTTCTATTGAAGCATTACAGGTCGTGATGCTCGATATTGTTATGTTTTCTTGGAAGAAAGTGGTTTGCAACGAGTGAGATTACTTCCTAGGTAACTTCGTGTTTTGAAAAGAATTGATTATAATCTGTTGCATAGATTATTTACTATTGCAAATGATAAATTGCAGAGGATTTGATGCAAATTTGGCGCAAACTATAGCACAAATGAGTAAGATGGAAGTTCATTCGGTTAATCCATCGAGCATCACAACTGATCGTCGCGTATTTGCCCTGGCATTTTACCTCTTTTCAAAAGCTGACTTGGTACGTTGATTTGGTTTCTGAATTAATTAGAATAAATTAATTTTATCACTTTATCCATCTCTTGGTAAATTTCTGATAATGGTACATTTGCTTAGTTTGGCTGGCATGTGAGAAGTGGAAGCAGAGTGACTGAAGAGTCCGTGCATAACAACTCAGTACTGCTCGAGAACATCTGATTCAAATAATAAGAAGTCTTAGTTGAACTGCTACATTGGTTCTGTACTATGAAGTAAACATTTTTATAGTATGAAGCTAATAGTATGGTGCAAGAACTTTTGGAAAATCGGCATTTTGGGATTGCACAAATATGTGTAGAATATGCAATTGACTTAGCTGACGATATTCCGAATGATGAGCGTTGGAATGCTGTTGGTCGTTCATCCCACTGCAAGTTTCATTTCATTTACTTCTTTGTTATCTGCTTTGTATCAAAATTTTTAGATGGGAGCTAGCTGTAACTGTATTCATTTTTCAGCAGGAGCTGTGATAGACCAAATAACCTCTAAAAGTTCATTTTTATTGGAAGTGCACTTGGAAGAACAGAAGAAGAGAGTGTTGGCAATGTTCATTCTTTTCATCAAAAATGTTGGCCTCGACGTTAAAGTAGCTTCTTTCCTGCAATTTTTTATCCAATACAATAAGTTAAAAAACTCTAGTTTTAATAACTTCTTGCTGGGCCTCACTTTAAAATACATGTGATATTGTATATTGTTTCAGTTGAATCGAACTGTTATAACTAATCTTTCTCAGTCGCGTAGCGCACGTTCTCAAATTGTTGAATTAATTGAGAAGATTGATATTGCGATTGCACTGTACAAATGGAGTAAGGTATTGTATTTGGCGTTTTCTGGAAATTTCAGATTTGAAAAAATCATGCAATAAATTTATCCAGAATTTACAAAAGCAATCATAAGTTTTATTTTGAATTTTTGGATTTGTTTTTTAGCAAAATCGCTCAGCCGTTTTCGATGCAGCCCTGAAAAGAATATTATCGAAGCGGAAAGAAAGCATCGGTGGGGAACAAGATTTGCTCACTCTATATGATTACTTCTTCCGAGAAGTAAGCTTTTTTTATTTTAAGCTTTTCATAACCAAGTTTTGTATGGTTCTGAACTTCTAAATTCTCTTCATTAAAAGCAACAGGATGAGTTCTTTTAATGCAAAAGCTTTATCATATCGAAATATGTTAACTAAAGAATCGCTAATAACATTTATGTTTGTTCCATTTCAGGTTTCTCGGATTGAGGAGCTCTTCAATGGACTTTTCGAAGAAGAAGAAGAAATTATAGAGAATGATAATGAATCACTGGATTATAAGCTGGAATGTATTGAATATGTTGGTACTGTTTTGATTATTGGAAAGGAAACGATTGATGAATGTCGCAGTGATGCCGTTCTTGATATAGAAAATGATTTACGATGGACGCAGGAAAAACATATATTGAAGCCGTTCATAAAACATGTTGGTGCTTTAACGATTTCATTTACTTAAATTTGTTAAAATGTTACTCAGCTATTCGTTTCAGTTGAGCATACTATTCAACTATATCGACCAAGCTGGTCGTGATTGCCCGAAATACGCAACATTGTTGAAACAAGGTGTACTTATTGCTGCCTTCATAATGAATGAACAAGCATTCGATGATCGGCAAAATTCACCAATTGTGGCCAAATTTTTGGAAATTTCTGAACATGCAATTGCTTTGGAATTAGCCAAACGTTATCAGGTTTGTTGTTTTTTAAACATGTCTTTAAAAAATTATATGCAACATTCATATGACTGGAACAAAAGGTTGGAAAAGAACATATAGCATTCGAAAGAATTCGAAACTTCTAAATCAAAATTAAATTAGTAAATAGAATTGCAGCGTCGATGATCTTTATTAGTTTCTGAATTTGAGTATTTTTTAAACTAGTTTTTATTCTAATTTTGATTTAGAAGTTTTGAGTTTTGTCGAAGCTTCCATTTCAATAATGAAAAAAATTATTTTTTTTATGAAATAATTGTACTTTTTGTCGTAATTCGTTTTGTAAAGTTTTTTTCATTAGGATTACAAAACTGTAATACGATTGGCATGTGCTTTACCAGATTTGGAAAGGAAAGCTGAAATCCAAAAATACAAGGAGTTCTTCAGTTCTGGCGAATTTTGCAATATGTTATACGAATATTATCTGGAAAATGGTAATTTTTTTTCTTCCAAAGAAATGATTCAATACCACCAGTACAAGGAATGTTTAGTATTGTTTTTTTAGGGTATGTGAGAGATCTGCTGGAAATGAAAGAGCCGGATGCAGATCTTTTCTTCGCAACACAAACTAATGTTGGATGGATGCGTGATCTTGAAAATGGCGATTTTGCTAAGGTTTCGTTGTGGTTTATAAGTTTCAAAATTAAGATTTCCGTCTTTATGCTCTTTATTATAAAAGCACCTTGGGTGGTATTTAGCTCTATTCGATAACCAGTCGTGATTTATTCTTCCTGAATCAATTACCCTTTGAATTTTTTTAACTTGAAGCATCAACTTTTGTTACTTCTTTGATAGTTTATTAGTGGTGAATTATTGTCAATAATTTCCTTGCAATTACAAAAAACAAGCTTGATTCTTACCAGAACTGATGTCTGTTGCCTGTTCTCCTTGTAAACGGAATCCGCAGCGCGTAGTAAACCAGATAAAAGTATGTCATTTTTATATAGCTTTTATTCCAGGCATGTCACACTCTTAAAGCGCTCTCACGGAAATCAAACGATGATGTTATACTGAAAAGAGTTAGTTTCGAACTTATAAAGATCTACAGTGTTCAGAAATTCCCAAAAATATTTGTTCCTTTAAAGATACTGGGTTGTTATAGATGAGATGCCTGCTTAATTCCTTATCCATTTCCAGCTTAAATCTTATTAAATCGATATAAGCAAGCAGAACTCATAAAAATTCTGGAGGATTCCAAATGAAGTCACCGATCAAATGAATAGTTGCATTTCAGCGTTTGCTTTCCTTTGCAAAGCTTTCTGCTCTTTGCGAGGATGAAGTGGATAACAATTTCTTGGAAGGCGTTAAATGCGATCTCAATTTGATCAAACTTCAACAGAAAATTGATCCTAATTTAGAAATGGTAAATAACGAAACAATTTGAAAAAAAATTATCCTTCAACGAAACAAACAGAGCATTCAGTTAAGAATCTTCATTGAAAAAAAAAAAAAAAATGCAATGTCCAATTTAGTAAATCGGCAGATCGCTTACTGTTATTTTAAATAACACTGAGTTTTTTCAGAAATTTGATTCATCCGATCCGACTCCAAAAATACGGTCATGTACAGCAGAAGAGATTATAAGAGCACATTTGAATAATGCGTCATGTGATGTTAATCGTTGTTTTGAGTAAATTCTTTACTTAATTTAATAGATTAATAGAGTTTTACAGTATTTCACTTTTCGATTACAAAAGACAAAAGCACTCTGTAGTAATGCCTCAATTTTGATCATAATTGTCTAGCAGCTGCTGGCTTACAGTGATGTAAAAAGTGTTGCACTTCATTACATATTTTGAGAATATATTTATCCTAGGTGATTTGTTGTTTTGAAAGATACCGATAACATTTTACAAAAAGCCCCCTCATTAAATAAACTTATCAAAATGCCTTCATTATGTATGTCTTGATAAGATTTTTTCGTTTAAAATGAGTAATTGCGACATTTTAATATAGCTCACTGCTCACATTATCAACACTGATGGACGAAGAGCCATCATATCGAACGGGTGAGCTGGTACGTTCTTTACAAACCAAAATATGGATAGCTGCTATAAGGGCGAACAGCGACTACTGGAAAAAAGTAACACGTGATGATGATCCAAGATATCCAACTGTTTACAACGAATTGTTGGACAGGATTACTACCTGTGGTACTTTCTGATAATGATTATTATTTGTGGAAAATGTCCTCCCGTATTTGATTTACATCTTTTTCAATGCTTTAAAATTACTTTTTAATTATATTTATTTTATTTCAGTTGAATTATCAAGCGATCGGAAACTAGAATTGATACCTGATACTAAGGAACTGGCTGAATGCTTGACAGAATTTACTCACAACGAATTATTCGGTGTTTTACTTCGGACCAGTGAAGAAGCTGCTAGAAGAAGTATCTCAGGTAGGGAAGGCACAAAAGTCACCTAATGAGGCAATTCCAGATTGATGCGTTGTTTTTGTTGTTTGTGTATTTTGTTTCTTTTTATGAGTATCCAGAATTTTTAAAAATCAAAAGATTATTTGAAAAGAGGCGGTGAATTGAATATGTAGATTGGAGGGCGCAGTAACCAAATCATATTCGGAGTCTATGACCAAAAGTGAGCGGAATTTCAGATAGAATTGTATATATTGCCCGATTTTTCGATGTTTTTCTTTTTTCGAGGATTTCGTATTTTTCTTCATCCTCTTGAAGTTACTAGCTAACAATTTCCCAAACTTTTCGAGATTCGTTCCAAGCAGCTTATTTTAGAAGAATAATCAGTTACATTGTTATGAGATTTAGTAGTGATGATAACTTTCACTTTAATGAGTTGAAATTCTTAATTTATAAGCTCAAGTTTTGTGTTTTTCTTCTTGGTTTAAAAAATATAGTTTATTTCGTTGTAACACGTGAATGCAGTTTTAATGAATCGATCGGATTTAGAGTAGTAGTTTCCCTACATGTTGTATCTTCCTGTCGTAATCTCATGTTGTTTTTTAATAAAATGTAAGAGATGCAATAAAAGCTAATGCGTAAATATTAGGAAGTATTACTTAAGTGACCCACAGCATATTTGGGAATGAACCTATCAGTTCCTGTTCAGAATTCTCAAGCATTAAGTGCTCTTTGCAAATCCTTTATTAAAAATAACTGGTATGCAGATCAAAAATCACCAATTATATATAAAATAATGTTACAGAATGGGATGAAGGTATTGTTCAGGAATAAGAATATTCCAAAGTTAATTATTTCGACCAGAGGCGATAAACTGATGGTAGTGTATAAATCCATGATTTAGATTCTTCATCATGGCCGAAATCGGGTAAATGGTGATATAATCCATAAACCGATCTCTTCATCTGTAATGTGAAATCAGTCAAATTATTAGTAAAAAAAAAATACTGTAATTGAAATCTATCTGAAATATAAGGCACTAAACACACTTTAACATTTGAACAAAATTTGTTTCAACTAAGAATGTTTCAACCGATTGCGCCGTATTCTTCGGTAAATTTCCCCATATTGATATGATCGGTGAAGCAACTATTAGATTCAACAGAAGTGAAATTAATCCTGCAATGATTAACTAATGTTTGAATCCTTCATTTCATTTAATTTCAAATCATTTGTTTATAATCTTATTGTTAGGCTTAATCAATATTTGAATAGTGAAATTTAAAATTGATTATATCATTGGATTGAATGTGATAGCTTATTCATCCTTCTTCCTTCGTTCGTTGTTATGTTTGATGGACAATTGCGCCAAAATGGAAAACATACTCTATAAAATAAGTGGATAGTACTTGCAAACATAATTTAATGTTATAGTATTTATGCAAGATTAAATTAGTATTATGAAATTTCACATTTTTAAGTGAACAATTACGGGATATTTAGAAAAAAACCAGAAGAAGAAAATAAAATAAAATGAACCGATCTAATAAGATCATCATACATCGTACATCTATCATCAATTATGAAACAAAAATCTTGATTAATTATAAAATGATCTCACTGTTTGTTAATATGTAAATTTCAGAAATTATTTACAATAGTACCGTATCAAATTTCATACTACAAAAGCATCGAATAATTCAAAAGTTAAGTTATCCTGAATCAGAAATATGATTTTCTTTAGCAAAATATTGGAGATTAAGCTTACAATATGAAAGATGAAATTTGTTCGAATCAAAAATACGTTTACCGGATTAAACAATATATATATCCGGTATGCTAATAGTAACTCTTCTTTGCTTTGGAGGGAATTTACATATATATATATATATATCCGATATATTTGTTTAATCCCTGTACCGTTCTTAATAGTGCAATAACCTTTCTTCTTCCAACCTTTGTCTAGTGAATGTATCAGAGGGTTCAATCAATCTTAATTATTTTCACTGCTAATAACTGAAAGGGGAATTGAACGCAAGCAGTAAATGGTTTCTAAATTATAGATGATTGAAAAATGAAATAGAAATCAGGAAATGATTAAATTGAATAATGATAAATTAATGATATAGCATACCTATGGAAAATATGTACTTCATGTTTATTGGACCAAGAAGAATTGAGAACTGGTTAATAGTAATGCTAATATATTCATAGAATACTAAATGGCTATCCTATCAAGATTTATTTTTCCGGGATAAGCTATCAGGCTCCACCTTTCTTTAGCTTTTTTCCGGTTGTGTTATTTCCTTAGACCAATGAATAGTATGAATTTTCACTCATCTCTTTTCTGTTCATTCAATTTGTCTAAACTTACTACTTCATAAATTGTTGAATATGAAATGTAACCAATAAAATCAAGCAAAAAAAAAGTAATATTCATTTAAAACATGAAAAAAAAAAATGACACATCTAGGAAGAAAAGTTTTATCTTGATAAGTTCCGATAAATTTTAATAAAAATATAATGACATTATCATGTAACATTTTCATTTTTGATCATCATTTTTTTCAAAATAAACTTTTATTTATTCATAGAGATGATTTCTAGTAATTTGATTTCTCCATCGCAAGATACTCGTTATTTTGTAAAAAAAAAGAAAATGAATTATTAATTTATTTCCTAGAGAAGGAAAATACATTTTAAAAAAAATATGATTTTATTTATATATTCATTTAAGTATTATTGATCGATCTTTACCTATCATCATTAATGTA
Source organism: Dipetalonema caudispina (assembly GCA_013365325.1). NCBI lineage: Eukaryota > Metazoa > Nematoda > Chromadorea > Rhabditida > Onchocercidae > Dipetalonema > Dipetalonema caudispina. The sequence continues at coordinate 6,718 of JABVXV010000478.1, read as the reverse complement.
ACAACACAAACTAAAAATGATATACCTAATATCGGAAATTATTTTTCCACTACCGAGAAAAACATGTAATCTGTGACATGTGGTAATTTGTCACATGTGGTAATTTGGTATTTTCATAGTGAAATTAAAGGATTCGTAAAATTTAATTTATCCTATAATCAATCGAAAAATTTCATAATACAAATCAACTTTTCACATATCCTTTCTTTAATTATGATGCTGAAATAAAATCAATTATGTTCATTTAGGAATTTAATCATCCTTTCTTCAATCCTTTCTCAAATAAAAATTAACATATTTTCTTTTTTCATTTCAAAAGCTAAAATAATTAAACTAGAAAAAAAAGATAACTTTAGAAAAGATATTCTTAGTTAGTCTATTTGACAGAAGATTAAATTATATATTTTATGATAATAATTATATTTAATAGAGTATATTTTCTTTTTAAATTATCATTTCATTGTACAATTTCCCTAATGTTTTCCCAAAATAACAAATCCAAAATTTTTTCAATACATCATTAGCAATTAATTAATTAGCAAAAGTGGATGGTAGAAAGTTTTGGCCAAATAACTTCAGCATATAGTTTCAATTATTTCGAAAATTAATTACGAAGATTAAATTTCTTTGAAGCTACCATTATTACTTCAACCATATCGGTTATGTTTATTATTGAAGTGATCATTAGCGAGCATATATTGTTGGATTTTACCAATTAATATGGATGATCTTTCATCATTCATTTCAGCTGCACATTTGTAAAAGGTTAAATTCTGAATTTTACCTTCTTATTTCTTGAAAAATTTTATTACCAATTCCATTACTAGTATAATTAATTCATTTATTCTTTTGGAATATATGCATTTCTTATTACATTCATGCCATATGTATCAATCTCATCGATGATTTTTTTCTAACATTTATTATAGTTATACATTTATACTGACAATATATTATTACTTAAAGTAATAACTAATGGTATTTGATAGACGATAGATTAAGATTAAAGAAAAAAAAAAAAGTGAAATAAATTAATGAATCCAACATAGCATTACAATCTTCAATCCCTTTTATTTTAAGAGAGAGAGAGAGAGAGAAAAAAAAAAAAAAAAAACGGAAACATAATAAAGCTTTTATCTTGAAAGTATGAGATTATCAGTTTATTTATGTTTACAAGAAATTAAAAGTGAATTAATAATGCGTAAATAATTTAAATCAATGAAACATTACTATCTAAATGCACATTTAAATGGATTTGAAATTTTATATTATTTAATGAAAAAATGATTATTTTTAGAAATATACATGAAAAAAAAATTATAATTTTTAAATTATAAATTTCTTCTCTTGTATTGTCTGAAAAAGTTTCACTTCTCAATTCCTTTATATTTTGAACTCAAACAGAATTGTATTTTACAGTGGAAAACAATGATGCTTTCTTTCAAATTTTAAATTTGATTAAAAAAGAAAGGATAAACAAATATTGAAAAGTATATCATTAAATTAGAAAGGTTGTAAATTGTTAACAAATATTATGTTAATTTCTTCCTTTTTGCTCCAACAAACTTTATGATAAAAGTTTTAGTTATCTTTTGCTTAACTTAAAATGATATCAAAATTTAGTAAAACAATAGAATAATTGAATTTTTCCATTTCTTAGTGCTATATTTTTAGATATACTGTAAAAGTTGTAAATTAAATTCCCGTAGAGCAATCAGAAGTTGTTGTGTGGTGGGACGATCTCGAGAATCGAGCTGCCAACAGCAATACATAAGTCCATACCTGCAAGTTTTAGTCTATAGATTAACATTACGAGCGAATTTAATCTTAAATTTCAATTTTTTTTTTTCGAAAATAGATCAACTAATCATTCATTCTTAACATTTGATCATTTCAATTGCTATGATATATGTATTTGTATGGATAACTATAGAAAAAATAATCATAATTTGATGAAAATTTCAAATTGTTTAAATTTCAAATTTGGATACAATTTGGAATTTAATTTTGCTTAAAATGATGCATTTAAGACGTTTAAGGATAATTTATTTGTCGAAAATATTGATTAATGCAGTATGAAAGGACTATACGAATGACAAAGGTAATGAAGTATAAATTTATTTTTACGGATGATTTCTCTTGCAAAACATATTATTCGATTATCATTTAAGACCCAATAATTTATAAAAAATTGATATATATGTATGTAAATTTCTTAAATTCTTTTTAAAAAATATAAAAATGTTATGATCAGAAACAATCTATGCTGCGATATTCATTGTATAAATAATTTAAATCTGACAGTTTAATATGTTTTTTAAAATAATGTAATAAACTAAACATTCAAAAAAAAAATAATCGATAGAAAAAGAAATAAAAATTGATAGAAGTTAAATAAGTTAATATTCAGTAACTCATCATGTTTAGTATTTATTAATGGAATATTATTAATGAGGTCAAGGATAATTTTAAAATATTGCTAAACAATTGACACTTTTTTCCATTTTTTACTGTATCGAAAAATTTGAAATTATTGAAATATGCTTACTTTGAAAAGATGACGAGAAAAAAAGAGATGAAAATCTTTTTTTTTTTTAATTTTTTTTTTTTTTTAAACAAAAAAACTTACAGCTCATCTGGACAACTATACGGTTGAGATAATCGTTTGCCCTGCTCCAGAACTGTAGCCAATTCATCGGGATCAATTTCCGAATATGGTTGCTGTCCACAAGTTAGTAATTCCCACAGTGTTACACCAAACGACCACTAAAATCACAAAAAAAAAAAAAAAAAAAGATTTCAAACTTTTTTTTTTGCTGTTTTTCATTCTCTTTATATAATTTGGAAAGCAAAATTTCACATAAACTTTTCAAAATATATTCCATTATTTGTCTCATTGATTTAATTCTTTAATTATTGTATTTATTCGATTACCGTTTCAATTTAAATTATCTCTGATAAATAAAAAGAGCAAAAGTTTGAGTGTTATTCACTAAAATGGATGATATGATACATTGAGAAATGTAGAACTAACCACATCTGTAGAACTATTAAACGAATTATGAATTAATGATTCATGTGCCATCCATTTCATCGGTCTATTCTCATTATCACCCAAACAGTGATAATCATCAGGGAAAAAATCTTTACTTAATGCAGAATCACAAATTTGTACAAATAGATCATCATGATCACGAACTTTTGATACTAAGCAATTCCTGAAAAATCAATCATCTATTAAATTGAATGTTAATTAAGGCAAAAAATTAGTTATTCGTTTTTCCATTTCTTAAATGAAATGCTCTGTTTGCTCTTGCAAAGAATTTCACACAATTGAATTACTGATTTATTTTTCAAATAAATTACACACTTACCAAAATTAAATTTTCAATTTTAACACTATGATATTATAGCTATCTTCATCTAATTTTACTATAAATTGATCAGATATGTTAAAAAAAAAAACCTTAAGATATATTACTTAAATCAATAATGAAAACTTCATTAGATAAGTAATCGTATGATAATTCAAGAGTATAATATTACATTTTATAATTCAATTCATATTTGAAGTGCAATAAACTCAAATCTAAGTAATTGGATAAATATTTAGGTCATGTAAAATGATCGTTTATAATAAAAGCCTTTTTAATTTTGTTGACAGAAGAAACAAATTAAAGAAAAGGAAAAAAAAGTAAATGGATCATTTGCACCTTGTTGCAATATCTTTATGAATAATGCCGAAATTATGCAAATGTATCATAGCATTTAGTATTTGCAAGGCCATCGAAACGACCTCATGCGCACGAAGCGTTTGTATTCCATTACCATCTGAAAAATGTGATACAATATACTAATTTCAAAATTTCAAACAAAAAATGATAAAGACAAATGGCTAGATTGAAAGTAGAGAATAGTTGATCATTATGGAATTAATCAATTGGAAATGAACAAATTTAATTATTTTTAAAGGGAATTCGAAAAGATCAAATTATCGACCATTATTAAAGTATGAAATTTTACTTGAATTTTTAAACTGAGCATTTGTTTGGCCATTTCGACAAGTAATGAGAAACTTTTTCAAATTCCCGAAGCCAGCATGTGAATAACATATAAGTGGAAAATCGACTCTCTGTCCCAGTTCATTTAAATGGTCGTATGCTGTTATTGCAGTTACCTGAAAATTTTCCATTCTAAAAACCTCCACGATTATGAAGTCATTTGTATTCCGGCAAATAAAAGAAAAAAAAAATTCACAAACAGGTTTTATTGCACTAACATCTTTCCAGTTATATTGTTAATAATAATAGTAATAACAATAATAAATAATAATAATAATAATAATAATAATAATAATAATAATAATAATAATAATAATAATAATAATAATAATAATAATAATAATAATAATAATAATAATAATAATAATAATAATGATAATAATAATAATAATAGTAATAATAATGATAATAATTATACTAATAATAATAATAATAAATATATACATATGCATATGGCCTTGTATTGGTTGATCCTTTTATAATTGCTTTCTTGTTATTTTGATTCATTATGATTATGATAATCTTCCCAAATACTTCCACCAGTTACTTCAAATGTCATCACTATTATCATTATTATAATAATATATATGATGGCATAATCCTATAATAATGGTAGAACTTTTTGTCTATCTTCAGATGTTTCATCTTTTAATGTCAGTCTCCTTTCATTCATGAATCAGATCATGAAGACATATGTATTTCATTAATTAAAATCCAAAGATTGTGCTAGCTGAATCTTCTTGATAGATTTGAAAGGTGATCGACGTGATGATATTTGTATATTACAAAATCGTGATCTCGACTAACTATAGCAGATTTCTAGTTAAAAACGGAAATTTTTCAACTTTTAGGGCATAAAAGTTTTAAGTGATACAAAACCTGAAACGATCTCTTATATTCCTCAAGTGATATCATTTAAAAAGCAAAAAATAATATTTATACAAAAAAAGTATAAATAAGTATATTTCGCGAATAGAAGAAGAAAACGAAAGAAGAAAAGAACGAAAGGTATGTTTGGGTAGAAGTTCAATTTTGGAAATAGAAATTAAATCAAATTTGAAACCCTTGAAGGATATTCGATCTTAAGAATTACTCGACAAATCAGTGAAAATTTACCGAGTTCTTCATCACATTCATTTTAACCATATGAACTGTTTCAACAATTTTTAACAACAGAAAAAAAAATCACTAATAATTTGTATATCTTGTTTGCTTTCCATAATTATGATAATTAACAACAATAATAATGATAAAGTTATTTCAAAAGAAATCCACAAAATTGGAAAATGAATGTATACGAGGATATGACAAAAAAAAAGCTAAAAAAGATTTTGAAAAAAGGAAAGTAGTTTTTGAAAATCTCTAATTTTTTTCAATTTTCTAATTTTTCTCCCCTTTTTTTTCTTTTTTTCTTCCCTTTTTTTTCTTCTGCCATCATTTCTGACCCAATAAATATGCATTAATGTACAATTGAGATTCAAGAATGAGATGAAATATTCATCACAAAAATATCTTATAGATAATTTTTACCGAAATATTATTATTATTATTATTTCCTACAACCATTATTACAATAATAGCAATAGTAATATTAATAATATTAACAATGTAACATTCTCTCTTCTTTCTTTTTCCACCCCTTTTTCTGAATTTATTTAAAAAGTCATAACGATAAATTTTCAAATTTATATTAATTAAGGAATCGAAAAATCCGTTTTTTAAAACCATTTTTTGTAAGCATGAAGTTTAACGTTTATGCTTTTAATGCTGGTTTAATTTAAAATGATGTAAATTGGAAAAAAAAAAGAAATATCGTATTTCAATAATTCAAAATCATGAATTAGAATCAGGAAGTATGAAAAGAATGACGAGAAAGCGTGGAGAAAAAAACTTCACCATCATAACTACTAATAGTTTCAAATATTTCTCTTAAATATTTTATTTTTTAAACATAATCCAAATACCAGTAATCACACATGTACTTACTTAACTTATCTCTAACTTATTATCATTATATTTTTAACATATTTGTCGTATGTCTATCTTTATCATCACTGATATCAAATAATTAGGATAGAATATAATAGCTAATTATTTTTGCAAGAACGAAAGAAAGTAATTGTTAGTGTGATATTTGACACTATGAGTGATTGAGAAAAGACCAATCAGATAATATAATTTAAAGCATGTGATTTTATTTAATACATCAATACGCTATCGGATTTGAGAAATCTTCGTTTCACATCAATTGCAAAATGTAAGATAATTGATTAGTTTTTTTTTAATGTCAGTTGGTAAAGCAACTAATTCAATTAATTAAATCTCAATTGTTGATTAAATAAAAAAAGACAAAGTCAATGAAAAAAGTTAGCGACCAATAAAAGACGCCATTTATGAGAAATTGTGCGAAAGAGAAATAAAAGCATAATTTTTTGGAAGATAAAAATTATAAGCAATGATTTTAGTATTCTCGAAAAATATGAGTGCAATGGTTCAAAGTGTTATTATTGTTGAAAGCAATGTGATAAAATTTGAGTAATAATAAATAATAATAATAATAATAATAATAATAATAATAATAATAATAATAATAATAATAATAATAATAATAATAATAATAATAATAATAATAATAATAATAATAATAATAATAATAA
>JABVXV010000477.1:26080-36315 GCA_013365325.1 Dipetalonema caudispina | reverse complement strand
AGTAATAATAGTAATAATAGTAATAATAGTAATAATAGTAATAATAGTAATAATAGTAATAATAGTAATAATAGTAATAATAGTAATAATAGTAATAATAGTAATAATAGTAATAATAGTATAATAATAATAATAATAGTAATAATAGTAATAATAGTAATAATAGTAATAGTAATAATAGTAATAATAGTAATAATAGTAATAATAGTAATAAATAGTAATAAATAGTAATAAATAGTAATAAATAGTAATAATAGTAATAATAGTAATAATAGTAATAATAATAATAATAATAATAATAATAATAGTAATAATAGTAATAATAATAATAATAATAATAGTAATAATAATAATAGTAATAATAGTAATAATAATAATAATAACAATAATAATATTAATAATAATAACAAAAATAATAATAAACAATGATAATAACAATAATAATAATGATAACAGTGATAGCGCTAATACGACAATAATATTAACACCAATTATGACGTTGATAATAGTGATAGCATCAATATGGCGATACTAATAACAGCAATAATAATAGAATTAATTTGATAATAAATATTGATCAAAATTATTTCTCTTTTGTTCGTTATATTTTCGTTTAGTTTTTGCTAGCAAAAATTCTGTTTATTTTCCTACTCATTTCATTTTAAATTTATTATATTCTAAATTAAAGGATACAAAATATGAATATAAATGGATACTAATTTATGCATGAATTATTTCAGGATAAATTTCATGATCCATCAATGGATATTCGTGCAATTATACCATTTGCAATAGCATATTTGCTTATATTCATTTTAGGAGTAATAGGAAATGTTTTGGTAATATGTCTCACTTTATCACATCGAAAACTTCAAACAGTACAAGTATTTATCTCTCTCTTTCCTGATAACATTATCATTTTATCAGTGATAATTATTGCTTTAATTACATTATTCAATAGATAATTGAAGAAATAACAAATAACTTATCATTTATTAGTAATATTTTAAAATATAATTCATACTTTTTATGGATATTTTCAGCATAAAATTTTATCCAACTTCTATGTTGCAATTAAATCAATAGGGATATCATTCGATAAAAAAAAAAAGAAAAAAAAAAAGAAAGACTGATAAATGTATGAACATATACAAATATATTTGAGATAAGAATGATATATTTACTTATTTACTTGATTATTTATATTTAACAATTACTTGTTATCAATCTATTTCCAATCAATGAAATGAAGTAAAATTTTGGACAATCAAAACTTTAAATAATTCAATTTTTTCCTTTTCAAAATTGAAATATTTAAATCAATTATCAATTTTAAAATTTCAGAATATGTTCATATTGAATTTAGCTAGTGCCGATCTAGTTGTATGTATATTTTCACTACCAATTACACCAGTTGCCAATGTTTACAAAAATTGGTACTTTGGTTCGGCAATGTGTCATGGACTTCCATGGATGCAAGGAATTGCGGTATTCATTGGTACCTTTAGTTTGTGTGCCATTTCTGTTGATAGGTATATTATGGTGATATTACCAACGAGAAGGATTATCAACAAAACTGTTCGTTCATCTCCTTTATTAAATTAGCAAATTAATTAATTATTAGTCATTCTTTCACTTTTTTTTTTTGAATGTAAAGGATTTGAGTTTTTGAATTTTTTCAAGACGAAATTTCAACAAATATTGTTAGAATAAAAAATAATTTCATCAATAATTATTTTGTAAATAAATGGTGCAAGTATTAAAACGATAATTACAAGCAACAATTCGTTAAATAAAAATTTCAATATCAGCAAAATTTTTGAAAGATTTTCTTAACGATCAATGGACAATGTATTAAAAAATAAGATTTATTAATGATGAATGAAAAATATTTTAAAAATATTTTGTACTAAAAAATTGAATGAATACCTTTTATATTAAACACACGAAAGGTATGAAATGCAAACATCAAATCTTAGTCGAAATTTTTTAACTAGAATTATGAAAAATAAAGAGATTCTATCATTTCCATATATGATATCATAAAATATATTTCATTCAAAATCGATATGCATTAACGAAAATTCCATTTATGATTACAAAGAAGAATGATGCTTTGTTAAACCGGAACAAAAAACCGGACAAACTACAGATCATTTAGCATAATTAATTTTAAATAAAACAAAAGACAACATCATTGTAATTTAAATGATCCCTATTACAATTATAAAATGATTTGTTATAATTCGAAAAAATCTGATAATGATTGTAGAAATCTTTTTTAATTTTTAATTTTTGATATAGTTTTATTATAAGATTTCGTTTAATCGGGCTAGCATAAAAAATCTTGAAAAAAAAAAAAATTAAAAATTTTGCTCATTTAGTACTATATCGTGATTGAAAAAGTTGGTAAATTTGTTTTTCCTTCTTTTTCCTACTTTATGATCGCATACATTTTCTGGAAGTAGGCAATATAAATTTATTATTGATAAAAATCAGTCACTAATAAGATAACAGGTTTGGGATGATAAAAATCTTTAATAAATTTTCTACTTTTTCCTGCTCAAATTAAACTGGAAAATATTGAATTGGCTATTAATTAAAGGAAAAGCGAAGTGAAAAAAATTTCCCTTCAATAATTTTATAAATTAATAATGATAACCATTATATTTATATTTTAATAATATGGCAAAGAATGATAAAATTTATTAAACAAATAAAATATTAAAAATAATAGATGAAATTAAAAAACAATATAATAATTTTGTAATGGGAAAAAAAAAGCAAAAAATAAAAAAATTAATTTCATTTCTGCTTTAAATAAATTATAATTACAAAATTGCATTAATTCCTCAGTTATAATTTCTTTTTAATTAAATCATTTTTTCTTTTAATTATAGCGCTCGAAATATATAACAATTGTTCTTTGGACATTATCAATAATTTCAACACTTCCATATGCAATGTATATGGATCTTGTTGTTGTTGATGGAATTTGTGGACAATTTTGTACTGAAAATTGGCCAAATTCTCGTCTAAGAACCATATATACGGTAAGTAATTAGGTTATTCTATTCCAATATTATTAAAGTATTTAGTTACATGAATAAATAACGTATGATAATTATTTATTCGATACAATGGTTCTGGCATATTCCAAAGCAGTTATATTTCAAAATGTGTATTTTACATAAAGTAAAGGTGAAAGAAGAATTGAAGAAATGTTACGTGTACTTACGTGAAATAAAATAAAGAAATAAATAACTAAATATCATTGAATAAAAATATGAAAATTAATATGAATTGGTAAAATGAATTGTATACAAATAATATTATCACATTATTTAAAGGGGAATGAATTAATATTTCGTTAATTCTTCACTTCTAACCAATATTTTGGAACAAAAATTCAAAATAAATTGAAGAAAATACAGAAGAGATAAGAGTAATAAAAGCTTTACTAATATCATATTCAAATATTTTAATGGATGTATATGGACATAAAAATTTAAGAAATTTCTAAAATCACAAAAAATAATCTTAAGAAAGAGAGAGAGAGAGAGTGAGTGAGTGAGAGAGAAAAAGAAAGAAAAAAAGGGGAAAATTTTTACAAATTAATATAAATACGGAACAGTTTGTTACAGATATTTGTTTTTGTGGTACAATTCGTAATTCCATTAACAATTATGTTTATTTGCTATTATCATATCTTTGCTGAGCTACGAAAAAGGACATCAAAGAAGATTATGTAAAGTTATTTTTGTAATTTCAATCAATGCAAAATAACAATGATGCATAATAATCGGATTAAGTTTATCCGTACACTAACCGGAATTGTAAATGGAATGAATACTTCAGTTACTCTCTTATTCTATTGTTAGACTTTTCCTGATAAAACAGATCTGATGATCAGTTAATGAATTATATTGAAATAATTAAATATACATTCCGAATTAGTGTTCTAAACGCAGGTTCTATTTTCAATTAAAAAAAAAAATAGGCTTACTTTTTCACTTTTTTCTTAAGCAAATTTATGTAAATTATTTGATGTCAATGTAAACATTTCTACTAAAGACAGCTTTGTCAAAAAAAAAAGAAAGAAAAAAAAAAATACTTTCCTTCAATAATTACATTAAAAATGTAAAATTTTATTTCGACATAAAATTTGTTTAAATTCTAAAAGACTACTAAAAAAGAGATTTTAGGCGTTTAAAGGAACGTTCAAAGGCAATGGCATCAGCAAGTTTATCAGAAAATCCCAATAATAATATGTTGGATTGCAAAAGAAATTTCAGTGGTAATGCTTTCAAAGAAAATCAGGTAAGTAAATGAATCATTTTAATTCCGATATTTATTTACAACTTCTGATTTACTTACTTTTAGTTCTAAAAATCAAACCTTAAATGATAATTAGTATAACAACTGTGAAATTATACAAATGCTAGAAAAAATGAAAAGATTCAATACTATTACTATTTGTAAAAAAAAAAAAAAATCTATCAAACTTTAATGGTTTTCATCATTTATACCTTAAACCTATCATTTCAATAAATATTTCACCAATAACTTAAGTAACTTTCAGAATAATCAAATATTCTCTCCTCTCTTCCTATAATTTTCAGATATGATTGCTTAAGAAAGAATTGGTATAATTCAATCTTTTTTTATCTTTTAATTTTTAAAATTTAAGATTTTCTTTTGCAAATTACTTTTTTCTTCTTTTTTTTCCTTTTTTTTCTTTTTTTTTTTTTGTAGGATCGTTTACGAAACGAATTAGTCGCAAATGCTAGACGTAATACGATACTGCTCGTTAGTATGGTTGTATTATTTGCCGTATCATGGCTTCCGCATAATATTGTTTCATTATTAATGGAATTTGATGAAAGTTTATTTGAACGTCATGATGGTGTCAACAATATCTATCTCATCAATTTATTTACCCATTGGTATGTATATATGTAATTATTTTATATAATTATTCAACTTTTTTTTTTTTTTTTTTCATTCCTTCTTTATCATTCATTAAATTAATATTATAAATAGAGATAATATTATAAATATACATTAAAAATATATTAAAATTAAAAAATTATCCATGCATTTAAATGTTTACATTTATACTTTGCATAATTTCATCAAAGAATAGAAACGATGAAAGTAATCATTAATTTTTTTTTTTTTTTTCATCATATTTTATCATTCATTAATGATGTATGAAAAAAAAAAAAAAAAAAAAAAAAAAAAGGAGCATTTGAAATAGATAGTTAACTATTGTGAAATATTTAATTCATTACTATAATATACAATAACCTAATAATAATAATAATAATAATCAATTAATCATAAAACTTCTTAATTTACTTAACTTTTACACTACGATTAGATTTTTTTTTAATTTTTAACTTTTAACTAAAACTTGACTAGTATCAATTATATGATTATTATGTTGTATGATAAAATAATTTCGTTGTTTGTAAATGATATAACAAAAGAACTAATTATGTTGTTAAGCATAATTTAAAAAAAAAAAAAAAAACTTTTTAATAATTTCATCTTATTTAACTTTTTTTTTTTTTTTTTTTTTTCAGGGTAGCGATGGCAAATAATGTTTGGAATCCAATTTTATATGCATTACTAAATCCATTATTCATTGAATTAATGGCGAAGACATTGTATAGGTTACGAACGATAATATGTTGTTGTTTTTATCGTGAAACAAATACCATACGAGAAGAATCGCTTGAAGTTGAATGAAATTTAACAAAATTGATGTTTTACTAATTTCAACCAACACATATCAAAACAGAAAAGGAGAAAGGATAAAAATGAAATAAAATGGATATTTAATTTTCAAATTTACTATTGGTAATAGCATTTATTTTTCTAAAAATTTTTGAAATACTAATTAATCGATTTCAGCAGTACAAATACATCAAAAATTTACAGTTAATTACAAAATAAAAAAATTAAAAATATCCCATTGAAATTTCAATTGTTATTTCAAGTTAGCGCAACAATATGAATTCTTAATAACAACGACCAAACGAAAAGTTATTTCAAAATGTGTATTTTACATAAAGTAAAAGTGAAAGAAGAATTGAAGAAATGTTACGTGTACTTACGTGAAATAAAATAAAGAAATAAATAACTTTTAGCTTATTCATCATTTTGAAATATATTTCAATGATAAGCTATATTTATTGACAATTCAGAACAAAAAAAAAATCTCCGATGCATGAAAACATTGTGTTAAATGGTTTCTACAAAGTCACATTCAAAACAAATTAAAATTTCAGATCTGACGATGGAATGAAGCTTCTACACGCTGCATACTGCATGCTATATATTTTATAACAACTTTTTGCAAACATTAATTTCAGTGTAAAATAATTTAGCTTTTTAATTTCGAAGAAATGGCATAATGAATTATCATAGAAAGCAAGTAAACAATTAATTGGAGCACAAAAAAATAAGTCAAAAAACATTGTAAATGCTTTTTTTTTTTTCTATGAATATACGAAGGTAATGAATAAATCATTTTGATCGTAAACATAAACCAAACATAATTACTACGATAATCTAAGATATTGTATGATAATATAAGCTTGCAATGATTTAAATATGCAGAACAAAGTTCAAGTCGAACTTATCCTCTAATTACACTATGAAAATTTTATAACTTTTATATGTATTGTGTAAAACTTTTGCATAATTATTTATATTATAAATATTGTCTGATAACACTAATATCTTTTCAATTTTTCCTAAACTAATTTGTCAAAAAAAAAAAAAAAAAAAAAAAGAAAAAGGAAATCCAAACAAAGTAGTTGTTGCACATTTTTGTATATATGACATGTTACAATAAAAAAAAAAGTCGCAAAAAAGTACGAATGTCGCAAATATAGATATTATCAAAATAAAAATTTCGCTACAGTTGAAAGAAATAAAACTTATTACGATAATGATTTATCAGACTTTAATAAGAAAAGTATTATTACTGTAAAAAAATTGCAATAAAGTTCCAGTAATGGTTTTTACCGATATTTGTGTCGAATGGTGCGAAGAGTTAATTATTGAATTGAAATTGTTTCAAATTATTGTCGTTTTTTAAGAGTCATATATTACATTTCATGTTTAAAAATTTGTAAAAAAAGTTCCTATGATGATCTAAAATTTTTTAAATCTTAGATTATCAGATTATCATAGCAACTATTTTGCTTTGAAATTTGATTTCCTTGTTTCATATTTTACTTCAATCCTAATTTTTGGCTAAAATTATTTATTTAATAGATAATTATACAACGTTATCAATATCCACGTCTTCAATGATGGAATTATTTCTGCAGAAATGATGAATAAATGCTGAAATCAAGAAGTTCAGTGTTTTTAAAATTATTTTCAATAATTAATGATAGTTTACCGTAAAGTATTAATGCATGTAATTATTTGGTATCATTGTAATCTTACAAAATTACATTGTACTGAAATTTCGAAATAATTGTATTGAAAAATCATGATGATATTTTCTTTATATCATGTAAATTAAAGGAATGGAAAAATTATTGGAGATGATGTGAAAGTAAAAAGTTGAGGAAGAAAAGATTGTATACCTTTAGTTTAGGTTAATCAAGTTTCATTCATCAGTAATGGTTATAAATAACTTTTAACTTTTAGAAAATGATTATTTTCAAATTGATAATAAGATTAGGAATGATAGTGGAGATAGCAATAATAATAGTAATAATAATGATATTAATGAGATGGCTGACAGTTTCGAAGAGATATATTTGATAATAATAATTGCTTGTTTTGATAAGCTAACTTTGAACGAATGTTTAATGTAACTAATGTATCAAATTTGATAATAACAAGTGTTCTTTTCATTTTTAAATTACAATATATCAAATTAAATTATTTAAAAAAAAAAAAGTCTCAAAAAATAAATTAAGGTGTAAACGAAGTTTTAAAGGAATAACACTTAACAAGTAAATAAAGTCCCGAAAGTAAATTATGAACTAAACAAAACTTCAATTCTAATTAATTTCCGTATCTTTAGAAAACGTTAAGATAATGATAAATAGTTGTATTTTTTTTATGACCATTAGAGCTCTTGTGAATTCTAGAAGTTGAAATATATTTTGAAATGAGAAATGGTATTGGGTCAATTTAATCGATAATACAAAATCAGTTGAACATAAGAAATTAGATATGTCAAATTGATAAGGAATATCGTATTTGATTCGGTTAAATAACTTAAAATGCACAATTGTAGCGGGTCATCTACCAGTTAAAATTTTTTTTTTTAAATCTATTATTCCTTGTTCATTTTAAGTTTGCATAAAACCTATCATTTCAATTCCATTTTAAGCTTATTTAAAACCTATTACTCAATCTTTATTTTAAGTCTGTTTCAGGTCTTCGCTTAAGGTTTAAGTTTATTTTAGATTCATCATTTCAAGTTGTTAACCAAACCAATAATTTAAATTTAAAACGATATGTCTTTTCTACAAAAAATGGAAAGAATTCAATCAGAATTTAATTTCCTTTGTTTGATTGTTATCATTTGTCTGTAGAGTTTACTAATTTCGCGCATGTAATGTGTTCCATTCTGATTCATTTTTACTCGAAATTTATTACTAATCTCTTCATTTTTTTTGTTTTTTTTTTCATTCTACAAAATTTTTACTTCTCAAAATAATGAAATGGTTGCAAGGTTAAAATGTTCTGATCGATTAGTCTTAGTAACTTTTGCTTAATAAATCAAATATTTTCAATGCCAGTACTATAATTATTCGTCTTCTGACAATTTGAAATTTAACAAATTCCATCCGAAAATTGTCGATAACCAAATTATGATTCATCGAAATTATGCATACTTAACAAAATTATTTGCATGTCTCCGCTTTTGTTGATCCAATTGAAATTTGTCATTCAGTAGCATGAAACTGTCTTCTTTATATTCCCGTTGTACAAACATTTCCTTTCAATTCATCGAATAAATACTTCAAATATATAGAATAATAGGAATTTTATCAAGGAAATTAAACATAGTGAATTACATGTCAACAAATTCTATAATTAAAATTTTAATCAATCAATAAATGCATCAATTAACTTGCAATTATTCACACACAAAAAAATATAATATATAATATAAATTAATGATGGAAAAAAAAAAAAAAAAAAAAAAACTAAAAAATTATTAAATGAATTTATAGATTGTAAACTTGATCTAAAATTAAATAGGAATAAAATTACTTACAAAATATAATGAACAGATACAATTTTTAGACATCCTATTAAGATGATTATATAATGCGCATATGTGAAAAATGCAATTCAAATTTTACTGTTGGCCACTTTAATTGGCTTTATGATGGGATACAAATTGATTAGCCAGAAATGTTTGATCAGACTACGTGAAAAAAAAAAAAAAAAAAAGTAGCAATAATTGTATTTGTGATAGTATTTTATGTGTCGCATCTAATTTTACTTATATTTTTCGGATTTTTTTTTTTTTTTATCTGTAACTATCTAATTTATTATTTTTACTTGTTTTATTTATTACTTAAGTTTGCTTGATTTTTATTTATATTTGCCTAATTTATTACTTATAACTATCTAATTTATTACTTGCTAATTTATTACTTACGTTTTTATTTTAAATATTTGTCTGATTTATTTCTTATAACTACCAAATTTAAATACTTACACATATTTGATCAACTATATTTAGACCTATTTGAATTTATTTATTTTATTTCTTACTTGTGCTTGTATTATTGCTCCTTTTTCTTTTTTACTAAATAATGCATTGATTCGGTAAACAAATTTTTGAAAAAAAAGTAAATTAAAAAAAACGAGGGAGAAAGGGAGAGAGAGAGTGAGGGAGAGAAAGAGCGATTGATGTAGATGGGAAAAATATGATGGACATGGTATGAACAAGCATTAAAATGTAACAGTAAGAAAAACAAGTGATCAAATTAAACGAAAATTTATATGTAAATAAATTAAGGTAAAATTTTTTAACAGTAATTGATTTAATTAATTAATTATTCACTATTATTGATATACTAATGGAAGAGTTTTCTGATGTCCCTCGAAATGAGACAGTGAAAAGAAGAAGAAAATAAATCTTTAGATATCTTCTTGGCCATTTTATCACAAATAGAGAAATTAATTTGCTTAGGCTAAAATTAAAATTTTTTTCAGTTATCAATTAGTTATACTTAAAA